>VZTJ01003851.1:374161-425801 GCA_013397795.1 Orthonyx spaldingii
TTTTTTTTTTTTTGGTGTCTTTTCTTTCTTTCAGTTGTTTTGGCCATATTTTTCCCATTAAACTTGATGTAACGTTCTGATGTAAAAATGTTTAATACTTTGAGCAACACTTGCTTTCTTGGATGTTTGCAGTCTCTTCCCTTCTTTGAAGAGTTTTTTGGCTGTGTATCTCCCAAGCTGAACAGGTAAGACATTCTTCTGCTGCATCCCTCAACTCAAAGCACAAAACCAAAACCAAAAAGAAAAAAGAAAAAAGCTAACACAAATGTCTTTCATATATATTAATTAGGGGTGTGAGCAAATATTCAACATGATATGCATCTCAGTCCTGAGAGAAATGATGTGCTGCAAAGACATTGCATGAGTGGGAGAAAAAAATTATGGGGACAACTACCCTCCAGTGATGTAGTGTTTGTTATGAAAGTGTCAGTGAAAAGATTCAACCTGAGATCCAGTTTTGTAAGGTCTGTCAAAATGTTGGACTGGTAGAGATTAGTTCTCACAGGCGGGAACTGATGTCTGGGCTGCCACCTGTGCTGCTTGGGATCTGTCATCATTGCAGAGTTACCTCCACTCACATTAGGCACCTGATTAGCAATCACCAGCAGTGAGTTTTCTTGAAAGTCTCTCCAGCTGGGCTGGTCCTGGGTGGGTCAATACGGCAAAAGGGGTGGCTGATGCATTTCCTGTGCAGTTCTTACTGCAGCATCCTTGGTGCAGAGAGTGCTGCTTGCCATCCTAAGTCATGTGCACATTCACCAACACTGTTACAACCATAGCAATTACAAACCAGAGCACTGTGCTCATCTCAAGGGTGAGGGGTCCATCCAGTGAAGGTTACTGTTGCTGGGTACTGTAATAGGAAGGGAGAACAGGTACCTCTGTGCTGTACCACCAAAGAACCACCATCATTAACCCTAAATCTATGCCTAAATGGGCCAACAAGATCAAGTTTAAAGCCTTTCTTAGATCAGTCTCTGAAGTGCTCAGAATAGGACTCAAGAGTCTGGAAACACTTTAGTTCTGGCTATCATAAACTTTCCCATTTCCAATTTGTAAGCTATTCTAGTTTAAGTCTATTACCCAGTTTTGAGGAAGCTTATGAGTACATGCACAATGGATTTAGTTAAAATGTAAACACAGATTGTTTTGCAGCTTTGGTATCATTTCCAGGGTTTTGAAGCTCAAGAAAAAACTCCTCTGAATTGAGAAGCCAGAGTACAATGTTATCAGCTGAGACAAAAATGCACTGAATCCTTCAAATCTCACGAAGCCACTCAACTTTGGTATTATTTCTGGCTACTAGGTTTGATTTCTACTGGAATGTGCATGACTGACTAATGTCATGAATCACTGGTGCTCCACTAACCTAAATGAAATTGGAATGATTCTATTTCCAGTCAGTAAAAAAAGTTGGTAGGTGTTTTCAGGCTTTTA
Organism: Orthonyx spaldingii; assembly: GCA_013397795.1. Taxonomy (NCBI): domain Eukaryota; kingdom Metazoa; phylum Chordata; class Aves; order Passeriformes; family Orthonychidae; genus Orthonyx; species Orthonyx spaldingii. The sequence goes on from VZTJ01003851.1 coordinate 375,599, forward strand.
AACACAGTAGTTTCCGAAGCAAAATACATACTTGTGGCCTCACTCATAGGTTTTTCTATCCTTTTAGTTACTTAAAAAAAAAAAATTAAACTTCCATTCAAGGGCAAGTCTGCTATGATTAAGACGGACAATTTGCCTCAGGTATAAAACCCTCCCTGTATTATGAAGGACAAGGTGAAGGAGTGCTGGGGTGTGGGTGCAGTATCTCCTCTGAGAGGTCAGTCAGAAACAATGGGCCTACTAAAGGGTTGTTGGGCTAGAGCCCCAGAGATCCTCACATCTGCAGTCAGTCTGCCCATGGAGTTGTCTCCAACAGAGATGCTAGCAAGTTAATGTTTCTAGTACTCAGCATCACAACTATGACCATGACTTCAGTGTCTTTAACTAAGCTCAGTCCTTCCCTTGAAGCCATCAAACCTATCTTCAGACCTCTATGTGGCATCCTGGTCTTCTTGATGCAGCTGCAGCTATGGTGCAGGGAGCCAAATTCATGTTTGATAGTTCAGTGTTGTCCAACAATTCCCTGGGCCTGTTGTCTACTCATTGTCTCCTGGGTTTTATGCTCCATAAATTGCTATTTAGTCTGTAGCTTTAATTTTCACACACCTGGACAGCTATTAAATACTCATCTTTCATTTTTGACATAACTCCATTGTTCATGTTTCAAAAGTAAAATATGAGTTTGCCTTGACATTTCTGTATTCATTCAAGAGTGATACCAGCTAGAGGTAGGAAAACACATTATTCCTGCTTGTCTTCAATGCAGTGTTACAGTGATTATAAAATTACAGATGCGAAATTACTTTAAATGGTGCATGCTGGTTTTGGATCTGCAAGTCATTGGACCATTTTCAGGAAAAACAAACAAAAAAAAGATTGCACAAAGAATAAAATGGGCAGGAAAAGAGGCTTACCATTCTTAAAACTATACAAATGTTGTGGTTATAGAGCAATAAAACCAAGGGTTTTTTTCTATAATCTGTTCTGTTTTATTCACATATCACCTTTACTATAATAATATTTTAGGACATTCCAATAATAAGTACAGTGACAACACTAACATCGGACACCTATGCTTTATGCTCATGTTTTAGTATCCAAAACACAAACAATATGCCAAGTGTGGGATTTGAAGGGATTGTAGATAGGATTTTGGCAGATTTTCCAAGATTCGAGTCTAACAGTTTATACTAATCTCCAAGGTTTTAATATAAATATGAAATTATGACCCTAGTTCATGCCTTGGAATAACTCCAGTAATCACAATGGAGTTCCACTGGGGATTTATTTATCTCTGAGGGGTTTTTTCATACATCCCCTTATCTGGTTCCTTATCTATAGTGTATAATTTGGTATTATTTTGTATTCTTTAATGAAAGAGACAGAAACACAAAGGAAAGCCATGTAACTGAGATCTTCCCTCCTCATATCCATAGATATTTACACTTTATGCATCCTTTTTCTCTTAAAATTGTTTACCAAACCCAGATCCAATTGTGTGGCTATTTTACCAGTTTTCTAGATATATATGTACTTTTCTTGTTTGTTTGTCTCCAGATTTTACTCTTGTGCCACAGCCCAGTTGGAGTGCTTCTTCCAGGACTAAATACTCTCTTCCTTATCCTGTATTTGGCACAATTATCTTGTCTGCAAAGGTTGTGAATGTAGCAACCAGGCCTGAAGGCTTCAGGCAGAAGCGTCTGCCACAGAACAGTGCACCAGACTGGAATTTTGAATGGCATCACCTGCTGCGCCTTTTTACCATTGCCTTTTATACTATTTTCCCAGACTCAGTGCCAAAATTTTGTAGACATTGCAATAACTCTGTCTGCAAAACTGAGCCTTCTTGAAGTTTTGGATGTGCCAGAGTTCAAAAGAACAAATATGTTTCTGAAGTATTCAGTGCAACAAGTTCCTTCTCTTAGTCTTGTCCTGTATGCTTCCCCCAATATTTGTTGCTGTTTTAAAAGATTTTCATTAAATTTGCTACAGAATACCAAGGACAATTTTGTGAGGTGGCAGGGTGAAAAGGGTAACTACTGCATAAATATTAAGAATCCAGTTCTTGATCTTGGATTGCATGGAGTTTGGATAAGTTAGTAAGAAGAAATCCGTAGAAGAAATAACAAAGCAGTTCAAATCCATATTAAATATCGTCATATATGGTTTTGTCCTATATGTCTGTATGAATAGTTATATGTTATGAACTTTCACACATTTCCAAGCAGTGCCTGTATATATATGTATTCACAACACTACAAGAATTTAACCAAAGAAATAGTATTGCAGACCAAAGTTAAAACAAGATTAACATTAAAAGACGTATCACAAGCTTTACAGTTGGCAGAAAATATTTATTCTTTTTAAGTTTGTTTTCTTGGGGTATTTGTTTGTTTGTTCTTAATGAAAGTGACACAGTATCATTTTATCAGAATATCTGTTGTCACCCTCCAGTTTGCAGTTCATCTGCATAGGCAAGGAACAATGCTCCATTAAAAAAGAACATCTAGCATATTACAAAACTCATCTTTTCTTTCCAGAAAATGAGAAAGCTTCAATTAATAGAAATGTTTTTATTGTGTGTTTTTACCCTTGTGATTAGTGCAGACACATGGGAGAATGGAGACAGATAGAGATTTCAATGGCAGGTGGCAACAGCTGGTTTAATGTAGCAACAGCAGCGGTTTATTTCTCTGAGAGCATGGTAATCAGTTCCTGTAATGAACACCTTTGCTTCTCCCTGCAAGTACTGCCTTGCTTAATACAGCAACAGGGTCCAGAAGAGAATTTATATAGCATTAATTTCACAACAAGCTATCTCAGCTAAATGTGTCTTGGCTTACAAATAGAGTTCAGTTTAGTCTTAAAAGTGAAATAAGGTGTTGAAGTGGGTTACTGAAAGTGCTTTAGGCCACTATTTCTGGTAAAAAACAATTTCTCTTTTAGTCTTTTACTTCTTTAACCTGAGTTCAACACCTATTGCTACGACGGTCTAAATGTTCCTATCAACCAAAGATTACTAATTTTTAAATCCAGCACTATAACATGACAATACTGAACCTAACAGAAAAACTTCTTACGTATACTGCTCTTCATCTTTCAAAAACCAAGTCATCATTAACTAGCAATCAGTAACAGCCTTTTTTGTGTAGCCACAGGAAGGTCAAGAAAGTCACAAGGAATAAGGGACTTAAAAGATCTGCCTTTATTTTTTAAGGCAAATATACAGAGAAATCACAAGGGAGCAAATAAGTTCTCATCCCTTTTGACTCTGAATGGGAAGGTGAGACTTTCCTCTTTCCATGAGTAAGAATCTATTTGTTTGCACTCCCTAAAGCTGCTGAATCTCAATTCACAGATGATGACAGTGTACATGCATGGTTAGCTCAGGATCCCCAAGACCAAAACTTCTAGGGAGAGTCTGATCTACTGCCCAAGCAAAGATTGACTACATAATCCCAATACAATAAATCTGCTGCTGTTCCAAAGAGTGGGATTTACAGTGTGTGCTCATGCCAACTTGGTTGCATGTGCCAGGAAAGCCTCAGGATTACAATGAATGATTTGAAAAGAGTTGCAATCTCTGCAAGCAGTAAACGTCTCAATTTCTGGAGCTATGGCAGCCCATGAAGGATGGCCCAATGTTCCTGCACTTAAGCAAAGTAAATAGACAATGGGCAGCAATAGTAGAAATTTCCCTCAGGAACAGATCTGCAATGGGAAAGGGAGTTCTTGATAACAAGATAAAAATGAATAGGAATATAGAAATGGATAGAAGACAGAGAAAAATGCCCTGGAAGGGCACATTTTGCCTCTACAATTCCTTTCTTCTGTGAAAAATAGCTCAGTCCTATGAGTTTAAATGAAGTTCTTGTCATATGAGAAAGACAGTAAGGTATTTTTAAATTAAAAGTCCCCAAAATCATGGGTAGGAGTTGGGGCTTTTTATTTGTTTATGTGTTTCTTTCATATCTTAAAAAATCAGAAAAACAAATATTCACTTTAATAACCAATATTTTTTCAAGGTTGAGGTTTCAGGAATGCTTTGGGAAGTTCCCTCTGAAAAAATATATCAGAGTGGAAATATTTGCAATTTCTTCAAAACTTTCTGTAGTAAACAAATTATGTTTTTTCGTAACCTGCTGTAGCCACCATTTTAAAAATTCGGGGACTATATTTACTCTAGAAGCTATTGTTGTGCCCTGTTCTCTAGCTATAAACCAATCTCACATTTTAAATAATGGGATGTTTCAAAATACTGCAAATACTGCTTAAATTTCAAGTATTTCACAAGTTTTTATCCTGCATTCCTTTTGCAACACCTTTGGGAAAAGGCATTATGCTTTTCTGCTTATGACCCAGGCTCATGCCTACAGCTTCATTTAACCACCTTTGGGATTCGTATTTCTACTCCATTGTCATGGGCACTCCCAACAATTATTATTCCCGAAGGAACCATTGCAGTCATCTCGTTCATAAGGCTTCAATTAAAAGTCCTGAGGGAGGACATTGAAAGAGGTATTTTATTTTAAAAGCCTTTAAACACTGCACAACTGCTGCATTCTGAAGAGCTGCCTGCCATTCCCTCTCAGTTTTTTCTGCCTTAGAGTCTATCTCAGTCATTAATTCTGGCATGCTCTGGTGAACTGCTTTTTATTGCAGTTCACGTGTGCCATCGTTTTGGTGGAGTACATTCTGTGATGTATTTTTGCTACTAACATTAGGTACCTTACCTCTACAACTAGATTAGGGGTCTCATCTGACTAATATATCTCTGTAGACAATGGAAAAAAAGGAAAATCCAAAGGGAAATGCAGGGCAGGAGGATGTTCCCTGTTCTGTGATTTGCACTCTGGAGAGGTTTTTCAGTATTCATTGAGGATAGCAGAGAAATGTCCAGCTCTTGTGTCATCAAGTAGGCAGTCCATGACCAGTAGAGCCAGGGTGGCAGGGCAATGCTGGTTACATTAAATCCTCATCACAGGGGTCTGGCAGACAGTACAGGCAAGTGAGAGCATCTCCATCTCATTAAAGAAAAAAGGCTTACTGTTCATTTCCTCTCACGAACTGTTCATACTCTCTTTTTACCTCTGAAAAATCATATTGCATGGACATTATGGTTCTAAGCCATAGGAATGTTTTGGTATTATGACTTCTAGACCTAGAATATGCCACCTGTCCTGATTTCAGCTAGGGTAGAATTAATTTCTTTTCAGTAGCTGTTACAGTGCTGTATTTTGGATTTGGAATGAGAATGGTATCGATAACACACTGATGTTTTGGTTTTTTGCTAAGTCATGTTTATCCTAAGTCAAGGACTTCTTTTTTCTTGTCTCATGCTTTGCCAGTGAGGAGGTACACAGAAAAACAACCTGGGAGGGAGCATAGCTGGGAGAGGTGACTGGAGCTGACCAAAGGGGTGTTCCATACCATAGAATATTATGCTCAGTATCTAAACTGGGGGCAGTTACCTGGAAAGGCAGCCGATCTGGGTTTGGGAAAGCAGGTCTGGCATTGGTCAGTTGGTAGTGAGAAATTGCATTGTGCATGGCTTATTTTTATTATTATTGGCCATTATTATTGTATTTTACCTTTTTATCAACTATTAAACTGTTCTTACCTCAACATACATGTTTTACGTGGATTCTCCTCCCCATGCCACCAGAGTGGGGGGAAAGAGAAAGGGGGATGAGCGAGCAGCTGCATGGTGTTTCATTTCCAGTTCCACTTAAAAACACAAAAGTCCTTAAAACCACAACCATCACCCCTGCTGGTAAAGAACTACGGAGTTACCAGCCTCCAGATTTTGGTTTTTCATTACCTAAATTTGGTATGTGAATATTATCTTCATATTACTGAACAGTTCAGTTCATACTTTGCTGGGAATGATATGAAGGATTTTTGAAACGGATTTCCAGTATACCAGGCCTTTCTTTCTTTGTTATAGTTTCTGCTAGAGGTCAGCAGAAGCTGACCATGCATTGCTATACCTACAAAATATAGGTGTAAGAAATCATCTTCCATGACAATCATAAATCATCAGAACTCTAAAATGTAGTCATCATTGAAGCTGAATGCAGAAACTGACAATTTTATAAGAGTCTGAAAGCTCACATTTTCATTGTTTATCAAAGAATGTGGGTGTATGAAGCATCAGAAAGGAAGAGCTCCAGCATCAGAGGAAAGTAGGTCCAGTCATATATTAAAAAAAGTGATCTAACTCTTGAAAAAAATGAAAATACTGAATAAAAGACTGGCTTGCTTACTGATGCTCATAGATATAACTGTCTCAACCATATTTTAAGAGGCAAATTTATGTCAATTGCAAAATGTTTGGGAGCAATCTCAGGACGTGGTGTTAAAAAAAAGAAAAAAAAAGTAGGTAAAATCTACATTTGTTACATTTTTTAATAAAATTATTATATTTTAGAGTATTTTAACAAACATTCCATCAGCATTATGTCAATACGGTCATATTGCTCATCTCAGTTCTCGTGTTTTATTTATGATCCATGAAAAGAATTACCCCTATCCAAACTTATTTTAATTGAATTACAAAATAAAAGGAGCCTCTTCTAACTTTCTAATCTTCCTGACAAACCAGAATAAGGTCAAAGAGATTTGAAGAGTCATGGAAGAACATGTTTTAATTACTTCAGATAGATTCAGAGGAACTTTGTTCCAGATGGTAACCTTAACCTTTTACAACAAACTCTCTATCTATGGTAGTCCCTTATTACAATTAGATCCATATTGGTCTGATATTTTGGTGGTCAGGAATTTCCTGGTGTCATACCACCTATGTTTATATATTTGACATAATTTATTGTGAATACGTGTAGTAACAGAGGAAAATGTTTTAACTCCAGTTTCTCTCATATGACTGTGAAGATTTTTTTGAAGTATACTCAGCACAAACACTTCAGAAAACAGAAAAAAATCATCATGCATAAGTGCTCTTTATAGCAAATTTTTGTTAACACAGTCACTTAATTTCTACTTTTATTTGCTATTTTTGACCATAAAAAATACTTAGAGCAGGTTTATACCAAAGTTCAGTTTTAGATCTTAAAGCCATTTGTGTCTCTATGAACTGTGTGCACAAAAAACCACCAAAGTATTCATGAGACATTAGTTATGCTTGCTATTATCTGTATTTCCATTTAGGTTGACACGAAAAAAGCAAAAGAAATGCAGTTTGTACAAGTCTTGAAAACAAGAAAATTTTGTTTCTAAGAACACCAAAATTAAAATATTTACCATGTTTACGCTATGTAATGACAATTTATTTTTATTTCATAGAATATCTAAAATTATATGAGTCACAGCTGTTCACTGCTTATTACAGGTTATACTCCCTGTATGGATGTCTTATCTAGACCATTACCCAAACCTATATTTCTACATGATACACATACAATTGACCCATATTCACATCTTCATTAGGGTATTAGACAGTCTTTCTCCCTTTAGAATGTAAAATATAACTTTTTTAAAACCTTGAGAGAAATTACCTCCTTCAGCACCACTCCTACTAAACTAAATCAACTTACCTTCAATATTGAACAGCAATTTTTAGGCTGGGATCCATGGATACCTTGACGTTTGTGGTCTATTTCCAAGGGATTTGTCTAAGGTAACTAAGGAAAGTAAGAGGAGCGTCAATAAGCTTAAATTCTCTTCAGTAGGTTTAGCCTATTTGCTGCAAAATTTTACATGCTTGTCAAACTAGAAAAAAAGTTGAAAATCGCCTTATGGATGGATGTGATGAATTACAGAAAGGTATTAACACTTCTGAAGAAGTCCTGCTGCAAATAGAATTATCAATCTTTCCCTCTCATAGAAATATTCCATTTCAAGCTACAGCACATTGCAGTGTTGTTTTTACTTTAATTTCTTTTTTCTTACATTCAGATAATCTTTTTCTGCAAATATTTCTGCACATGGTACTTTCAACTGCAAGCTTAAGGTGCTTCCATTTCTCCCACTTGGCTTAATTATTTTGTGAGTTTGGTGAATTTTTTATTTCCCATAAGTCATTACATCAGTGGCTGTGCACACAATTCTAATTCAAGGATTATATTATTTCTTTATAACTAATATGCTACATTCAAAGTTTCTCATAAATTTTAGACTGATCTTTAGTTTACACATGGTTTACAGTAGTAAATATTCATTTTTTTCATGTTATACCAACTAAACTTCTTCATTTTCCAGGTACTAATATATTCCTAGAGATCCTGTCTTGATAAGATACTCTTCAACTGGAATAAACAAAATGCGTTTTGACTGAAAATTCTGTGCTGATGGTAATAGCTCTTAGAAAATATAGGCCTTAAATCACACAAACAAAAAAAATCTCATTATACCACCCTCCCACTCTCTCACCCCCCTATTTTGCCACTATAATGAACACTTGCTGTTTCCTATTTTCAGTTATCAGGCTTAAGCCTTTCTTCAGACCAATTTTTTCATTTTTTTTTTAGCTAGTTTGGTTTTATGGAATTACTTCCACCACTGTTGGAATACCACCTGGATGTATAATTTTCTTTGAGTTGCTCTGTCAGGCAGAAACATCCCATGGGGTTTTTCTTCTTATACACAATCCTTGTCAAACTACTGTTTTCTCCTGCAAATCTGAGAAGCTCTTGTACTTTAAAGTATGGAGTACTTTAAAATCCTCCTCCTAGCTCTCTCTTGTCTTCTGTTTAGAAAAGCTTTGGAAGCACAATGGACACATACATACATGTGTGGGCACCAAGTGTCTGTGGAAAAACAAGCAATGCTTCTGTCTAGTACAGAGACAGTCAGTCTGAAAGGTGCATCCCTAATCATGGACACTGCTTCATCTTCCTTAGTTATATCTGTAAGGCTATATCTTCTAGTTACAAACCATCCCACTTCAGAGACTGCTTGAACAGATGAACACATTCATTATATTGTGGCTGTCTGGAGTGTAGGGTGGGAGGAAGGATTTCACATCCCACAATCCTTCCCTGTTACAGTCAGTGGACAGAGATAATCTATCTGATCTAATTAAAAAATTTACTTGAGAACGAGTGGAATTAGGCCTTAAATTTTACTTTTTTTCTTAACTATTCCTCCAATTAGTCTATAATGATTTTCTAATACCATGGTTATCCGGAAGTCTGAGGGTTAAGGTTGGCTTATCTAGCTAGTTAGTACTCCTCCAATAGCCTGTAAGAGATTACAGGATATGCTCAGGTATGCATGTAAACCTATGAAGAGCAATAGTTGAAGCTTTACTAATTGGGTACGATTTAAAAGCTCTGAACATGTTGGTCATGGGCTCGGGCTGAGCACCTCCTAATTCCAGGTTCAAAATTCAACTGGAAACTGCAAACTGGACCCACCTATACATGGATCTTAACATGGATCTAGAAAGAACATCAGTTTTGTACTTAAAAAGCCTTTTTTTACTGGAGTTATGTTTCTAGTGAACCTTCTTCTGATGATTTTCATAGTTTACACATATGTTCAAGGGCTGGGACTGCTTCTGATCATGTTCAGCACCACGGTGCTTTGTGACAAACAAAGTTTTGCTGATCAGCCTGATGAGGGCACCTGGTTTTGTAACACAGGTTGTTGTTCCCTTCCCACTGCCTTGACTGATTTTCTTTTCAATGAAAACTAACATGAATGGAAATGGGAAGCTGATAATTTTTGAACCTTGTTCAACAAATATCCAAGCAGTAGTGCAGATACCTGAAACCTAGAAGCTGACAATCCTGGAGTTTATATGTACCTTATGATGGCAGTGTAAAGATATTTTCAAGGGCTACATTAATGAATTATACTCCTTATTTCATCCTGTTATATAAGTTAATTGGTTAAGAAATACTACAACTTTTTTTTAGCAACCTCTTCATTTAAAAAGTATTAGATGGTGCAGACATCTTGGCCTGTATTTTTCCTTTGATATGAGTTCCAACAAAATCAAGAAGTCTTATTATATTTTTCTTGCTAGAAAATATGTAACAGGATAAAATGTGACTTAATGTTCATATTAAATGCAGCAATTCAACAGTAAATCAAGTTCAGTCACTTAGAACTCATCACGAACTGACCATTATATCCCTTTCATCACAATCAGGGGAAAAAAGCTTTGAGAGTGATATTCACCAGACATAGAACCTTAATGATAATGTTTCTTAGGGCACTTAATCAGGTATATTTTATTGTAGGACAGCACCATTAAAAAGACATTGAGAGCTGTGCAGTGCTTTTCAAGTGTAATCCAGTGAATTTCTGAGAGGAATATATGCTTAGGAGTATCTCACTTTCTCCTGGATATTTCATGAAATGTCTTTGAAATCTTTGGAGTCATAGTAGGGATAAAATTAATCCTATTCCCATTGCATAGTGATATAAATCAGATAAAACTCATGACAAACTGATGGCACAGATCTTAGTCTGGTTTCTGTCAGTTTAGCTCACTGAAGTTAATGGAGCTATACCTACATGGAGTCAATCCATTATTTGTTTTTATCACTACATACATATGTATTTCTTCAACTGAATTCCCACTTAGTTATACATGTGCTATTTGTCCTGCATCATCCAACATACTGTATAATTTTTCTGCCCTTAATAACGCTAAAGGCATCTGGTAACAATGAGGCTATTCTTAAGGAAGAGCTAATAGATTTTGAAAACATCTCTCTGAGTAATTTTCACTGTTGCATCTTTTATAAGTCTTTATCATTCTAAGCCATGTTTTGCACAATAATTGCTTTCTAGAACACATGTGACTTATTGTAGAGCTCCTGCTAGCCTCCAAGTACACAGTGATATATGAGACCAAAGGTCATATGGCCCAGTATCTCTTCTGCAAGAGATAGCTCTTCAGCTACCTAAAGCGAATGTTTTAAGAATATAAAAAACAGGAAAAGGGCACATCCCAAAGACTCTCTTCTTTTCAGCATCAAATAAAGCCAGGTCTGTTCCCCTGCAACAGCAACGGCAAATCCAAAAGAACACTACAAATTGACTGAGATTTTTGTGAAGGATGTGTTGGTCTGGTATCAGCTGTTTTCCTCTCCCTCCCCATACTTGTTGAGAACCCAAATGCTAAGCCTTTCAGCAGCAAAATAAGCTAAACTAGTCCAAAGGTCAGGGTGACTTGGTCTAGAAACATCACCCTGCCCCTGTTCCCTCACACTCCCTCTTACGCAAAAGGGTATCAGGCCTGATACAAAGTTCTTCAAAGTTTATAGCAGCCTGTACTATCATGTCATTGACTGTCATGAGAGGAACTAAGTGAGTTTACAAATAGGTGCAGGATAGTGAAATTGTCCACCTTGGTTTTATCAACTTTGACAGCTCTCTATTATGAAGCTAAGCATAGAAAGAGGACAGGATGTATTGTGTCTTGTATAGTAAGGCTGTGATGCAGAAGAAAGTGCAAGTATGCATTTAGCTAGTCACCAGGGTATTCCAAAAGTGACTTATGACTAAAATATCCACACATTTTAGATGAGAAAAAATAACAGAAAAGCACACCTATTTTCAAGGCGAATATGCTTGCTATACTTGCTGCTGCTTTGAGAATTTCATTGTGTAAGAAATCTATCATCTTTGATGGATGGCAAAGACTATTTCAGGAAAAGAGAAATATACAGAATTTATTTATTAACCTGTTTTTCGGCTCTTACTCTGAACATGTGTGCAGGGTATGAAGAAACACTAACACAGAAGAAAGATCAAAAGAGGATAAAAAAGATCAGAAGGAAAAGGAACAGAAGCTCCCCACCCAGCCTGTCATCTCTTAAACATCAAAAATTTTTCTGGGAGGACTGTATATCCCTATGTTTTATTAACCTTATAGTGCAACAGACTGTGAGACAATGTAGTCAAACTCCTCACGTCAGTCCTAGCACAAGTGGGAAGAGGGCAATTTAGGGCAACTCTCTTGGACCAGGAATTAGTGGGTTAGCTTCTGCCTCACCACCTGTGCTGGGTCACTGCCCATCTGCACTGCCACTCTGCCTGTTTGTCCTGGCCCTTCTGTTCCTTGGTGGCTGCTGCCACCTGGGCATGGATCTCAGGCTGCTGGGAGGGAGGAAGAGTGGAGCCTGGCAGCAAACAGCACATAAAGAGAAAAAGAAAGAAAACATCTGAGAGGAACAGTAGCAAGAACTATAGTTGCTTGCAGTCCTGGAACAACAACTGGCAGCCCTAGACACCTTATTACAACACAGTTCTCTCTTCATGGAGAGTGGGTTTACTATACAGCATTCATTAAACATGCAGCTATTCACTCCTGTATTGTTTGCTTCTGATAGCGTTGGGAGGCTGTACAATGTGATGTATGCAGTGTGTTAGGTTAGGATGGAGCAGCAATTGTACTGTGCTTAACATTCCTATTATCAAAAAAACCCAAACCAGACCATGCCAAATGTGAAGTTTGCCCTAAAACACAAACTGCTGTCATTTGATACTGTAGATGCTAGGTTTTTAAGGTCACTATTACTCAAGGATGAAAATATATAAATCTTCAAATAAATGCTTAAATATTTCTCTTTTTTTCCTCTGGTAAAAGTGCTTGGAGACGGAAGCAAAGATGTCGTGAAAAATGTTGCAAATCCAGTGGACAGCATGTTCAGCCAGTTTTGTCATTTCTATGGCTTGTATTATTATTTGTTGTAAAAAAGAGGACAATTGGATGGTGTGCTTCAGAGCACTGCTTGAAGACCTAGGGATGTTCAATGCCTGGTTCAAATGGGCTGGCAATCAGGATTGCAGTTTGCTCTGTGCAGCCAGCAGTGTTAAAGCAGAGGAAGCAAAAAGAACCTGTCTGTCTCCTTAGCTTTTCCCATCCTTCCATAAATGCATCTATACTGTAACTTGATAACATTCCTAACAAAACTAGGCACCCAGAAGCCTGTTGTTTAACACTCACACAGCCTGATGCCCTATACTCCAAGTATATCATTGCTCTATATTCCACGTGTAGCATTTCAGTGGCAATGTAAATAAAGTGTTGCTTATACAGGGTATTGTTACTCTTGCTGCTTTTATTAATGAAAAATTTGGTCATATCCAGGCTCTCAAACCCAAGATCTCTTTACTGAAATGCAAGTGTCTCACTGTAAACCTCTCTTCAAAAATAAATGCCCCAGGGATAGGAAATGGGAGCTTTACCTTTTTTCCTTTAGGCTTCTAACTCAAATGGGAGAAAATTTGGTTTTAATTAAATGCAGAGAATAAAATGCTTCAAAAGAGGATCTTTAAAACAATACTGTTTAAGACAAACAAAAGATGTGACAAGTTTCACATTCAGATGAAGAGTCTCTATATTTTCAATATCAGCAAAAAAACCACATTCTGATGAGTAATGATTTGGTAGGGAAGATCATGATTTTAAAGTATCAAAATCCAGTTTTGCAGTATTTAGTTTAAAAAGCCCTTAATTTATTTTTGTTCTAAATGAAGATTTTCTCTTAAAATTTTCCATTATTTTTTATTTGAAAGTCAGGAGAAAACTCTATGACACTCTTCAAAACACTAAATCAAAACCTGTACATTATTTCCAAATGTACAGATTTTTTACTGAAATATATTTCAGATGTGACATAATAATAATATCTTTCAATTTTCTAATCAGGAGTGGAATATTGATTTCCTAATTCTGAATGGAATGAAACTTGAATTATTAAAATAAGACTAAACCAGGTAGTTAATATCAGAAAAGTAATATTTTTGCAGTCTCTGAGAACCCACAAAAGAAGAGCCTCTCCTATGTGCTGGATACACTTCTAGTGACCCCATTGGTGTCTGTGCTGCAATATGAACACCCTGCAATATGTACTGTATTCACAGGATGAATTTCAATGCATGAGCTTGAGTAAGTCATTAGCAAAAAAAAATGCAAAAAATAAAGCAGTTCAAACAGCTTGGGTTTTGTAGGGGGAAGGGTAAGCATCATGTGTTTTCATTTACTTCAGTGAATAATATATATATGTTTCAGGGCTAACCCATACAAGAAATAACTGATGCAAAATATGATGAAAAATTCTTAGTTATTTCATAAACCAGAGGACAATCTTGTCTTTCTGTCCTTAGAAAAGACTAAGTGAGTGGAAGATAATACTCCAAGTTTTGAGGACAACAATCTTATACTGAGTCAGTAGTTAAAAAAGGTTAAGTAAGTCCTAGGACCAGGGACTCCCTTTTCATTATAGCCTTGTATGGTGTCTGGCACAGCAGGATTCCTCCTTCCCATTGGGAACTCAGGGTGTTATTGTGATGCAAGGAGGAAAACCAAAACTAATAATAGTAGGGAGAAAAAAATTAAACAGAAACATGAACAGCACTTAATATGCAGATTCTCTTTCTTTCTTTGATCCTAAATACACTGTGGGCTAAAGGAAAAAGCTCAGCTACAAAACAGCAGAAATATAACATTTGATGGGATTGAAGTGTGAGGCAGGGATCTGCTGCTGCTTTAAACTCCATAGCCCCATTTGCCTCAGTTGGAAAACCCTTCCATTAGTAGAGGGTCACCCTTGGAGTCTCTTAGTGTTTTCATCCATCACATCAAGAAATTGCATGCAGAATGATGCATTGTGGATGAAGGATTGTTTCATAGCTGGAAATGTCATTGACCAAGTTAAACTATGGAAAATCACACTTTTTTCTGCAATATGTTTAAACAGAGATGTTGTACGAAGTATATTACTCTGTTAGTAAATTATTAGAGAAACAGAGATATCAAAGAAAAGAAAAATAAAAAGAAGAGAAAAATGTCTAAAGGGATAGGGAGAGGAACGAAGCTGGAGGTGATATTTTAGAGAAGTTTTTCCTGTATGAAGTGTGTAGGAACAGGTTTAATGTGGAACAGGCACTGTGTTCAGGACAGTTAAATTCCAGCAGCACTGAGAAACAGGTTTATAATTAGCATATGTATGAAGGACCCTTAGACTCAGACTAAGAAAATAGGAAAATTTTCCATCACAGAAAGATACACTCTTCTCTTAGTTTCTTTAGTAGCCATCTGTAAATATTTTTCAGTGTGGGCGAATCACAAGGTAGAAGTGTGAAAAGTCTACCCAAGATCTGACAAAATTACTGTCCCCAAATTCTGCTAAGGAAGCCGGGGTAAATTCCTAAAGCCAGAACAAGTATTTTTCCTGCGTGAAGCTGCAACCAATAGAGTCAATGGTGATAACAAGACTTACCCATATAATCCTTACTGTTTTGTACATGGAAAGCTGTAACACCTAAAAGTCTGGGTAGAACATGGGGTCTAATGACAAAAATGGTACACTGACATAAGGGATGTTTTTTGACAATGCCATCAATGAAACCTTCAATGAAAGTCCATTGGAATTCTCTGACACAATGCGGGTTGACACTTTCTTCTACAGGAGAGACAATCCCTGATCTCTAAAATGGTAGATTCAGATACAGCAGAGTTGACAAGCCTGCTTCCTGTGTCACAAACAGCACATTCCTCTGAACTAGACAAGCATCCCTCAGTTATTTTTATACAGTTTAATTCCTGCGTGCAATATTTTGATCATTTATACCAAACCATAATAATTTTTCTTTCTTTTTGAGCCTTACTTGCAAGAACTTCTTGTCAAAATCTTTTCTTTACAAGTAATAAGAGAACACCATGCATTTCTTTTTCTTATTTCTTTTTCCTAATTTCTCATTCTTACATTATTATCTTTACTTTTGTTTTTGTTTGGTTTTGTTTTGTTTTTTTCTTGCTTGTCCTGTTTGTATTAAATACAAAAAAAACTTTTGAAAACCCTGAATCTCTGACATCTATGGCTGTTGCTCACAAATATCCAGTATCAGATTTGGTCATATGGCAAATAAGCTTTATATATCAGCTAAATATTCTTCTTGATTGTATTAAAATGAGTTAGTAAGCACACTGAAACAATCATCTCAAAGCAAAATGTTGCTTTATTCTTGAGTAATTAGAATTGGAGTTACTAACTTTTGGTGATTTTGCTGAGGATCTGTTTCTGTTTATGCATAACAGATGCAAACAGCATTGTCTAGATCCTTGTGTCTTCAGATGACAGTAGCAGCATTGTGCTTAGAGAAACCAGATCTGTACTTACAGTGATCCTCAGGGCATGTGTATTTTCACTGGCCTGTGGTGATGGGGGTGCAGTTACTTTGGACCTTATTCCCCCGAGACCTTATGCACTGCCACTGAAATAAACAGAAACTTTGTCCCAGATCTACGGAAAAAAACCTAAGAATGTTCTCGCATTTTGGTTTTTAGAATTTGATCTCTGCAGTAGAGTCTGTATCCCTGAAACACTATTATGAGGGCTTCCTGTACAACACCCAGGGGTATTATACACCCCTTAACAAGATGTTTAACAGCCAGTACGCCAAGTGTGGAACCGCACGAGGGCACCTGTAAGAAAATGCACATGGGGGAGAGGCCGTAAGCAGACAGCCCTTTCCCTACATCAGATCCTTAACCCCTGGGTTAGCTGTCGGGCTAACCAGATACCTGAAGCAGACACTGATAGAAAAACATCAGTCTTCCATTTAAAAAAAAAAAAACAAAGGGCTAACCGCCACCAGCTTTCACTGAGTGCATTTTTACTCAGTGGACTCTCAGCATTTACTGGAACAAGCTGCCCAAATAAGTCTGTCAGTGAAATTGCTTGTTTGTGCATACGAAGTAGAGGTTAAACATGAACTAGCCATTGGTACACTCACCACTGAGCTGCTAATGATCTGCAGAACCTGTGCTCTTGAGTGAGTTAAAGTATTAAATACTGATGGTATGTGTTGATTTTAGGTATCTGAAACATAAATGTCAGGGAGGGATAAAGGGATTATGATTTTTAGACTAAGCCCCCTCAATTCTATCAGTGTGGCCCGAAGAACTTATATTCCTGAGTTTGTACTTTTGTCCTTTGTGTAAGTGAAAGTCCATAAACATGGAACATTTAGTATCCTTTAAATCAGTTCACATACTTTGTCTATGCCAAGCCCTGTTATTTGCACAGGAGTACTTGCATTGTGCTGAGTGTGACGTGAGTCATCATGAGAAGCTTTCAAATTAGATATTAATCAGCAAGTTCTATGGGCCCTAATTACTAGGTACCTGTGAAGCTGATTCTGCATGGATGATGAAGAAGATAGCTGCACATCTTTCTCACCTATTCCAGTGAACACAGCCTGGGAATAGTTAAGTGAACAAGTTAACTCATTTACTTATATTTGAAAGCTAATAAGGAGGGACCCAAGCTTCTGTATCCCAAAGGAAAAGCTTTTATTAGCTTAGAGACATGTCATAATGGCTCAGGTGAAGAAGGTTAGCAGAGGCTTCATTGAGAAAGAGTATATGTTCAGCAGTGAATTTTTGACATGCAGATGTCTCAGTAGCATGTTGCACAATCACTTCCTCACCATGGAAATCATTCAATGTAGTACACTAACCTGCTCTGGCTTCTTTTGACTCTCTCTTTTTTATGATACAGTCAAAGGGAAATAACATGCTTTGTTGTCTGAATGTCTAAACTAATTACAAACAGGCACTAAGGCTGTATTTGCTGACTTGGCTTCTGTTGACTCAGCTTGTTCAGTGTATAATGAACTACTTTAAAATCAAGAGTACTTAGAGATGGTTTTGCATACAGAATATATCTGATGTAACTGTGAAGATGTTGTTCTCCTCTTGTTGCTCTCCTGTTTCCTCAGTGGGCTCCTAGCCGGTAAAGACAGACGTACAAGTTGTGTTTATCAGAGTCCTTTTATTCTTCCCTCAGCCAGGAAGAGCCAGATCACGAGATGAGTAGTGGAAACGTGGCCAGATCCCTCCCCCTTCTCGCCTCCCTCTTTTATCCCTCTCCTCCTGGTGGGCAGGGCGAGAGCCCAGCTAATAGACAAATGACGAGCCCGTGACATGTGGCCAGTCCTGGGTGAACAGGGGAGGGATAAGTGGAATGCAGAGCAGTGAGTGGCCAGGCCAGGCCAGGATGTTCCTGGTGGCCAGCACACTACCACATCCTCTAGTCAGTTCTCCTCTACTTATAAATGGTTTAGCAAACAAAGGTGAAAATATCAGCCTTTTTGATGGCCATAACCCCAGGAATATAACCTGGAATTTGTACAACAGGATTTAAATTTCAGTGGCCATATTCTGTCCAGAGGCATAGTCACAGCTGGCACAAAAACCAGAAGGTTAAATTATATGTATAGAATACTTGGATCTTAATTGGCATTATTATTTTCATATTCTATCTTAAGAATTCAATTTTTTTAATTCCTCAGGGATGGAATTCTCACCAAACATAATGTAGAGGGATATAAAGTCAGAGGAGAGCCTAGATTATACCTGTCCCATTCTGCGACCAAGAGAACATCAGCTGTGCAGATACAAGAATCTCTTAAAGAAGTAATGCTGATTTGCATATTTCTCTCAGATGAGAGGATTCCTTCTTCTAACACTTTTTTGGGTGGTTGGATGTGTTGAAGACTCACAGCTTATGTGACTACAGCTTGTGTATATAGCGATGGAGTTAACAGTTGCTATGTTTCTTTTCTTCTCATTTTAAAAATGATGCTTATGGAAACATCTGGATGACTTAGTAGATAATGTTTGTAATTATCAGAAAGATTCTGATATTAAAACTCCTTGGGTGTAATATCCAGGGAATACTTTGTAAAGTGTTTTTGAAAAAGTAAAGAAAGAGGGTGTTTTAAAGGAAGCAATATTCATAATTACTGTATCTTTGCCTCACTCAGCTTTTGAAAATGGCTGTGTTTTATTTGCAGAGTAGACAGCTAGGAATCCCAGGGCCTCCTTCCCTTCTTCTTTTCCTCCCTTCCTTCTCTCCTTCCATCCTTTCAACTTTTTATCCTTTCTCCCTTCATCTCTTCCTCCCTTCCTATTCCTTCTGCCCTAAGTTAGATGGGTAACACAATGGGAAGACCTCCCTGGGGTCTTGGAGCAAGAGGAGAGTGCCTGCACAGAGATGACTGGGTGCCTTCCAGCCAGGAGTCAGGATTGGACTCAGCCTCCTCCCTTACTAAACAGGAGGGAGCTGAGCCAAGGGAAGAATGTTGTAATTTTCTGCTGGCTTGATACATGGAAAAGTCTAACTTTTTTTTTTCCCAACTCAGATAAGAGGAGCTAAGAATCTGGCTGTGTTTTTATATTTTCTCCATAGAGTGCTTTCCCTTTTAGGTTCTTGGCTTCCAGGGATGCATAGCCATCTCCTCCACAAAATTTGTGACAAGGCCACAACCAAATCCATTAAAAATATATTGGCTTGCCAAATACATACATTTTTGCGTGAATCAGAGTTACCTGGGTTATAAAGAGTTTCTTAAATCAGCAAAGCTCCAGCTCTTGAGGTGATTGTATTTTATTAGGAAATATGTGAGAAGTTTAAAATGGATTTTATAACGAAAATATGCAAGCAGCTATAAATGCAGTGATACTAGGTGGTGTCATTTTAATGTCATGCATTCTTATTCTTATGTGGCAGCCACAATGTGACATAATTTATGTGGCAGATTTATAGTGTGGAGAAAAGAAATTGAAGGCACACTGCTTCTTGAAAACAAATCAGCAACTATTATTCTCCACTTAATCTATTCTCTACTTTCTGTAGCTCATTTAATTACCAAGAATTATTGTCAGTCTCAGTTTTCACATCCTGAAAAGGGCAAGTGCAGTTTGAGAAAACAAATTAAATACTCCTAACGTATTTAAATTCTCCTAGAAGCCTCTAAGTGTTAGCTTTGAAGGAATTTTTTTCTAGAGTGAAGACTTAGAAAAGGTACATAATTGTGGGACTAATATTACGTGGTTTTTTGAAGAAGGTGGTTTGTTGAGTCATTTACACTTCTGTGACTTTCTTGTTATTATTGTACAAGAGGTACTACTTAAAATTGCCTGCTTCAGTAGCATCATAGAATGAAGCAGCAATCTACTTTGCTGTAACAGCCTGAAGACTTCCTCTGTACATATGCATATAATTTTATTTTTAAGTAACATAATTTCCATAAATGTGTCTAAGCATGAAGACTCAGCTGGCAAAAACATCTCTGAGTGGCTTTTCAGGGTGAAATAATTACAACTTAGTCTGAGTCTTTATTAGAGGCCTGATATAGGAAGGTACTGTTTCAGAAAATGATGAAAAGCCTTTTTATGACAGAAATGTCCACTGTTGTTCATACTAATCCTAGTTATATCAATATAGAGCATGAAGTACAGATGTAAGACATTCAGTATGCTGCCAATTCAACTGCTTGCTTTGAGTAGATGCTATTGTACTTAGTTTGACCATTTGCATGAACTTCCTTATCACATCAAAATTATAGTTTGCAAAGATTGGATGAGGTACCTGAATAAGTTTTCCGATTATTCATCCATTTTTAAGGACAGTTTCAGAAAGGAATTCTTGTATTTCTCTTGTCACAAATTATTTTGTAATCTAGCTGTTCAGCTGGGACATGTGGTCTCATTGAATCTATGCCTTAACATTTTAAAAGTTGGGAAACATGGGTCAGAAATCCCTCAGTCACAGAATGAGCCCTGGAAACATGCTTGTGGATTGTGAGTATTTTCTCATAAATCTGTGGGGTAACACTTACCCCATCATTACTTTTAAAAGAAAAAGTTATTCCTTTTGTTCTGTTCTCTTTTCCTTTTCTGCTTTCCTGTTGCTTCTGCTGATTTATTTTCAAATAAAATGTTCAGATATTCTCCTTCAGGAGAAGGCACCAAACTACTTTGTGAACTAAGGCTCACACACCACAGTGGGGAGGGAGTTGAGTTCAGGTCCTACCTGAACCCAGGATTTTTTAGCAGCCAAGTCACTGTGTGTCGACGGATTTCCTTCTCAGACATGCCCAGGTCTGGACAGGCAAGTCACCTTGTTGGTTGTCCCAGTGCAGAGCATTGGAGCACTGAAGTTGCTTTCAGCACCTCAGTTCACCATCTGTCAAGGGGCAATTATTGCCTAATTGTAACTGTGCACAGAAGAAGGTATTAATTGCACAAGTACCACAGCAACAAAGGCAAAATGGAAGAGTATTAGTTTGCCAGAGATTATAATGAAGACAGCAAGACAAAAATCAAAATAATAATCTGAGAAACTCCTGAATGAGGGCAAATGATAATTCCTCTCTCCTCATGCTTAATTGTAAGTGCATTGATCCCAGAATAAATAAAGATCAACATTTTCTTGAGAAAACACTAAATGATATAAAAAGAGCTTCTTGGTTTGCTTTATGATCTTGAAAGTTAGCCATTTATTCTAGGGTTTTTCTAGTGTACTTGTAATTATAAATATGTCTCTGTCTGAAAAATTGGTAGAATATCAAAAAGGAGAAAACTTTTTCCTCTCTCTTTATATGTTCATCAAAACATAGATATTTGGGGGAAGTAAAAGAAGAATGTTTGTGAAAAACTGTGAACACTGCTTGGCAAAAAAAAAAAAAAAAGATTTGTCTCTCTAATTGCTATTTCCAAAGTAATCTGCTTGTGTTCTACTTGTCAGATACTCAGTTATGACAGTCATCCAGAGTTGTAATTGAGCTGACTTAGCATAGAGAAGTGGATGTGAAACCTGCTTTGATTTCCAACAGCCAACAATGTTGTGGCCCAAGGCTTTGGGAGAAAAAGAAAAAGAGATATTCCAGAAAGATTGCATGGACCTTCAGACTCCTGAAATATTAAGTCCACAAAGTGAAAAGATTTTATTTAATTTTTTGTTGTTTATTTTTTTCTTTGTTGCACTATAGGCCTGGAGCTACATTCATTCAAGACTTAAAATCTTTATCACAAGCAAATAAGCCCTGAAAAATACTTGGTTTGGAGTTTTCTTTGGTAATACCAATTTTCATATCAAGAAAGGGAAAAACACAGCCCATCTTAATAAGAAATCATTTCCAAAGCAGAGAACCACAAAGAGAAAACAAGCAAACAGAAAAAAAAAAAAAGGAATCGCAGAGCAAGTGTGGGTTAGTCATGGTGTGCTGCTTTAGTTTGGGATAGAGCTAATTTCCTTCAGAGTGGTGAGTATGGGACTTTACTTTGGATTTTTGCTAGAAGCTGTGTTGACAAACAGGGATGATTTAGATACTGCTGAGCATCAAGGCCTTTTCTGCCTCTTACCCCACCCACCAGCGAGGGAGCTGAGGGTGCACAAGGAGTTGGGAGGGGACACATCCAGGACAGCTGATCCTAACGGATCATAGGGATATACCATAACATATGGCATCATGCCATATGTATAGATGTATGCCATGTGTATATATATGTATATATATATACATGGCATATATATATACATGTGTATATATATGTATATATATACCATATCATGCCAGCATATAAAGCTGGGGAAGAAGGAAGAGGCGGATGTTCAGAGTCATGTCATTTGTCTTCCCAAGTCACTGTTGTGCACAATGGATTTTTGCTTTCCTGAGAATGGCTGAACTCCTGCCTGCCCATGGGAAGTGGTGAAAGAATTCCTTGCTTTGCCTTGTTTGTATGTACAGTTTTGCTTTACCTATTAAACTGTCTTTACCTCAACTCCTAAGTTTTCTCACTTTTACTCTTCTGATTCTCTTCCCTGTTTCACTGTGAGGAGAAGTGAGTGAGCAGCTGTGTGGGACTGAGTTGCCAGCTGGGCTTAAACCAGGACACATGGGAGGCAACAACTGTGCTCTAAGTCCATTCTAACCAATACAAGCTGTGGAGTAAGTAATCTTCTGCTTAATTATTATGTTTTCAACTATAGAGATACTTTTTTTTCCTTTCCCTCCATATTATTTTGATCTCTACTTATACTTAGAGAACAGAAGTTTTGACAGGTACAGGTGTATATTTGCTTAAAATACTTGCTAAAAGACTATACCTTCAAAAAATGATTTGTGCCTGTAACATATGTACTGAACTGCTACACCTTAAACCCAAAGTTCTTAATTCAATTGGAGAACAATCTGTTGAGAACCTGTGCGGGCAACATTTGCTAAATTTCATCAATCATAATAATTTTTAGTGATAAAACAATAATCCTTCAGCTTCCAACCCCTTCCAAACTTCCCAACAGATGTGTCAATTAAATATAGTGGTTTTAGAGATGTAAATGCCCGTCATGCATACGAAACCCACAAAGCCACATAAATAAAGTAACATAAAACTTGGATTCTGGTTCAGAAGCAAAATAATGGCTTGTGGGACATCATGCATGTCATAATTACTAGACCCATCAGGTGAAAAATGTTTCTAAAAAGTATCATCACTCTGGAGTAAATAATTTCTGTGAACAAATTCCAGTGATAAGGTAGTTCTCACTGTGGTCCATGGAAGCTAAACCAGAAATCTATTCCTCAGAGAAACAGCATCAGTCTTTCTAATGTTTGATGAAAAAAGAAGAGGCTGTCGGAAAGAAATAAAAAAGAGCTGAAGTCAGGAATCAATAAAAGAGTATCTGTGTTGTGAGCAATGTAGAAAGAGAAGCTGAGTATCCAGAAATTAACTTTGGTTTTGTATGTTTTGAGTTTTAACAAGTAACAGTAAAAGAGATTTGAGTGGATAATCAGGGACATAGTGGAAAACCTAATAAAATTAATTTATACACTTACTTTTTTCCCTCCTCAGTCATTTGATTCACTATAATATTGAGTGTAGAAAGTTTTTCTTACCGTTGTTCTGAAACACATCAGCTTTTTCCTGAGAACAAAGACCCGGGAGAATTGTTAAAGCTTTATCTGGCTCAGTTTGCCTGGTTGTGCAGACCTGTTTCTGAGGTTACTGGTGGCCATCACATAAACAATAACAGAGAGCCAAAAGAATGTCATGAACTTAAGTGACCAGAACCCATCCCAATAGTACTCAGGTCTTCCAGTCTGATTGCTGTCTCAGCTGTTAACCTGAAAATACAAAAGAGAAAAAAATCATAACAAAATTGAAGATATTTCTTTTTAAATCTACTCACAAAAATCAGCATTTCTGTTTCCCAAATACTTTTTATTTGCACAAACGCTGCCATTCAATTGGACTTTTAATGGGGAGAGAAGACAAAAGGGAACCTTGAGAGAAGACATGGGAGGACCTTGCACTTGTAGGCTAAAGAAAGGTTTTTCTTCATGCAGGGTGCCTTGTGGTGTTCCCATTTACTTAGAAATTCACAGGTTAGTGTGTATGTTGAAGAGAGAAACATCTCACCCATGTTCAGCCTGTCTGTCTGTCTTTAGCAGGCTACCTGCCTGGAGTAGATTGAAAACATCTATCCTCTTCCAGGCTCAGTTTTGCTGAGAGTTTTCCACTCAGCTACTTGTCACTGTGCATCCCCTGAGGCTACTGGCCCCCTACATGGTCTGACTGGATACATTAGCTCTCCAACCCACTTTGAGGGCAAAAAACCACGACAGATTAACTTCAAAAGTTTAAATAGGAAATAATTACTACTTTTACTTAAGCATATTAAGGCATTTCTCCACAACGAGTTCAGTAGGTATATAGTGGAAAAGAGGCAATTTTTTTCAGCAGGTGACAAGACAGCAGCTTTAGATGAGGGGTTTTTTTCTCTAACATAACAGCTTAAGGCATAATTTTGTTTACTACATCAGAATCAAAACCAAACATTCATGAAAGCAAGCAATACATATATCACAGTGTTTTTCATTTGCATGGCCAGGTTTTGGTAGTGGAGGGGGGCTACAGGGGTGACTTCTGTGAGAAGTTACTAGAAGTTTCCTCCATGTCAAGTGGAGACAATCCCTGGCAGCACCAAGACAGATGTGCCAAGGCTGTGCCAGTTAGAACGGTGATAACACCTTTGTGATACCATATTTTAGAAGGAAAAAAAGTCATTGAACAGATTTAATTGCGGTGAGGGAAGAGTGGCGTGAGAATACATGAGAGGAACAACTCTGCAGACACCAAGGTCAGTGGAGGAGGGGCAGGATGTGCTCCAGGCACCAGAGCTCAGGTTCCCCTACAAGCCATGGTGAAGACCATGGTGAAGCAACTGTGCCCCTGAAGCCCATGGAAGACCAGAGGGGTGCAGAGATCCATTATCAACCCCTGGAGGAAACCCATGCTGGAGAATGTGGATGTCTGAGAGGATTCTGTGACCTTATGGGACACCCATGTTAGTGCAGGGTCCTGGCAGGAACCTACAGACCCTTGGAGAGAGGAGTCCATGCTGAAGCAGGTTTCCTGGTAGGACTTGTGACCCTATGGGAGACCCATGTTGAAGTAGCCTGTCCTTGAAGGACTGCACCCTAGGGAAGGGTGATCCATGCTGCAGCAGTTTGTGGAGAAACATTGGCTGTGGGATGGACTCGTGTTGGAATAGTTCCTGAAAGACTGTCTCCTGTGGGAGAGACACCACACTAGAGCAGGGGAAGGACTCTTCTCCCTGAGTGGCAGCAGTAACAACGTGTAATGAACTGACCGCAGTCCCCATTCCCTGCCTCCCTGTGTTGCTGGGGGGAATGATATAGAGCTTAGAAAGGGTTGAGGCAGGGGGGAGGTATTTTTTAAGACTTATTTCATTTCTCATTATCCTCCTCTGATTATGTTAGTAATAAATTCAATTTATATCCTCAAGTCTGTTTTGTCCATGATGGTAGTCAGTGAGTGATCTCTGCTGGTCATTGTCTCAACCCACGAACACTTAGTTATATTTTCGCTTCCCTGTCCACTTGTGGAGGGGAGTGATAGAACGTCTTTGGTGGGTACCTGGCATCCTTGATCACTTGAGATAAATGATCCCAGCACTCTCATCCAGCATCTCAAGGTCTTGCTAGAAGAATCCAGGCTACAGGTTGGCTGATACTCCAACCATGCCATAAGGTTTTCACTATACTTAACCAAAGTGACTGAAAGTATGTTTCACACACCCTCATTGAAGAGAGATAGAATTGCAGTAGGTTACATGACGAAAAGATAATACAACTTTTGGAGAGTTAACAAGAGGATCCTCCTTGTGCACTTCGTGTATTGCTTCAGCCTTATTGTTTTTCTGAACTTCATGCAATTTTTAGAAAGGCCAGTTTTTGTCTGACTTTTGGAAGAAACATGTGTCAAGTACTTTTAAACAAAATTCATCAGAAAGGATAACCTTAGACCTCCATTCAATACCTTAACACACAGAGACCCTTTGATTCAAGTGATACTACTGTGAAATTGTACTTTGTATAATTTCCAGGAGTAAAGTATAAATATTTCCAGCAAAGCATTCTTAATGTGAGTTTTGTTTTTCAAGTGTGTTTCTTCCTTTCTGGATCTTGTTCCTGTAATAGGAAACCTTTTTTTGTTTTAATGGAAAAAACAAAATGGATGGATTCCACAGATTTTCATTTCACCCACTCTGCAAACTCTCAAAACCATAAAGCATTTGTGACAAAGCCTCAAGAATAATGTCTGAGAGCCCCTTGCTACAATATCATCCCAGAATACTATTTTTGTCACTTCCTGTTTCTCACCATGCTGAAAAGAATTGTAAACATGACTTTTCTCCTACTATTTGTGCACTTTTATATTCTGATCTCAGCAGGAGCCAGGAAAAGCACAAGTCCACAAACCTAACTGCTGCACTGTAAGGGAAAATGAGATTTGGCACAAATGACCATTTCATTGATTTAGATGTATATTTCTGTACAAAATATTATTATTCAAGGCTTAGAAGGAATTTTCAGAACTTGTGGTGTATTTCTGACATCTGTTTTACAATAGGGTGAAACAGATCCTAGGTGTGTTTATTTCTTTCCACTGATTACAAAGTTATGAACAGCTCTGCTGCACATATTTACGTGTCAGATGTATCCATTTGGTTAGCTAAATTGCTTCTTCTTTGCTTATCTACAGGCAGAAACATCTCCTTTGTTGATTTTTGCCTTTATACATTTTAAAATGACCACATTGCACCTATTGAAAAAGACACCTCTATTTTATGTATATAATATTTTTCAAATACTGAAGAAGCTATGACACCCTGCTTACTCACCAGCTAAGTAGAGCATCTAACCTTCACTAAGCAATCTCCATCCTGCAAACCAATACATATGCTAACTGTGCTGTTTTTCTGTAACACAGTCACAGAAGAGAATTATATGATTGTTCCCTTTGGGAAACACTTCTAA
This sequence comes from Orthonyx spaldingii, assembly GCA_013397795.1. Classification (NCBI taxonomy): domain Eukaryota; kingdom Metazoa; phylum Chordata; class Aves; order Passeriformes; family Orthonychidae; genus Orthonyx; species Orthonyx spaldingii. Next base: position 402,713 of record VZTJ01003851.1, read on the forward strand.
TTAGGATCGAGTCCAACCATTAACTCAGCACTGAAAATCTATCACTAAACCTTGTCCCCAAGCATCATATCTACATGTCTTTCAAATGCCTCCAGGGATGACGGGTTCGCCACCTCCCTGGGCAGCCCATTCCAATGACTGACCACACTTCCAGGGAAGAAAATTTTCCTAATTTCCCATCTAACCCTCCACTGGTACAACTTAAGGCCATTTCATCCCATCCTATGATTTGTTACCTGGGAGAAGAGACTGATACCCTCCTCACTACAACCTCCTTTCAGGCAGTTGTAAAGAGGAGTAAGGTCCTCCCTGAGCCTCCTTTTCTCCAGGCTAAACAACCCCAGCTCCCTCAGCTGCTCCTCACAGGACTTGTGCTCCAGACCCTTCACCAGCTCCATTGCCCTTCTCTGGACTTGCTCCAGCACCTCAATGTCCTTCTTGTAGTGAGGGACCCAGAACTGGACACAGGATTCACAGCGTGGCCTCACCAGTGCCAAGTACAGAAGGATGATCACTACCATAGTTTTGCTGGTCACACTACTGCTAATAATAACTATGGGTTTTTTTGTAATTGTTATTTGCTTAGAAATAAAGACATTCTACATTTGTCATCCTTGATTGTCTCTCTTTTACATGGCTTCAATGCCAGTTTCAATTCCACATTGTGAAGAAGAGTGTTAAATGTACTTGACATGCTGTTTACTCTATGGTATAATCTCTAAATATAATCTCTCACTCATGTAGGTGAAGTCAGAAAAGTGACCCAAAGAACAAAGAATCAGTTTATGACTGACAGAACAAAACTGCAAAAAAATTGCCCCTTGTTGCAAAAGATGTTAGGAATGGCCACACAGTATCTGTTCAGTCATATGGGTCTAATTCTGCAGCTCCTGGTAATCAAAGAAGAAATTTCCGCAAAGCAGGGCTTCTCCATTAGGAAAGACATTCCTCTGCACAGCCTGTCTGCTGTAAGAGAAGGGTTTCCCCATGCTTAATTGGTAGCAACTTGTGGAAGCAGCTGTGGGATAAAGGTTTTGGAGGATAAAATCTGGGTAAAATGATCTTAAAAATCTTCATTGCTACTGAATGATTTGTGCATAAAAATAAATGGCTGTATGTTATATTAAATAATAAAATATTGGCCAATTAAGAAAGGACTCTGGTATTCTTGGGAAGATTTGAATGTTATCCAAAGCCAACCCATGGAGTTTATTGTCAGCAACTTAATTGCAAAACACAGTTCCGTAGTAGATCAGAAATAGAATGCTTGAATTTGTACAAGTTAATTCCTGATTGATTTTACAGTATGTTAGGACAGATACTTCCTTCTGTTTTTGTAGCATGACTAAAATCCTGAGCTGGAAAAGGGGTAATAAGAGAAAGTACTTGTCTCCATGTTTTTATTTGTTTGTTTGTTTAAAGGTAATGGTAACATTTTTAGAACATTTTTAATAAATAAGTAAAGCAACTATTCTGCTATGAAAAAGGACCAAGCTGCCACGGTAATTTTAGTCCTGGTGATATTATGGCCACCAAATCAGTAGAGAAAACTGTGACTGCATTTCTTAAACATGTGGAGAGAAGTCACATGCAGTTGGAATGTCTCTGTAATCTGGGTTTGCATTCAATCATTTGACTTCAACTATAAGTTTTCCACTAATAAAAGTTCTAATGGTTCAGATTGGTTTCTGTTACAAAGAATGCATTAAAATCCTGGCTGTGATGACATTCATGGGCATGGAAATATGCTTTACATTACCTTAAATTTCTAGAAAGTGAAAACATGTAAGAACCTTTTTCCCCTTACTGAATTTTTTAAATGTTGCTTGCATTTTTTTGTTAAAAGTACCTGGATATCTTAAATATATTGAACTAATACAAGATATAGTTTGGATATAATACTTTAGTTTGAACTCCTAAGTTAATATCAAATAGTGATTATCATAAGAAAATTACGACAAATTTTACTGATGTGAAAGTCTCAGAGTATTTGTTCTTGAGTAATTTGTGATTTTGCAGCCTCAGTGTTGGCATACCCCATTTAATACATATGAGAAGGCTGACGGTGAAAGAAAGTCAGTTAACAACTTTTAGTACTTTCATAAAATAATGCACATTTATATGGAAGTTATTCACTGAACAGTGGAAATTAAGACTAAAATTACTCTTTCTTAAAAATTATACATTCAGCTTTTCAAGTTTTCCTCTCTTTACAAATTTCAGGAAATATATTTCTCATAGAGGAAGTAACAGGCTGGTCAGACATTCAGTGGTACCTGTAGCACATGCCACTCTCAATTTTCAAGTGGTAAAGAAATCATTGTGCATGGGCTCTACAACACCCCGATTCCTGGTTTCTCTGATAAGTCCATTTGTTTTTATAGGATGTTTATGATATTTCTTAATTTTTGAAGTAGGCCTTTGAGTACAATATAACTACAAAAAGTACAATATATGACAGACACATTTTAAGTAGAGTGTTAACAAGTGAGTCATACTCATCCTAAAAATAAACCAAATCAAAGCAAACCAAACCAAAAAAATCCAACTAAGCAACCCATCCCCAGAAGCTGCTCCCGAAAGCAACAAAACAACAACAACAAAATCCCACAAAAACAAACAAGCAAACAAACCCCAAAACCAATGCAACAAAGCCTGTTTAAATTTCTCCATCTTTTTCCAATTACAATCTGAAGATCTGGTCCAGTAAAGGTCTTAATTATGCATTGAATTGATGAATTCCATGACATTATGTATGTGATTAACTGCTTTGATGTATCCAAGACTTAATCCTTAATGGTTAATTTTTAGTGTGCTGTGTTTGTAATAAGGCCAAAAGTAGTTTAACTCTCTTATTTAATATTTATATACAATATGTAAATATGGTGATTGCATTAAGAATCCTAAGAAAGAGTTATGGAAAGAATTTATTATCAAAACCTGTAGAAAATTTTCACGTAAATTTGCAAGTTGTGAATACAGAAATATATAAGGTTGTTGTAAGCCTATTGTTGAGCATTTATTGTTTTGTAAAATAAAAAACACCTGCATAGATTCAAATACAAGAAACAAAACAAAAAAAATTTCCTCTGTCTATTTAAAAAACAATCTTCCCAAGTTAATCAAGCATTGCTTAACTGTCTGGAACTGATTCCTTAAATCACTACTTTAGTGATTAATTATGTTGCTACCTTCATTATATCAAAAAGTGTCTGATATGGATTTTATAAAAGATTAATTGCATTCTAACTCCAGGGAAACATCACTTCCTACAGCAAGAAGTCCAACAAGAAGCAATACAAAATAGCTAAAGAGATAATCAAAGGCCAGAAGTGAAAATCTGACTTAAAAAGTGAAAATGTTACCTTATTTTCAGGTAAGCTAACAAAATCAACCTTGTCCCCATAGATGCCCAAAAATTCTTTCATATATACCAGAAACTGATTTTCAGTCCTTGACCCAGTCCCTTTCTCATTGTTGTAAACCCATCTGCAATTTTATTGCTTTATTTTGTGGGTCCCTTCCAAGTCAGCAGATTCTGTGATTAATATTCCTTCCCTGACATTCATGTACTCTCCAACTCTTCAACACTTTGGAATTTTATGTTTGACACTTGAAAGTTGGAAAGAAAACACAAATTACAACCCAATAGACTCCAGTTCTCACACTTTACTGGTGTATGATTGTGATTTCATGAGTACTGCATGTGTATGTGGGCACTGTATATCTTCACAGGACTAACTTAAGGGTAAAATCCCAAAATATTGATATAAGAAATAACCTGAAGGTCGACATGGTGATCAAAAGAAGTAACGATGATCAGCAAAAACTGACTCCCACTGGGATTTGTTACATATTGAGAAATTCCTTCAGTGTGTGGTAGTTTTAACTTTCAAACTCATGACAGATCTAGAAGAAAAAGTACAAACTGTGAATTTGTAGTGAATTTCCATACAATATAAATTTGTAAATACTACACAACACAGAAAATTACAAAGAAATCCCAGAGCTGTTAGCAAATGCATAGAGAACAACACTAGTAAAGCATAAGTTGAGACATACAAAAAAAAATAATTGGAAGCCCTGTACAACTGCAGAAGAGAAACTGGAAAACAGGAATGCTAAAAGAAGTTCTGAGATTATATTAGACAGCAAACAAAGTATAGTAGGATTTTACATCATGATATGGAAGAAAATCACCAATGTAATTTTAAAATTTCTCTGTAGATAAATCATGCTATGGAGGAGGAATATAATACCTATTTATCTTACCCTGCAGGATATATACCTTGGTTAGTTAGCTAAAATTTGAAACTATATTATCAATAAAAATCAAATAAATTATAATCTCTGTTTACAGAGATTAAAAAAAAAAAGAAAGAAAAACAAGGTACAAGGAAAATTTATTCACTCCCTTTAAAAATTCTTAAAGTTCTGATATTAATTTCTAGATGTGGATGAAATTTTGTGGTTGAGATTGTATTTTCTTGGAACAATAGATAATGATAGTATTTTTGAGAAATACATGAAAACTGAAAATTTTAACTCATCATGATGTATTTGTAGTGAGAGAAAGATGGCATGAAAACAAGAATGTGAAAACAAATAAACTCATATTTAAAAATCAATCTTCTTAATTGCCATCTTTATTTTCTCTGTGTTTGTCCTCTGAACAAAAAAAATAATTTCTCTGCTTAGTATCTTGCAGCAGGAAATCCTGAGAGGCTCCCAAAACTTACTTTATTGAGGTGCTAATTCACTGTTCTGATGGGAATAGACATGATGACATACTGCAAGTACTCAGGGTGGGTCAGCATCCAAAAATAAGATGATACTGATTAAACAAGAAGGTAAGAATTTGGATTCAAGAACAGATATGAAAACAGGGAAATTAGGTCAGAACATTAGGGGCAAATTGGCAGAAACAACCAGTTGGTGGTTAATAGTGTCTGAAGGTCTAAGGACTCTGATCAAGTGTACATGGATAAAGCCTAGCACACTCTACAGGAAAATGTGGATATAGTAATAAAAATAATGGATTTCAGGAAAATTCCCTTGGGAATATTTAAAATTAAATTGTCTGCAACACTGGTGTCTTTGTGGTGAATGGCAGTTCTTGCACGGGATAAAGAAGGAACAAATAGACCTTTTTGATTATAGATGTCTGGGTTTGTGTGAAGAAAAATCTCTTTAATGATTTGGGCTTTCTCAAGAATGTGGTGTCTGTTGTCAGTATTACAAGAAGATTGTTTCCCTTCCTCACTTAATATTCAGTCAGTGTAGCAAATAATCTAAATGTTTGTGTAATTGATGCAAGATTGTATAATGGATGCAGCCATAGAAGGTTCTGCTGCAGAAAACAGGGTGGGAAAACACAAATGAAAACCAAATACCATGTCTGGATTATGTTGCAGATACACATGGTAGTTTGTATATCTGAGAGGAGGAGGAGGGAGAGAAATTGAGCTGCTGAGGGCAAATTCCTCAAATAAACAGGAAGAGGTTGTGGTTTCACCTGAGGGGGAAGGGAGTACCTTGGCTTCCCCATGCTAACAAATGTAATTCATCACTGCCCGGTATGCCCTGTGAGCATGATGTTTCATTGGTGAAGAAACAGGGACAAAACACATTACTGACAGCAGTACAGTGCCATCATGGCTCACTGTTCCTCTGCCCTTGGCAACAGCGAGGCGGCACTTCTAATCCTGTGTCCAGTTCCAGGTCCCACTACAAGAAAGGCACTGAGGTGTTGGAATAAGTCCAGAGAAGGACAACAGAGCTGGTGAAGAGTCTGGAGCACAAGTCCTGTGAGAAGCAGCTGCAGGAGCTGGGGTTATTTAGCCTGGGGAAAAGGAGTCTCAGGGGACACCTTATTGCTCTGTACAACTGCCTGAAAGAAGGTTGTAGTGAGGAGGGAATCAGTCTCTTCTCCCAGGTAACAAGTGACAGGATGACTGGAAATGGCTTCAAGTTGTGCCAGTGGAGGTTTAGCTTGGATATGAGGAAAAAAATTCTTCTCTGAAAGGGTGGTCGGGCATTAAAACAGGCCCAGGAAACTGAAGTCACCATCCCTCAAGGTATACAAAAGACATGTGGATGTGGCACTTGGGGATCTGGTTTGGTGGTGAACAGAGTGGTGCTGGGTTAATGGTTGGGCTGGATGATCTTAGATGTTTTGTCCAACCTTAACAATTCTATGATTCTGCTAGAGCAAGAACAATTAGAAACACATGAGCTTTTTTTGTGGATTTGTTTGGATCTTTAATTCTTAAAGCTGGTTCTTTTTGGATGTTAAGCTCCTGAATAAATATTTAGGCACCTTATAATAGATGGCAAAGCTGTTTAGTGTGTTTGTTTTCAGTTTGGTCTGTAAACACTGTGTATGGGATATACAGCTCAGGGGTCGTGAAAATGAGCAGCTGAAAGGGGAGCTACTCATGTGCCTTGGCCTGACTGCTGCTAGAAGGGTCAGGGTGAGCATCTTAGAGGGGTGTAAGATTCTCTACAGAAAATAGGATCATAGCTAAGCCTTACTCGTAACAAGAAAGTTAGACTCTTGGAAAATAAAAGGAAAAGAAAAGCCTACCTTACAAAGATATTGTTACAAAGCAAGAGACAGTCTCTCTCCAATAATTTAATTTATTATACTGAAAGCACTGAATTTTCTGCATATATTTCTGTATTTCTGTATTCTGTACTTTCTGGTTAAATGTAGGAAGTGGGAAGTTGTTTGGGATTTTTGGGTTTTGGTTTTGTTTAATTTAAACAAGCATGCTTTTAGATACCAGAGTGTCAGTGTCATCAGCTGCAATCATTAAAAAAAAAAAAGCAGGAAGTAGTTCTAGTCTGGTCACTATGGGATATTATCATATCTTAATGAAAGTTTTCTGATATTTACATGTTCCAAGTACTTATGATACATGTTGACTTTGATGTAATTTGTGAAACCTAAGCAATTTTAAAAAAAATTAAGTGCATTTTTGACAAATCAGTCAAGGTAGATTTTTGTGCCCATCTCCAGGTATGTACACTGGAGGTACATTGAAGTCAATTTGAGAGGTCAATTTTTATTGAGCATTAGTGATGACAAAATGCAGTTGTTTTTACTCTGGAATCATCTTTCCATCAATTGAATATTATAAAATCACTTTAATGAAAAACTCTGACTGATATTGTTGAGGAAATGCAGAAAGATTTAACACCATTATCTCTCAGCACGTTCTGCACTTCACCTGTCTGGTTTCTTGGAAGAGGTAGCAGAAGGCAGCTTATTCTGCTTTCAATTGCTGCAAAATTAGTCTTCATGTTCATAATTATTCTGCTGCATAATTTCACAAGCAGCAAAGAAACTTCTCCACAAGTTCTTTGATAGTGACTTTGTGTGAAAATCCACCATTCTTTGTTCGCAGTGCTTGATTAATCTCCTGGCTCACATAGTGGTGTTTGTATATCTTTTTTTTTTAAAAGACCACAACTATTAACACATGTGAGTGACTATTATTTTAGTGAGTTGTTTGCTTGAAAAATGAGCATTCATTCCCAAAATGCTCAAAATAAACTTCCTTAGAGAAGTACTTGTGAAGAGTGACTAAATAACAAGGACACGTGTAGTGAAATCACTGGTGGATCAAAATTTCTCTCAAATGTTCTTCAGGAAAAAATCAGCAAATGCTAGAAGATTTCCAGGTAGAAATAAGCATTCTTGATCCTCAGAGAGTAGCAGCTCCAGTGAAACGCAGCAGTAGGTGTACACATATATATATAAATATTCAAAGTCAAGGCGGTGAGTTAACCATCTGAATCTCATTGAAGATAATGAGGAACACATGGCCAAATCCCTGTTTGCAACATGGAAAATTTATCCTAGTAGCTCTACGTAACATGAAAAAAATGTTAAATGATGGAACATTGCAGCTTTTAAAGACTTTTTAAATGCAAAACATATCTTAGTCAAGTTAATAAAAAATTGTAAAAACACCATAAACATCTTGGTTGTGCTTAAAGAAACTGTAACAAACATCAATCACTGTAATTTAGAAACATAATCTCCATTTCATGTTAATGAACTAGACAAAGGATGCTTTACTGTCTACTAGCAATACATGCTGTTTTTGTCTTATAGAAAAGATAAAATAGAAGTAGGAAATCTCAGAGAAATTTTGGCTTTTGCGGAATCTGTAATTACAACAAGATGAAAAAAAATATGCCATCAAGTCATGAATTCAGCAATGGTACCTAAGGAGCAACCATTTACCCTAAAAATTCCAAACCAGTTCTAAACTGAATGTTCAAATTACTAATGACATGCATATTTTTTAAGGCTGGCATAGGCACAGACACCAGTGCGAGAACAAAATATATGATAAAAAGGTTCATTATGTAAAGTCTAAGGTGAAAACTCACCCTATTGGAGTGGTGCAGAATGTGAAGACATGAAATGACTAGAAGTGGGAAATTTTTTTTCTCTTCTTATGTTGTATATCATTCTACCTTTTAAGTGTCATTCTTTCAAGACTTTGGAAAAGAAAGAAGCCAGAAAACTCTTTTTTTGTAGCATGAGGCAAAACCCAAATTTTGCAGGACAAAATGGATGATTATTGCAGCTTAGAACAAGATAAGAAAAACATGGAGGAGAGGAGTACATCTGTATATGTTAAATAACAGATAGTCTTTAGAATGTGTCAAATGATCTGCCATACATGGAAAGTGAGAAGAACCCTCACAACTCTGGATAAAACTTCCCTTGTGCTCATTTCTATTACAGTTCAAAACTGACAGACTCTTCAGCAGGGTTCACAACACATCAACTCATCTGAATTGAAGCATGAGTTTTCCAGCATTCAGACTGGAATCTATGAGTGTCTCAAAGAGAAACTGATTCCCAGCAGTTTTGGTCCTTAGGCAGGCAATGCCTGTAGATTTTGTGATTGCTTTTAACTTCACCAGGAATATCGGCTCATGCTTAAATAGAAAGATATGTGCTGTGCAAACAATGTAAAACCAAAATCATTTTAAAAATGCACAGTTTTAGGGCTTTTCCCACAGAATTTTATGAGATATTTAAGAGGTTTCATTTATAAACTGATGCCTGGATTGACTTTCTTGTTGTATTTATGCACTAAGAGTGTATATGTTCAAATCATTATTTTAATTTTAAATCCATGCAAGCATGCAATCAATTTATGTATACAATCTCACTGATTTATATGTATGTTACACTTCAGCCACAAGGGAGTGCAAAGACAAGGAAAGTTGACTGCCACAGACTTTCTTCTTGCACTGCAAAACCCTTACAGTTTTGTCCCTTTGGTAGATAGGAACCAAATTATTTTCCTGGGTGGTACAAACTTCAGCCAGAATCACTCTGATGAGTGATATTTTGATGAACTATTTAACTTCTCTGAACATATGAAAAAGTTACATCAGACAGAAAAGTCTATTCATGTGTATAATGATACCCTTCTGATTGTCCAATTCTTATTAGAGCATAGCTTTAATTACATATGCCATAAGCAATTCCTTAGTTGTCTGACACCCTTTGTTTTACATTTAATAATTTTCATGCATCTGGTTCTACTCCTCTCTCACTCTCCATTTACAAAAGTGAAGCACTTTTTCTACAAATTAATTTATTTTTATTTTTTAATTTAACACTTTTTCCTTTAGTCTCTGAGTTCATCATGCTCAAAAAGAAAGAATGTTTGAAGTGTGTTGAGCTGAAGTTGTGAACTGTTTGGATACATGATTGTGGATTTGGTAGAAAACCTAACATTTTTCTTAGTCAGATGGACTATGATTTTTCCACTTTGCTTTGGCAGATGCCTCACACCACAGTGCACGTATGCTTTCCCATAATTATTCGCTACCAGTTATAAAGCATTGGTCTTTATTTTGAAATTAGGTTTCCATAATGCACGTAATATAAGATGTAAAATTACAGAGTACTGAAATTGATGTAAGAGTACATTTAATCTTTGACCTATAGAATAAACTGTTGCTTTGAGACTATAAAAATTAATTTAGCCCCTAGGTTACTGTCAGGGAGACATGTCAGACAAATAAACAAATGAAAATTTTATGCTGAGTGTTTACACGATGACCAGATATTAGCTTTGTTTCATGGAAATATGTAAAACCTTCCTCACCACCTTCACTTCTTCCAAACATAAGATTTAAAAAATCTCAGTCACTGAAACAGAAACATGCACATGATTTCATACCACACTGACAAAGATTTGATTTCTTTCCGTTAATAGAAGCTAAAGCTGTCAACATCTCTTCTTTTGAAAAGTATCTCCAGTTAGAACATTGCTCTCATATTTTTCAAAATCTCCTTTCTCATGTTATTCTTACTTTCTTAGGCATTCAGAAACTAATATATCCTTTTCATGATTGGGTACAACAGAAAAAGTCATGGGATGAGGAAGATGAGGAAGGTGCTTTATAAGACATAAAATAGGAGAAGTCTATTTAAACCATGAGAAAAACTCATCCTACAGATATCAATTAAGTGGGAATAAGCCCTTGTACACATGTCAAGACATACATATTGCACATACATATGTATTTAATGTGTCTTTGATCATGCCTTAAGTTTTATGAATCCTAAAATCATGCTCCAGCCTGGTATGCTTGGGTTATCCAGGCAGAGTGATCTCAATCCATAGCAGTATCTAACTCAGTGATATCTAACTGAGTCACTGTCATTTTCCATCTTGTTCTTTTGAATGTATTTTACCAGGTTTTTAAGGCCATAAGGCAAATCTGTGGTCTAATATTTACTTCAGCATAATACGGACACCAAAAAAAAAAAAAGTATTACTGTCTTGATCTTCTATGAACTGAGATATGAAAGCTATGAAAATTTCATAGATTGCAGATGGGAAACACTTTGGCTATTGCAGAAAAGTCTTTACAGTCTATATGCAAAGTACATACATCCCCAGATCCAGCAAATACCAGGAGATGTATTTATGCAGTGTTACATGGTTACTTAGTGATAAGACTCTGAACACAGTTCTAGTGCCTTTATGAGATTTCCTGCGGCTTTGATTTGTCCTGCCCCTCCTTTTTTTTTTTTTTTGCTGCTGGTTGGTTGTTTTGGTTTTCATTGTTTTTTGGGGTTTTTATGGTCCATAAGAAATAAATATAGGCATAACTATCTGTGTGGATCTATATTTTTGGATTGTTCCACAGCACACTAAAATGAGCCAATAGACTTCCACTGAATTCTTCAAGTCCCTCATTAGGCTCTGTTTCTTTTCATTATATCATATCCATTAATGCCTCTTATTACTCTGGACCACTTTTTAATGCATGCTTATCATAATTTCTCATAAAAGTAATATTTTCAAGCACTCTGCTTACCTGACTACCATTGCAATTCCAAATCTATCTATCATCTATCTATCTATCTATCTATCTATCTATCTATCTATCTATCTATCTATCTATCTATCTATCTATCTATCTATCTATATCTATCTATCTATCTATCTATCTATCTATCTATCTATCTATCTATCTATCATCTATCTATCTCACCCATGGCAAATGCACTCACAAATTGTCATCCAAATCTAGACAGCTGGTAGTCCTACTATTGTCTGTGTGAACAACATATTTGAATGTCTGAAACCATACAGAGGACTCTGCAAGGATATCAGGATACTTGGAGGACTGTTTTCATAGCTCGGAGTAAGGTAAATCTCCTTGTAATGACATTTAGCAGGAACAGACACAACACAACTGAAGGAGGACCCATAGAATCGTAGAATGCTAAGGGATTAGAAGGCACATCTTGCACTCAGACATGTTGCTCAAGGCCTTATCCAACATGGCTTCGAACACTGCCGGGGTTGGGATGTACACAGCCTCTTTGGGCAACCCGTTCTTGTGCTTCACCACCTTCACAGAAAGCATTTCTTCTGTATATCTAACCTAAATTTCCCCTCTTTCAATTTGTACCTTTTACTCCTTGACCTATCACTACAATTTCTGACAAAGAGTCTGTCTCTGGCTTCCCTGTAGGCCCTTTTCGGATACTGAAAAGTTGTTATGAGGTCTCCACATAACTTTCTCTTCTCCAGCCCCAACATCTTCATTCTGTCTTCGTCGGAGAGGTGCTCCAGTCCTCTCATCAACCCCTCTGGACTTACTCCAACAGTTCCATGTGTTTCTTAGCTTAGTGGCTCCAGAGCAGTTTGCAGTGCTCCAGGTGGGGTCTCACAAGAGCAGAGTAGAGGGGCAGAATCCCCTCCCTCACTCTGCTGGCCACGCTCCTTTGGATGCAGCCCAGGAAAATATACACAAAAATATAACCACATCCACATTAGTGTGGTTCCCCTACTTCATTCAGTATATCTGGGAAGAAAATTAGACTGTGCTGCTCTGAGAGTCTAACACTTTTGGGATGCACTGGACTTATTTTATGTGAACTGCATATTGAGCATAGCATTAATCGCCTGCACTTTGTATATGTCTGGCTTATGCTAACCATACGGAGAGTGTGCATATGCTCTGAGCATGCCCTGAGGCTGTTTGGCAGGGACCCACGGAAGATCAGCAGGTCTGAGCAGGTTGTCCTGCTGGGGGCTGCTAATAAGGGCCTCTCACACATCTTGGCTCTGTCCGTAAATCCATACCAGATTATCCTAAAGATGTTATACACATGCAAAAATCCCATCCAGAAAATTAGCAGAAGAGTGAACATACTAAAGGCAGAAGGCTCTGTTTTAAATTGTTTACCTCTTCTCATAGTCTTCCTACATATCTTTCCAAGTTCATGTTTTGCAGTCTCACAACCCGAACAGTGACTTGCTTTACCTTTTGGTGGGATTCTGCTTGAATGCATTCACCTGCATTCATCTGGATACTGTAAAAGGAACACCCAAAAATGTTGCAATTAACTCCTCCATTATTTAAATGGTAGTGAGCAGAAGCAGATTTTTTTTCTGAAAGGGAACCTGCGGGGCTTGGTATATTTTAACAAACATGGTTTAATTTCACACATGGAGTTCATTCAGTTTAGTTTTCCAGTGTCTCCTGGGAGACTAGTATTTTAACTACATACTGTTTCAGCAGAGACCGTAATTCTGTTTGCAGAGTGTTTAGCTCAGTGCAACTCAGATCTCCACAGTGCCTCTAGGACTACTGGATTACAAATGCTAAGTAAAAATATGACAATAGCATAGTAGCTAGATGCATTAAATGTCACAACAACGTTCTTTCTGATTTACAAGAGGTTGTGAAAAGTCAAGATTAAGCTCCTATTCTGTAACAGATATCTGTTACAGACATCAATTGTTTTGAAACAGGACCAATTGGCTGCAGGCTGTCCAAGAGATTCTCTGCAATTTCTTCTGGATATTGACACAAATATGAGTAAGAGTGGTAAGTTGTAGACACCTCTGGTGCTGAAGCTAGCATGAGAAAAGTGTTATACATCAAAATCCCCCACTTCTTGCCAATGAACAATGAGAAACATTGGCTGCCAGTAAGCAAAGAACAACTATTTTATAGAGATCTTAAATTGTGTCATTTTTGTCTGTTTTATAATGCTTTTTTCTTCACTAAAGAAGCTGCTAAGGTACTAGGATTAGTAGCTGTAGCAGCAGCTTTAAAAGCTCAGTGTTGTGCAGAAGCCTTCATGTTACTCAACTAATACATTTCCTTGCAGACTAAGTAAGGGCAGAATTGCTTATCATTCAGTGATAGAAACAATCGAACCACACTTTTCACAAACAGTAAAATGATTTGTCAAGTTATAAAAGTTAAGTTTACTTTTGTTAAGCATCGACTACAGACAGTTCCTAATTCCCTGGTGGCATGTAAGGCCCAGCTTTAAGATAGGAATGCTGAAAGCTCCCTTTAGTCTTTTGGTGGGCAAAGGAGTTGTGGAATTGTGGTCTCCCACTCCCTGGAAAAGGACTTTCACTGCTGTTATGAATAACAAGATGGCTATTGCCATTTTAGTACAAAATAATGCCTTGTAGACACATGAAATAAGAAAGTGACTCAAATTCAAAATTTCAACTTCATAGTGGTATGTCAGAGCAGTCCTGAGACAAATGTCTGTAGAACTTGTTCCTCAAACTTTTGTTTGTCTGCATTAAAACTCCCTTTGGGCCGACTATTTTGAACACTATTGATGCCTTATTTCCTTCTTTGATTATATTGCTTGTTTGCCTCATCTATAGAGGACATTATTGATTCACACACCTGATTTAAGACTCAGAAACTCACTTGAGGACCATGTTCATTTGATTATCTATATTTCTGTAGAGCAGAGCATCACCTAAGTCCTTTGTGTCTGGACATTAATTATTTCTCTGGGTCTTTTTCAAGTCTCTCCTGAGAGATCTCTTTCACTCTACCTGCAACAGATGCAATGAATTCTCTCCAAATGAACTTCCACTTATTTGCAAACAGCGGAATAGTCTCTACTTTCTCTTTCCATATTAGGCAGAAGATCTGTACACTAAAGGTGAACTCAGTTCTGAACTCTGCTCAGCTTTGGGCAGCTTCAGTGAAATAGTTCACTGAGAGTTCAACAGAAAAAAGTTCAACCAGATGTACAACACAAGAAATATTTAGTGTTAAAGGGTATGGTATTCTTTTGAATTTCAGGAATAAAAAAATACATAGATGCACAGACAGAGGTGAAATATGAAGAGACACATATATCTACAAGTTCTGCTTCAAGGTTAGTTTCGTAGGATCTAAACAGTGGTATGAGAATATTTCCCTTCTGTCTTCATTTTATCCATCTTTAGGGAATAAGTCAGAAAAAATAGTACTTGAGTAACATGGAGAGGCCTTTTATGTCAAAGTATTCACCTGAGGAAGAGGCTTGAAGAAGAGTAAGATCCCATCTACTTACTGATTTCTACATCTAAGTTGCATATCATGACATGCAAGATAGGTGTGTCTAATTCAGCAAGAAGTGGGATGAATTATGAGTCTTTACCTAAGGCCTGTCTTTCTTATAACATTGTCTCCCTTATAACTTCAAACTTCTTGGTGAAATGGAGAACAGGTGTTTTTGATCTGAATAACCCTACCAAAACAAAAGAGACAAATACATTCAGTTTTGCCTTAAGAGCCATCCTCAGCAGTATTCAGAGGTAAGAAACTGGAGGTGCTTGACCGATAGGAAAGCCTGCAGGAAAAAATAAAAAGAAAGGGAATAAGATGGCTGAACTTAATGTTTGTAAGAACATAGACCTGGACCTGAAAACTATTTTTCTAATGCAATCCATAACTGAAGAAAAAGATTTGTTCATATTTAAATTGTGAATTTTAAGCACAAACTCTCTATCCATGAAATGGATACAGTTTGTGATTGAAATATTATAAGAAGAAATGCAATGGTAATCTGATATCAAACTGTTATGTTGTCTTTGTAGTGACAGTGGCTGACTACCAGCAAAAGAAAAGCCATAGCAGAAATAAGAAGCTTCCCTTTTTGCCCTACATCTTACTGAGAAATATTTTTCCTTTTTTCAAAAGTGAACCATAAATAAAGGAGAAATATCTGTTTGCATTTGAATTTCTTAGCTTAATTAATGATATGCCATAACAAATTCAGTAGATTTCAAGGACAGGATGTATTAGATATACATTATTAATAAGCTAATAGAGATAGAAGTAATTTTTAAGTAAGTATTTATCATATTTCCAATAAGATGTGCAATAATGCTCAATACTGCACAAAAATACCATTAAAATAAATAAACATTTGTAAAAGTTTAAAAATGAAAGTGACAGTTATTGACTTTAAATCATGATATGTAAAAAAAAGGGTGGAAAAGAAGGCTATGCAAAGATGCAGGTTCCAATTTTCGTTTCCTTCAGAGAGAGGAGAAAAATAAAATGATTGACGGAGTCATTTTGTCATGTCCCATGTAGATATCTATGATGTTTCTGTCACGTAATATGACAAAGACTGGATTTGACCGTGCACTTGGAAAAGATCTAGTTCATGTGAAGAATCAGTATCTAATGATACGGAATAACAGAACAACATATTTCTAGAACAAGTAATGTGAATTTCTAACTATTTTTTTTTTGCAGATTAACTACCATGATGAAAGCCATATGATACAGTCAGAATCTACAGTGAAGATGAAAGAGTGTGAAACCACGTTCTGAAGGTTAAACTTGGACAAACTTGCCTTTAAACTTTTAAAGAGACTATATGGAGCCGTGGAGAAATTGTCTCATTTCTTTTTCATTTCTTGAAGTACTGTTTTCCGTGTTTGTTAGTGGTATGCAGGGATTTAAGACTTATCATCACTATTTTGTAAAACATGAAGGCAGTAAAGCCTCTAATATTACACTAAGCCTAGGATCAGAAAAGAAGACAATAATGCATATCTGAGTATCCTTTCAATAATGCAAACAAACACCAATATTTTTGCTGGTGACGAGTGTTAGTAATTTTATAAATTATACTTTTCCTTTACATGCGTTAGTTATCATTTTAAAATTGTTAGCTATAATTTTAAAATTTCAGCTTAAAAAGGAATCTCAAGATGTTATGAAGCAGTTCTGCAATATTGAAAATATCTGGTCTGATTGTACAATGCAAAGACATATCTCCTGTTTGACCTTTCTGTAGTCCATGCCAAGAATCCATCAGCAAAAATAAGGTTCGACATGAGAATTAAATCGCAAACAACATTATCTTCATGTACATAATGGATCTTTTATAAAGAAACAGAATTTCTTTTTCTTAAGACTTAAAGAGATTAAGGTCACATCACGGTATGTTAAAATACACAAACCTTGATAATCTTTGGCAGATTTATTACCTACCACACACTCACAGATCCCTGTGAAACTTTGCAGTTCTTAACATGAACAGCTGGTAGTAAATAACCAAGCATAAAGAGCTTGATGGAAAGAGAAAGATACCTACTTATACTCCCAGTGAGGTTCTTCACTGGAAAGCTAATCAAAGAATGATTCAGAAGAAAATCTAAAAACAATGTTCAGTTTGTTTTTGCAGATGTTCCAACTGTTAAGCTTTAATTTATGGTGCAAATATTTCAGTAAAACAACAAATACTAGGGTCTAAGCTTGATGAAATTTATCAAGAACTTCCAGTTTATATTTTTAAACCCATCTGATTTAGCAAAGTTTTGTATTTGTAAATACTTCAGAGTCAACTAGTTGCATAGGAGAAGCTTTTAACACATTCCAAGGTTGAAGAAAGAAAGAAGAATAAATTGTTAGCCAAGTATTAAGGAGCATAAACTAAATATGTGGATTTTAGGGGTTTTTTTGTTTATATACTTGCTATGTTTTCATTGTGGAAGGTTTCTGTAGGAAGCTTGCTTTTAGGGTTTTGCAAGAAAGTCTTTGAGAATTTTTTTAATGCTTTCTAGAGCTGGGTTGTTTGACAGACATCATCTTTTCCTTGTTTATCTGCAACAGTTGTTCACATGAACAGGGTGAATATTGTATCTCCAGCAAGGTGCAGAGAACACATACTGTTCATAGACTGAACTCGCGGTAGCCCTGGAGTGACTGTAGAGAGGAATTGAACTGTATTTTCTATTTTTATAATTTTCGTCATTGGCACAGGACAAATTGCATCCAGGCCCACTGAAGAAGTGGGATTTAGAGGAACACAGTGATCAAGTGAAGGAAGAAACTGGGTTCCAGACACTTGCTCTCAACAGCCATATTTTGCCTTCTTTCAGGTCTTCAGAAGGATGGGGAGTATGTGAAGTCCTGCAGAAGGAATATGTGCTACATTATAGCTTCATTTGGTGAAAAACTCATATTCACATGTATTTTTTAGTGCTTTTTATATTCAGCAGAACTCTTTGTTGATGCAGCTAATACTTTGTATCATCTGCAGCTTTATAAATGATGACTTCATTTCCAGCTGTCTTTATGATTCCTCATCTTAGCAAAAGCAAGACAGATCTGGGAACGAAGCTGTGTCACTACCAGGAATGCTAAGAAGTACAGAACATAGCGTGCATTTCTCAAGATTCAGAAGCATCAGTTGCATCCTCTCTTGTTTATACTTGCTTCAAAGAAGATACTGAATCAAGTTCAAAGTGCACATTGCTGTCTTTTAAGCATTTAAGAGGTCCAAGGCACACTAAAATGAATTAAAATTATAAGATGTAGATTTTCACTCTTTTGAAAGAGAAAAAGCCATAGTAAAATACACTTTTCCAAGAGAAGAAAGTTTTCTCAGAGACTAGAATATATTCCCTGGAGAACATAAGTCTCTTAAAAACTGCTTTCAGTAGCCTCCTTCTGTCTTTATCCTCTGTGTTTACTATAAATTCACGTCCCAAAACCAAAATAACCTTATCTGTCCTTCTTCCCTTGGGAAAACAAGAGAAATTACAGATATGGCTGTCATATAGAGCAGCTGGGTGCATTCAAGTATTAAGGTAATAATCACAGAACAAGATGGAGTTGAACAGAATACAATAGCATAGCAACCTCATCCACAGGGAATGGTATATTTTTGGCTCACCTACAAGGTTTGGAAAAAGAACAGTTAGACATCTTGCTACAGCTCTGCATACTTGAAATTAAACTTCATTCTGCACTCATGTCCAAGATCACTCTCAATTTAGCTAGCTGTAAATGGGTAGTTAATCAGTGGTCTAGAGTTTAAGACACTTGGCTATGCTGGCTAATTGCCTAGACACCTTGCCTGGGGAAATTATATAACTGTGTTGATCATTGAATCATCTAAATACAGATGGACATCTGAGCCTGAGCCTCAGACCTCAGCTCTGGTCTCAGTCCCTGTGTGACTTTTACTTTATCTGAGCCAGATACTCAACTGAAATACGCAAATTGCACTACTCTTCATCTAGTGAGAATCTGACCCATTTCTTTCTGCCTTATCACCTTTCACTAAGGTCCAGGAATCAACTTTCAAAAGCATATCCACATCTTCAACAGCAATATGGGGTTATGAAATTATAGCCCATGAGGAGGGAAGTTAGACTAACATGAAGGATATTTCCATATTTGGATGTCTAAGAACTCGTCAGACAAAAGATAACATATTAGAAAATGACCATATGAGTTTTTTTGGGTCACGAGGTCTAGGAATGGAACTGCAGATAATATTCTTTGGATATTGAACGATTTGAAATCCTTTTCCAACAATCTTTAAAGGCAAAAATGTCACTAGTTTATTGCAAGGGAACATGACAGAAAATACACATCCAGGTTATTCAGTTTTTCGCCTTGGATATGAGGATAGTTAATCACCTGTACAGTTACTCTTCAGAGCAGATCAAAAGGAAATGGCTGATGCTTTGATTTTAGTCAATTCAGCTGCTTGAGTGCAGTTGGCTGAGTGAATAACTGGACTACTGCAGAGTGAAACTGAAATGTTTCTGTTACTGCAGGCTAGCATTAAACTAGCACTAACACAAGCAAGGGCTTGTTCAGCTGGGCTGAAGTATGACTCAGTGTCCCAATATCTCAGCAACACTGAGTCACAATATCTCTGGATCTGGGGTTGTGTAGTTTATATATCATCCCTTGTTCAAGTCTCTGCTTAGTCCCAGTCTATCCTTATAAGTGTAAAGTAATTAAAATAGACCTAGAGATTTATTCATTGAACTCTTTTACCATGCATTTTGCTTTTCACTATGTTATTTTGTTTGTATTCTGTTATGCCATCTTCTCCCATGTATGTGTCTTAGCTTCGTACAGTTCCCTGAGCCCAGTAAGCCATAGCTCTTGCATGCTAATTATTAGCTATTTCTTTTTACCTTAGGAATAGGAATGGAAGAAAGAAAAAGTCTGGCATCTGAACTTGTTTCACTGACTTCCTGTAAGATTTCATTGTTCAGTTCCAGAATGGAAGTGTCTTTCTCTTCACACAGAGAGCATCCTATGTTGAGTCTTTTGGTTCCTCTCCCAAACAGGCCTTTAAACCACATATTTCCATTCATTCCAATAGAGTCATTTTAAGCTTTCCTTTTTCCTCTCTTTCCAGTCTTCATCCTCCACTTGAGTTGCTGACTCCCTGGTCATTTTCTGTTGGCAACAATAAAAGTTATATGTATATATAAGTTGACAGAATGATTAATTCTTCATGACTGTTTCCTCTCATCTTCATTTTCATTTTCCCAAGCCTTTCCATATGTCCTTCAATATTTCATTTCAATAATTAAAGTTTCCAACATGGCCTATAATGCACAAACCATCAGCATATCCTTTTTTACCTCTTTCTCTCTTCCTCTTTATTTCTTTCTCCTTGGCATGGTGGCAGTCAGTATTTCTACAAAAGTCTGCCACAGGCACTGGGCTCTGTGCCTTTGGGAGAGTGAAACAATGTTGGAAGTCACTGAGAATTTGTGTGTGCCAGGGAAACCCTCTATTTCAAGTGTTCCTGTTCCACTGTTATTTTTTCCCCTCTGCATTCTTTTGATGGTTTCCAGGTCTCTCTTCTGGCACTTGTTTTATTTGCTGTTACTACTAGGAAACATCATCAAAATGGAGAAGTAAAAGGATATTCCAATCCTTTTGGTTCAGTTCAACTTGATGCCCAGTGAGAATGAGTAGCAAATAAATGTGTGTTTTAATTGTATTTAGCCTGTGGTTAAGTTGACATCAAAACTCACTAATGCTGAAAACAAGAGATATAGGGGAGTATTTTTTAAATAATAAATTCATTACTAAAAGAGCAATTTTGATAATATGTTGGCAACTGATGCAATTATGTGATTCTTGTGTTGCTTTTTTCCAGTTTATTCTTCCATTACTAAGCACATTAGACTATGTGAATATAGGACTGTTAAATGAGAAGCAAGACTATATGGCAATTTTCAATGCAATCACTTTATTGTCCCACTCATTATGGTTTGAGTCTTATATTTTTCTGTCTGTGTTGTTTTTCACTGCAGGTGTCCTGTCTCATATAATTGTTACACTCATAAGGTCGGAGGTCTTGGTGGAAACTGCGCTGCATATACCAGCACATCAGCTACATCACTTTCCATCAGACTCTGAAAATAAATGTTCTGACAAGGAATAGGAACTGCAACCCACCTTTTCCACTTAACTGAGATCAGAAATCATTCTAGACAAAAGAAATCAATATCAAATGCCTACGGTTAATCAGATCCTGAGACTCGATCCTGGACAGGGGGACCAGAGCATTCAACACATTTAAGGATATTATTAATTTGCCTCAAGGAACCAAATTCTAGATACAGTGTTCTCATAGATCTCCGTGTTCTCACCAGGTGATAGGACAGTTCTGGTTTCATTCAAATTTGATGTCCAGGCTGAACATTTTAAGTGATATCCTCAGAAAGGAGCACTGATACTGAAGAGGTCTCACAGCATTTATACAATCAGGGTCAGTTCTGGAGAATATAATATTTAATAATTTAATATTTCGTTTTAATATTACAAAATATTGTGGATCACCTATCAGGCATAGCTTGTGTTAGAGGTTTAGATTAATTCTGACATTTGAATTCCTCTACCAGTGAAAGTGTCAATGATTAGGGTTAATCTGCTATGATCTTGCTGCTCCTCATCCTCCCTCAAACACATTTGCATGCAGAGACAACTCACATTTAAACTAAGCAAACTCCTCTCACTCACAGGTAAGCTGCCATTTAACACCTTTCCCTATATTTAAGGAACCTTTCTTTTCCAAGGAGTTGGTTACAGGAGATGGGTATGAAAGGAGTAAGACAGATCCTCTACAACTACATCTTCCCGTCTATGTGGACCTGTGCCCTTTCTTTGATATTTCTGGTCTTTTCCTTTGCAAGTGATTCACTTCCTTCACAGAATCACTGAATCACAAAATAAGCTGAGTTGGAAGGGGTCCACAAGGATATCTAGCCCAACTCCAGGCCCTGCACAGCACTATCACTGAGTCCTACCATGTGCCCAAGAGCATTGTCCAAACTCTGTCAGGTTGGTGCTGTGACCACTTCCCTGGGGAGCCTGTTCCAGTTCCCAACCACCCTCTGGGTGAAGAATCTTTTTATAATATCTAAACTAAACCTCCCCTGACACAGCTTTGGGCCATTCTCTTGGGTCCTGTTACTGATCACCACAGAGAAGAGATCGGTGTCTGCCTCTCTTCCTCCCTCATAAGACTGCAATGAGGTCTCCCCTCAGTCTTCTCTTATCCAGGCTGAACAGAACAGGTGACCTCAGCTACTCCTCACACAGCTTCCTGTCAAGGCCCTTCACCATCCTCATTGCCCTCCTTTGGACACTCTCTAATAGCTTTATATCTTTCTTATATTGTGGCACCCAAAACTGCCCCCAGCACTGGAGGTGAGGTTGCCCCAGTGCAGAGCAGAGCAGGACAATCCCCTCCCTTGCCCGGCTGGCGATGCTGTGCCTGATGCCCCCCAGGACAGGGTTGGCCCTCCTGGCTGCCAGGGCACTGCTGACTCATGTTCAACTTGCCATTGACCAGGAGCCCCAGGTCCCTTTCTATGGCACTGCTTTCCAGCCTTTCATTCCCCAGTCTGTCCATACCTCCAGAGCTGCCCCATCCCAGGTGCAGAATCCAGCACTTTCCCTTGTTGAACCTCATATGGTTGGTGATTGCCCAGTCCTCTGATTTATCGAGGTCTCTCTGCAGGGCCCCTCTGCCCTCCAAGGAGTCAAAAACTCCTCCCAGTTTTGTATCATCTGTGACCTTGCATAGTATCCCTTCTAGTCCTGCATCCAATTCATTTATGCAGATGTTGAAGAGCACAGGGCCAAGGATGGAGCCCTTCAGAACCTCACTAGTGACAGGTTCCCACACTGATGTCACCCCTTTCACTATAACCCTTTTCCCCTGAACCTTGCTTAGGTACCTGGATGCTGTTGTGCACTTGGCAGTGGAATCCTATCAGGATGCAACACAATGGAGGCTTTCCAGGGTAATGACATCCTGCTCCATTCACTTCCCTCCTGTTTCAATATATTTTTAGCACAGGTCTGTGTGATCAGGCATGTTCTGGTGCAAAAAATGCCTCTAGGATTAGGGTTACCACTCTTCTGACTGTCCTGCTCACTCTAATTTAAATTTTTCCCTTCCCTTCCCTTCCCTTCCCTTCCCTTCCCTTCC
>VZTJ01003851.1:426372-448544 GCA_013397795.1 Orthonyx spaldingii
TCTCTTTATCTCCTTTCTTTTCCTGCTCCTCCTTCACATATAGGACTTAGAATGGCCAGAGAAAAAAATCACAATTACTTTGGTCACTATTATGATTCATTATAGGATTTCTGACAATGAAAGCATGATCCACGTCAGATTCTTTCACTAAAGTAGGGTGCTGCTTGAATGAGAAAATCTTATCTCAAATTGTGAATCACAGACTTGCCTGGAGGTGCAATTTCAGTTTCAAGCTTTTATGTTTCTGATTGACTTCAGTTGATTAACAAATGTGCTTCTTAAACTAAAATAACAGTCCATGTGGGTTATACACTGGTTGAAGTGCAACTTTCTCACTCAGACAAGTCTATGAATATACAATTGACAGTTGTTGTAGCTTTACATCCTCTGAAGAACAGATACAGAAAGAAATTTTGGCATAAAATACCCAAAACAAGGGGAAAAAAATATTTTTTTCATCAGTGCCATCATATATTTTTATTTCTTATGAATATTCAAAGAACAGAACTAGAATGTTAACGAAGAGTGTTCATGGAAATTTTGATGCAAAAAGAGAAAAAAATCATCAGATTTCCATGTTTCATTTTCAAAAGTATGGACGAATCTTTACTTGGTGCCTTTTTCTCTGGCTTCGCTCCTGATGCAGCCAACACTCTCACTGGAGTCAATGAGCTTCTGCCCCTCTGAACAAAGGCAGGATCAGGAACACGAACATTGTACCTCAAATCTAGTGACAGAGTGCCTTGAATGCTGCTTTTGCAGCCTGACCTCCTTCCCAACTGATTCCTCAAAACCAGACCATCCAGAGTGCCTCCTGGCTATCCAGCCCCTCACCATCACTCTTCACAACTGACCCTGCCTTCCTTCCTGTTGCAACCCAATGTGCCGTGTGACAGAACCATAACTGTTCCCCCAGAGCTTGCGTGCTTTGCATCCGCAAGCCTGCAAAGCTTATTTAAAAAAAAAAATAAAAAAAAAAAAGTGAAAAAGCCAAAAGAGCACCCTGTTGCTGACTGGGATGGGGATGAATCGTGTCATAGTTCAGAGCACTGTTGTCGCTCTGGCACCGAGTCACCATGCTCAGTCTCTGCCAAGACGGGTGTCAGCTGGTGAATTATAACATTGGCAGACAGGACAGAGATAAGCAAAAAAACACAATGACAGCTGCTACACAGAACTATTCTTTCTGGCCTGCTGAATACAGTAATACATTGTGTAAATAAAGACAGACAGCTTCATTATGCAATTGTCTGTTACTAGGTCTCCGCTGAAGAAGTACTATTGATTCAGGAAACTATACCCAAGCTCATCAGACTAATGTGTTCTTGCTTTTGGACTCCCAGCATAGCAAGAAATATAGTAGTGCAACTCTCTAACAATACTTCTACAGAAATATGTGTTCAATGGGGAAAAAAGGTCCAGGTAATAAATCTAGTAATTTTGTTTCTGATAAATGCTTCTAACATTGAATTTGAATGCAGAGCAAAACATGAAAATAGATACACTCACCTTACATGGCAAGTGTAAGATCTAACAGGAGTTAACAAATAATCTCTATATGGAGATATCACTGTATCATTCCAGCAGTGCAAATCAGAAAGGCTTTTTTTATCTATTATGTTTTAGTCTAAGTGGTAAAGAGGCACTACATGGCAAATTATAATAGACAAACCACAGAAATAAGCTGTAGTTATCTTACTGTAATGTGTTTGTTAAAATGTTGTTTCTACTTTCTTTCATATAATTATCTTTGCAAACAATGCAAGTGGTCACTTTAGAATGTGAGATGCGAGAAGGTAGCATTTAAACAATTTTTCCAATGGCCCCATTCAACTTTTGTTTTAACCTGAGATCATTGAGCCTCTTAGGTGAACAAAATGAAGTGAGAAATGTCTGCAAAAATGTTCTCATGGGTGAAAAGCAGATGAAACTATTCATCTTGAAAATACAGGAAGAGAAAGTTAAATCAGAAGCATATTGTGCTGAATATTGCAGGGCATTTGTCTTTGGGAGTGCTAGGGAGTAGAAGTCTCTTAAACTTAAAAAAAAGCGGGAGTATAAATAGGCTGTAAAGAAAGGGTAAGCAGTGTTATTCTCAGCAGGAATTAGTCAACTATCCAAAGCTCATGAGAACGATTCCAGTTTTCAAGGGGCAATTGTGTCCGAACTGGCTCAGCTATACATTTGCTGGGATCCTGGAAGCAGTTGTGTGAACTGTGAACAGAATATTGAGAAGGCAGAAACTGTGTGGGAAGCTACTCTTGATTCCTAAACTCGCTCTTTTTTAAGTGGGAAGAAGATGTGAGCAAGGCCACAGCTTATTTTAAGCCCTTTTAGGTTACCTTGCACTCGCATAGGAGGTTATCAGCACTGTGCAGCGGTTTTAAAATGGTGATCCCCCGAACAAGTCAAGTTAAATTGTTTGCTGAGATACATTGTTAACCAAAGAGTAGCATGATGGGTAAAGGTCTTCCTGGATCTTTTTGCAAGCTCTGTTTGCGCATACACTCTGTTCTATGAACAAGCTCTTATCTAGACATCTCACAGCCTGTGTAGGAAGTATGCAACCATCTGACTTCATCCAAACCCTAGGTGACCTCTGCTAGAAAATGTTACAGGTATTAACTGGCACAGACAATTCTGGAGCTGAAGCTTCCTCATAGGAGTTAAAGGGAAGGGGGAGACCTGGGCCAAAATTAGGTGACAATTTTCAAAATGCTTGTGAAATCACATAGTCTGCTCCATTTGGAGTTGAACACCATTGATTTGTGGTTCAGTTACTCTACTGCTTCAGTTATGTGAGTAAATTCACACTGCAAGTAATATTTTTGCTGTGATTGTGATGTTTACTTGGTAATTAATTTTAATTACATTGTAACCATTAAATTAGGGATTGAATGCTTTTTTAAAAAATGCAGTAGTTTTAAAAGCTGCAAAATCTATTACTGCTTTTGAGTGAGATCTTTTCTGGAATAAGGCGTTCTAAATTCAGGAATACATAGAATATTATTAACATATCTACGCAAATGGGTGAATTAATATGCTTAAAGATTTATGAATCAGATAATTTAAGTCTTCTTTCTGTTTATCTGGTCAGTTTCAGTGGGCTTGGCTAAACTATTTTTTAAGTCATGATTGCTCTGAAACATAGTCAACAGTTTGCAAACTTGTAAACCCAAAGAGATCAAGGTTATTGGTAATACCATTTAACCTAAATTTTCATCATTTTTGAAAAATAACTGCTCTGGGACCCAGCCAAAGGGAATCTGATACGGCTGTGCTCTCCACCTTTACTGCTCAATGCAAATGTAAAAACAGTGACAGCATTGAAAGGACAAATAAGCACAGACTCAGCAAATAATATAGAGAATATTTGCTCTCCAGAAAACCTGGGTTTTCCAACACAAGGAGCAGGCTTAGAGGGCTTACAAGGGCTGAACATGGCTGCAGGATCTTGTGAGAGACACAAAGCTTCCGCCTTTTACCTATTCTTTGCAACCAGCAACATCTTTCTCCCACACCTGCTGCAATGTTGCTAGAGACCCATGTCTAGAATCCAGTGGTGAGCTCTCCAAGCTTCCACCCACCTCCTCCTGCAATGGGAGCTGGAGTCCCATTTATGCGACCATGACAGGAAAAAAAGGAGAATGCAGAGACAGATTACTGTGGTAATAAGTACTGTTTGAGTGGCTGGACTCCGTCTTTTCCAGTACAGGCAGAAGCAATTTAATGGCTGTAGTAATTCTGTTACCCCCACCATCCTCTGCTCTGAGCAGGTCATGCTTTCCCTAGTCTCACTAACTCTAAATAAACAGATGCCCTGTATCATCACATGAGTGTTTTTCATCCACATGCCTGTGCAACCATAAATTGGACTTTGAAAAAGAATTATTTCAGGATGTAAATAACTCAGTTAAAAAAGAAGTGAATGAAGACACAATAATGTTTCTGAAGAATACTGGTTTTGTCAGTAATATCCATCTATATTTAGGTATTAAAATATGAAAGTGGGATAATATCTTCCCACTTACAAAACTTTATGCCTGTGTAGCAACTGTTTAGGCTGAACATGGTACCCTTTCATTGCTGTTATTTGTGTTTCTCCTGCTTACTCCCAAGGTGTGATGTGTTTCCTATTAGCCTTATATTATAGTAATTTTGGACATGAACTCTAACCACTTTTGTGATATTCCTGGAGCTGTGTATGGATGGACCCTGATTACTTGGCTTGAATATCATAATTTTTTTAAAAATTATTTCTGCTATCTGTACATAAATGAGGCTTTAAATATCACACCAATGCTATTTCTTTTACTATCAGCCCCTTTTGACTTTGTATCTGCAGTTTGGAGAGGATACAAAGTTGTATCCTCTGATACACCGTAAGCAAAGCTGTCCACAGGCATTTTTAACACTTCCAGAAGCAGGAAACCTCCAAAGAGCTTTCTCTGACAGTTGTAAATCAAGCCATTTGAAGAGCATTCTGTACCCTAACATCCAAGCCTGTGGCTTCACATTTGACTTTCCAAACTCTTTTCTGCATACTAATAGTTCGAAGAGCTTAGTGCAGTCTAAAGCTGGTTTCGCCTCCACACCCTGCCAATCCATGTGCCCAGCATGCATTGTACTATTCTAGTGCAAAATTGAACATAAATAAATGATTTAGTTTGCAGTACAAATAGTTTAAATTACAGCAGAGGTTGAAAACAACACAAGTCTACCACAAAATGGCAAAACTGTTCAAAGTCCAGGGAGGCGGCTGCTTGAGAGGCTGCCTGAGATACTTTTCTCTTGAATCTGCTGTCTGAGTACACACATGTCCTTGCCTCAGCTATAACACAGCCAGATCTAGCCAGTTTCTTGCACCAAGGCAAAAACCTAATCAGACTCTGATTTTCCCAATCCACCCAAACACATTTGGGTGTTTGGCTATGTTCTTCAAGCCAGATATTTTCTGAAAGTGATCATGAGCTCAAAACTGCTTATTGCAGCATAGTCTCAATGACTTCTGAGAAATTCCTTCTCCTTTGCACTAGTATTCATGAAAAATAATACAAATCCTTCCTTCTGCTCTCCCTCCCTTCCTTCCTTCCTTCCTTTCTTCCTTCCAGGAGGTATACATCATGAGGTAAAGGGGAACGGGGTAAAAAAGAAAGCTGTCTTAGAAAGAAAATAATAACAAAAGAAAGATCCTGGTTAACTTTTTGAGGGTCCCAGTAGTGCTTAAGGACATGTCTTGAATGTACACAAGCATCTTTTTTCCTCCTACAGATGTTGAGGTGAAAACCCGAAATGTATGCACCCAGAAAATTAGTTATATTTTTACTCCTTTTCTTGTTTTTATTTTTCAGTCATCGTTTACTACTCAAGCAAAAGTTTGGTTTTCTACAACTAAGTCTCTAACCTACATAATACATTCATCATATTGTAACAACACAAAACAGAAAATAAGAAAGGACACCAGCTTCCTACCAAGCTTTTCTGAAAATAGATGCCTGTTTTCTAGACCCCGAATACTTCAGGTAGTCATCTCAAGTGTTCTATATAACTTGAAATAGAATGATTTAAAGATTGAAAGCTATTTCAAGCTCTCTTTAGGATTTCTCAAAGCATTGTGTGATGCCCTGGAGTCCACTGTAATAAATGCGATACAAGTTCATGCACATACAATTAAAATGCATCGCATAAAATAAAGCACACATGTAAAAGCTTCACCTCTCTATTTCTTACCAGTTGCAGATCTCTAAAGAAGAACTCTCTAAAGCATCCTAATCCTATTTTCCTCAATATAAAAGCTTTGTTTTAAAATAGAGTTAGTATTAAATATATCTGTAAAGTTTTTGGACTATACTAGTAGTTAATGTAAAATATTATTATTGACTTGTGAAATAAATACCAGCATATGTAACTCCATTATTGGCTGGACATTTAAAATGCTATGCTGATGGCAAGTAATTGACCTTCAAAATATTTCAGTAAGCTACATAAATGTTAGTATTTCTGTTATACAAGGGAGGCAGGTGTTGCCATAATTTAAGCAAAGACCTTTAAAATGTCAGCAGCAAGGCTTTATTTGAAACCTTATGCACTTTTGAACTCCAGTTTTAAACAATTTTATGCCCCATAGCAAAAAAACCATAAAAAAATCCCTTCTCTCTAGCTCTTGCCATGGCTCTCACTCCCCTGCTCTCCTACTTCTCCTGTCCCTTTCCCTAGGCACCTTTCCTTACTTCCCCTCTCACAACTAATGTGAGGCGCCTCACCACAGAAAACTGAAGCAATTTTGTCAGGGTATAATCTATTCTTCACTGAAACAATGTCTCCACACAAGTGAGTGAAAGTTGTTCCATTATAATTCTGCTTATTTTTGCTAGAGGAGAATCTTCCCCAGTGTGTTTTGTCTTCTTGCTTGTTTAACATATGGCAAGAAAATCACTATGGAGACTGTAATTTAGTAACTCCAAAAACATTTTCTTCCAACATCCTGAACTTCTTGGCTCTGTGCTAAATCCTTCAGTGCAAGAGGCTAAGATACACTCGGGATTAATTTGCTCAAATAATTTCTCATGTTTACTTGGAAAATCTTGACTAAGATGAAATTTGATTAAAAAATTGAAGAAAATATTTTTGACAAAACATAGTTCTAAAATGTGTTTTCCATTTTCTGCTCATCTCTGAAATCTTGAAAAAGAGAATTCTAACTGCATCGAGAAACAAATTCCATCCTGACTCTAATTACTGAACTGATGAGATATCTGATGTGATCTTATCAGCATTGGTTGTTCATGAGTGAATCCTAAAGCAAATACTGCCAGTGATGCACTGTCCCATTTGCTAAATAAGAACGCAGACACGAAGTCAGCCTTGGGGCTAATTTCTGATTTAGAAATAGATGGCTGGGTGCAGCATAAAATATTCATGCCAGGGA
This sequence comes from Orthonyx spaldingii, assembly GCA_013397795.1. Taxonomy (NCBI): domain Eukaryota; kingdom Metazoa; phylum Chordata; class Aves; order Passeriformes; family Orthonychidae; genus Orthonyx; species Orthonyx spaldingii. The sequence goes on from VZTJ01003851.1 coordinate 433,301, forward strand.
GCTGGGTTCTTGAACCCCCTCTAAGCCCATGCAGGGTCAGAGGGATAGGGGACAGAAGACTGATGCTGGACTTCTCCAGTTGCATGGCCATTGGCTTGGTCTGTGAAGGGATCCTGCATGGGTGAGCCCTTGTCCCAGCCTCATCTACCATGTTTCCAGATGAGCAAATCTACCACTGCTGTGTGACCCCTCTGAGCTGTGTCTCTTTTAGGGATGGGTTACTGTATGCTAGGTCTTCTGTCCCAGCATTTAGCTTCTGTCCTGAAGACATACAGACATGTCACATCACTTTGCCTGAAATTCCTGCCAAATTTATGAAGACCTTGTCTAAAACAGATACACAACATGGAACCTGACCTAGCTGTGCTTGTCTAAACTTCTTCAAAGCCTTGATTTGACCTGAATTGTCACTAATGCAGCTTGGATTTTAAGTGACCTGAATTTGATATTGGGCAGCTATGTACTGTACCTACATGGATACATGGGGAAGAATCAAGGCTCACCATGCCTTGGCCCAGGAAATACGACTTGTCAGGGCAAAAAAGAGAGTGCAAGATCCCCACTTTAGAAGCTAAGAGTTTTGGTCAGGTCTACACCCATTTTTATGATTTCTTTCCACTCCAGAAGCTGCTCTAAGGCAAGTAGTCCTTGCGTCTGAGTAAAGTGCCCTTGCTTCAATGTTAACAGAAACATTACAAGTTTTCTTCCTACTGCCACTTGGCAGTGATTTTTACAAACAAGCTGTAGGCACAAGCAACAATGGCGCTAATTTATTCCAATCAGCAGTGTGTTTGGAGAGGTGAAGCTAAGCCGAAACTCCATCCATTCCCTCAATAATTAATAGCAATTATGCAGCCAACTTTCCCCATTATTGGTTGTAAAATTGGCCTAAAATGCTGTATGACTGAGATGGGATTGAGTATTTCTTTGATGTCATTACATACATGGGTTTTTTTAGTTTTTCAGACATTCAGTGTCTCCTGAGGCACCCTATGCTTTAAACAATCAGCTAGTCATTCTACTTAAAAAGTCTGTGAATGTGCAGATTTACAGGCCATGGTGTCCCCCATCTTTACTAGCTTTGCTCTCACTTCTGAAACTGGTCTGTGCTTCTCCCTGACATCCAGCTAGTCTCCAATGTCTCTCTTGCTTCTTTCTTCTCCCTGGGGAGCACCTCTTCTGAGACTGCATAAGGCCAGTGTTGTGACTGCTTTTCTGTCACCATACGTCACCTTCTGTGGGTGTTAAAGTGAGCTACACCTGTCCCCCAAGCTCACAGGTATCCTTTAGCCTTCACAGAAGTGACTCAGATCTAACTTAAAGTGTCTGTAGGAAGGGTGACTTGTCCAATGAGCACTGCAGTAGGGTGCAGATCACAGCTATAGGGTCTTTTAAAATTAGCAGAGTTTGTTGGCAACCCAGCCAATAGTTTTGGAGGCTAAAGATCAAGGGGAGTGAAGGAGGATGATCAGTGTACTGAACAAAATCTGTGAGGTAAAGATGGTAAAGTGACCTACAGGAAAAATAGTTCATGGCTATACTAAAGAATAAAGGTGGAGAAAAAGGGACAAGCTAAAGGGCTGGGAAAGAAAGAGAAAACCTAAAGAGCAAAATATATTAAGAAATTTGGAAGCATCAACAAAAGAAAAGGAGATGAGGAACTGTGAAAATTAAAATGAGAAAAAATAAATTAATGAAAGAAAAACAAGAAAAAATGCATCCATCTTTGGGTTTAATAAATATTATTTATTAATATATGTAATTGATTAATACATTTCTGCTGTATCAGTATTTTGCCATCAGTAAATGAGACACTGAAAAAGCAGAGCCTATGTCAAATGCAGAGGAGTCTGTCACAGTCTTTTGCATTGAGATATGGAGATCTTTGGGACAACTGTAGGTGGAGAGTAACCTAAGTGTCATTCATTGCATACTTATTGCAAGCATTGGTTCCATTGCTCCACAGTTTGCAGTGTTGATAGCTGAAAAAAAAAACATGGAGAATATTCATATATACTTTACCTAGAGAAAGCTTGCCACCTCTGACTAGAAGAATAGGACTTTGTAATTCTATTTGAGTGAGGATATGGTGTCAAGGTGTTTCCCAAAACCCAAAGAAACAGTCTACACTCCTTTTCTTGCACATCAGCCATCTTTTTTTATAATGCCACATTTCTTTCAGAAATACAAAAGTGCTTTCTTGAATATGTTGTTTCTTCAGCTTTACACCCGTGATACAAGCATTGGGATTGCATCCCTTCCTTCTTTGCTTTGCTGGGGAGATCCTGCAACAGAACCATGATGTTTATGAGCAAGGAGAAAGAAGGAAAGTGAGAGCAACAGGACACTTGATTCCAGTTCTTACAAATTGCACTTTGGACAGGCTAGCAAATAATGTAAAATTTTAGACAAGTGATCTGCAGTTTTGTATAGGCACAGCTTACAGTTAATCACCTCAGGATCTAAAGATACTCCTCTGCTCTCTGTATGCTCAATATCATTTAACCCATTGAACAACTGTGTTTACACCATTAAATGATGTATATATTCTATTGACATTATTATAATGCCTTGATTTTGTACCCCAAAACAAGTCCTTGCTGTGTGTGGTGTTACACTAGTTTGATCAGATCTGAGGGTGCTTTGAAGATGAAGACTGCTAAATATAATTGCTATTATTACTATCATGTGAAAACCCAAACTGTGTATTTAGCTTGACAGAAGGAGGAAGAGTTCCATGTTTTTATCTTTTTAAAAATATGTAAGTGCAAAGTTAAGAGCATTGGGGTTAAAAGAAGTCAGAGACAGTGTATATTAAACTGGCATATTTGGCAGAAAGTAGGGAAAGGATCTGGGATCACAAACACAATAAACAGAGCCACAAAACTGTCAGCAAAATGTATTCTGCAGTCAAACAGGAAAGTGTCAGAAAGTGTGTACAGGGACACAGAAAATAAGACAGAGGAAATCATTCCAGACACATACATGTGGCATTACAATCTAAAAAGTGGGACACTCATATCCAATTTTATACCTTATATTATAGAGGTAATCACATATTACAAAAACCAGGCACAGAAGCCTAGCAAAAGGAAAACTCTAGAGGTGATGAAAGAGTGGCTGTACTAGATTTGCAGTCTCTGGAGAGAAAGTGAGTGAAAGCAACATAGGATTCAGCTCATTACCTCTTTTCTGATTTGTGAATTTAAACACACCAGAGGCATGGTCAGTATTTTGTAGATTTTTTTTAATGTATTGTTATAGTTAGGGGACAAATTATGTGGCTTCAGTGTATGGCCATCTTCTATTATCTATTTTGAGGTATTATTGATTTTAGAATATTTTAAGTGTTACCCACTAACAACATTTTCTGGCTGATGTTAATACTTAGAGTAAATATTAACAAAACAAACAAAAAAATTCAATGTTTTAAATAAATAGCATTTATTTAAATAGCTAAAATGTTGAGAAATGTTGGAGAATTTTTTCCCCCTCAAAAGCCTTAATGTCTCTGTTATGTGCTGAAAGAGAGCATCATCCTACATACACTTATTTTTTGTGCTCTTTCACACTTATTCTTCCCCGTCATGTCTACATTGTCGGAATAATATAATGCTCTCTAACACCTAGAAAATTTAAATATGTGTACACCTAGTATTGCTTATAAATACAATCGTCTTTTCTTTGTCCCCCTAAATAAACAAGAGATTTTGTTCTCTGATAATTTGCTGCAGATAGTCTGTGTTCTCTTTGCACCCTCTTATATAAAACATACTTTTCATTTATTTGATTTGAGCAATAAAACCATAAAAGCCACCAAAAAGTAGCTAAAGGTCCCTGTATGGAGGAGTCTTGCTTCTCTATAGTCCCTGACAATGTACAGGGGTTGTGCAGAATGATAAATCTGCAAGCACATCACTGCAGCATTTCAAAAGATACAACTTTATTTGAGGCTTTACCAATATGTATCTATTTACCTGTGTTATAAACAGAGTATATATACTGAAGCTACAGAACTTGTGGAAGAAATGCCAGTCATCATATTCATTTGGTGTCATCTTTCATGTGGAAAGACTTTTATTTTTCCCTTGTGTCAATGTACCACTTTATGAAGCTATAGATCACTTTCATGGCCCTGAACCATGTTTAGTCATTTCTTACAAATCAAGTTAGTAATAACTATCCATTTAGTAACTCCATCATTTAGTGTCCATCTCAGCTCACTCATTTCAGAGTGCTACTGGCCTCTGAGTTAATTATGGAATGTGTTAAATCTTTATTGCCTCATTTATGCTGTAACAGGGAAGGTAAGGCTGTGGAGAAATTTGCCTTTCTCCAGCTGAATCTAAAGCTCTAAGACTACAGCTGAATATGAATTCTGTAAGTATGAACTCCATGTGCGTAGCTCCATCCCCCTGAGATCTCAGGGATTTTTAGTCCTGGACAAACTGCCTGTCCACTAGCCACATAGCCTCAGGATGCTTGTAAAACTGTCGAGTTTCCTCATCAAATGTCCCTGTGAGATGACTTTGTTCACCGCAGTTCCACCCTGTTAATGTCTGTTTACTGGGAAATATTTCGTCCCTTCTTTCATTTTTTGTACAGACCCCATGCCATTATACCCTGCATAGCCTCACCTGTATACCTGCACACCAAAGCCACAGTGGCTATGAAGAGGCTTTAGGTGTGACTTTAGGTCTGGCTTTACATAGAGATACATGCTAGATAATATTACACACCCGATTGCATGCCCTTGTTTTCAACACAAACGGGTCTGCCTTCCCTCCCCTCACACCACCAAAACACACAGTGCCTGAATCACTGCTTGCAGAGAGCTGTTATTAAACTTGTTTTATTCGAAGGGTAGAATTTAATTGCTGTAGAATTCAGCTATTATTTATCTGCTAAAATAAAACTGTTAAAAATAAGCTATGCATAAAATTCAAAAGCAATTTATCAGGAAATGTGACAAATATTATTCTAGTTTCTTGTTCAGTAGGGAAATTTTATGGCTAAAAATCTGATATTAACTGTGATTTTAGCTGTGGTTATGTTGGTCAACCAAAGAAAATTTCAATGTACTTGGTAGGTAGGAAGTCAGAATATGGGACACAGCTTTTCCTCACGTGTACACTAAGAGCTTTCCTCTTGCTCTAAATTAACTAAAATTAACACTTAATAAATATTGTTCTGTGAATGCTTCAATTTCAAAATAGGAGCTATTTTAAATAAGATAGAACTGAAATTCAGAGACAGCCTTTCAGTAGCTGGCTGTCTGCTTATGTCAGCATTTGACTTTGCTGACACTCTGTCCAAATGCTTTTGTATACAAGCTCAGCTTTCTTTAAACACTTTGGTCAATTTAATTTTGGCTGAAAACACAACCACCAGGTCTATGATGACTTAGTTGGCTTCAGGGAAGAAGTCAGTTTCTGGCTAGGTAGCATTGACAGGAGGAAGATTACACTCCATGTGTGAGGGTGTTCCCTGTGCATTTTAGGCATGATCATTTAAAAAAACATCATGCCTAAATAATGATTGCTGGTTAAGAATGTCCAACCATTTTCAAAGGGAAATGTGGATTTTGGAAGATGATCTTATTTTGATTCCATGGGTTCTGAATATGTCTCCTGGCAGAAAAATGGGAGCTCCTTGCTGAAGTTTGGAAAAGGGCAAAATTAAACCTCCAGTCAGGGATGGACTATCATAATTTTTCTCTGCAGTTTTGATGGATAAACTGATGTTTCATATATTCGGGCCATGGAAAAAGACCACAAACTGCCTGGAGAGGCACAGATAGAAGGTCCTGCTGCCCATATGATTCTGTTATTGTCAGCAGCAAATCGAAAGTCCAGTAAGGAAACAAGGCATCAACAGTACATGTATCAAGTATTCCTGGTATATAATTAATTCTCCTGGGCAAAATGGACCTAATTCAAAACAAGCTGAAAATGGAGATAGCTACATGTTGGGGGAAAAAAAAGCCTTGTTACAATGTTCATTTCACTGTTAAAAGAATTAATACTTATATTAATACTACTACTAATAAACACAGCTGTTGAGACAAGCTCTTAAGTTCTGCCTTGGGTCATGCAGAGCCTATAGCACATCCATAGCACATCTATGGTATTTTGTAGTATAAAATTTGACATATTTAGCAACCTATGTCCAAGTTTTCTGTCTGCACTCTATAGTCACATTTTCTTATATCAACAGATTGCCAGGAGCAATATTGGTAGATTACTTTACAAATGAATGCTGTAGATTGATATAGTTGCTTGGTTAGTGGCTGAGTTCTGAGCATTATTGTACCAATTTATTGTTCAATAAGGAGAACTTACAGTTCATACCAGGATTTTATAGAGTTTCTTCCAAGCTAATTCAATACTTTTCTCATGCTGGATTGGACTTTGTAAAGGCTATTGATCTTGAATGATTTTTTTCTCTTCTAGATTCTCTTTACAGTGTTTTCACTTTCCAGCACTAGTAGGTGGGTTTTTTTCATAGGTGTTAAGGGACCTTATCACACCTTTTGCAACGAGGTTTCAAATTGGATTTCTTCCCTGTTAGAAACCAGTAGTAAGCAAGGCTAAGTTTTGAACTGAAGGAGAAGCAAGCAAAGAAATAATAAAAAACCCCAACAAAACAAACAAAACAAAAATAAAAGAATAAAAAAACCCAGAAACAAACAAAAGCTCTCACTCCTGATTCACTGTGTTTTCACCATTACAAACAATTCATTTGGAATCATCCAACTCAGCTGATGACAAACATCTATACAGCTTTTTCTACCCCACCAAGATATCTGTATATGTAACATATTATCTATCTATGGGTGATGTATCATCTAAAAGAAAGCCAATTTAGAACACTTGTTCAGTGGAATGGCTCTACTCATTTAAAAATAGTAGAGTCTAAAAGTCAAGAAATCATTGCTAGAAATCCAGATGTACACCCCATCTAATGTTGCTATAAAAAGACAGCAGTCCTGCAACTTTCTCATTTTGCTTTCAGAAGTGTGTGGAAAAGAAATATCGTTTTCATGACTTTTTAGGAAATATTAAGTAGATTTTTTCCTGAAGGGAGATAAATGATGGGAGGGTGAGGGGGAAGAAGGGAGAGAAAGAAGACATGAGTCCTCCTACTCTTCTTATTTCTCTTCTTCTCAGGAAAAAAAAAAAATCATTCTTCTCTTTACTACTAATACAGTCCAAACCAGTTACCCAGATGTCAGTAACTTGAAGACAAAATAAGACAGAAAAATAAACCTGATTGTGAAATCTCAGAAAAGCATGACCAGAAGTCATAAACAATGTTTAAAAGCACTGGTATATTAGTGATAAGTCACAGTTCAATATTTCATGCTATCATTAAGACTTTCTTGGAGATATGCTCTCCTCACACCTATTTCAATAGTTGCATAACTATTCGACAGTCTGAGTTTTCCTTTTCACCTTCTTGAAATCAAGTATGTGTTTATATAATTCTGAAATATGTAAAGAACAGATTTATTTTGTACACAGTGCTGGAGATTCTTTATCCAAATAACCTCAAAGCTTTCATTAAAACAACGTACAGCTGAGCATTAGGTTTGAACACACTGTACTGAACACAGCAGTCAATCTAAGGTAATGGATTAAGACCTTCTTCTGAGAGACATCACTGAGCAAAAGCTAAGCCATAAGAAATGTATTTAACTCATGTAAAAATTGCTTCTAAATGGGTCAAAACCTAATCTGGCATAACCAAAAAATGTCCCAGTTGTAAAGGATACAAATTCACATATTGGAATGACAAAAAAAGAAGCTTTGGAAGAGAACAGTAAGTGATTGCAATTCCAAAATGAACAAAGATGGGACAGAGAATGTCCACTGTCTGAAGCCCTGTATATACTATAATAAGACTCAAATTATTCAGTAGGTTGTAGACCTTCTAAACTTGCATTGGATCTCAGAGACAAGATTGGCCTAATATACATGAGTTTTTAATCCTGTGTGGAGGAAAACTAATCTGCCTAAATCTCAAGACTGGTCTACTAGCATATTCAGGCAACACATATTCAAAAAAACTGAGGTAGCCTGGAATATGATAGGGAGAACATGGAAATTACCCCTTACCCCTCTGAACTTCACATGTCCCATACAATTTCTATAGTAGTTCTAGTAATGCTTGTGAAGTGAAATATTTAGATGCTAAATTGCCTGGATTATAGGGGGGGAAAGTTTACTGCAACTGCAAGCTGAAAGAACAGGATTTCAATCTCTTATTAAGCCTTTCATAAGACAATAGATTCCCAATTTTTATACAACTGCTAATATTTCTCTAGTATAAGAGCAATTTTTTAGAAATTATTTTCTCTGTAGCTAAACATACTTGAAACTGGTGAAGTCACATCTAAAATACTGTAACCAGCTTTGGGTCTCCATGTCCGAGGTGTATTTGAGAGGTTCAGGAAGCTGGGCAAAGCACCTAACAAAGAAAAAGCTAAGGGGCAATATTTGTTTTTTACAAATTCTTTCCTTTTTTTTTAGATAAGAGTATCCTTCACAACTCAGTCATATTATTTGGACAAATATATATATACATGTATATATATATATGTATATGTGTGTGTGTGTGTGTGTGTTTAAATTTTATTTACAGTTATCTGTTAGCAAATAGTTTCAGGACATGTTTGTCTCCTTTCCTTACTAAAGATTGAACACCATTTATCAGCTTGATTTTAGCTAAAATTTTTCAATCACTAAGGCTCAGTAGCAATAAAATAAAAAATTGCAGTGATAACAACATTGATTTAATTTATATAGGGAAAAATAATTTATATTTACAAGCACATCATCTTAGCAGCATATAGTGTGAAAACAATTTCAATCTACTTCTCAGGCAAATGTGTGCAAGAAGGTAGTCTATGGATACAGAAGAGATGGTTAAAGTCTGAGGAAGATAATGAGAAATTTTCTTGTATATGCCATTCTGTCAGCCATTGCAGAACTATTGCCTATTTCAATATTTTCAGTTTCCCGATTAAGTTATGGCTCCCTGTAGAGATGAAGTGTATTGGTAATAAACCTGTTTTCTTTAGCAACATTTTACAGACCCCTGAGAAGTAATCTAGCAACCCCAGGGAGCTGCCTAACGTAACATTGGAATAGGTTGATATGCTTGAAGACACGTATGAAAAATTTAGTCTGTAAATATAAAAAAATGTCCTGACTTTCACATGACATCTGGAAAAATAGCCAACTGTTCCATGATTATTTCCAAACACCACTGCAATGAAAGTTAAGAAATTATAACTATATGCAAATGATACATATGCTCATGATATTACTATATTTATAGAGACAATGGTGAGAAAATTAAATTGGCACCTTCTACTTCTTGTCTACAAAATCTCAGGCCAAAGAATATATAGGTCTGTAAATTCAAGTACAAGACATTCTGTAATTGAGAAGTTTTAAGTTTGCAGATTTTTTTTTGTAATCATTATTATTATTAAGGTTTAGAACTTAAATATATTAAATCATTCTGAACTTTCTGGCTATTTGATGCCTGTAATGCAACACATATGGATGATAGCTAAGGAAATTCTTTTATTTACTTTGCAAATATATCTTGATATAATCTAATAAAAAATTGCTGGAGAGATGGAGAGCAAAATATTGTTTTATCTCAAATCATTTATTGAAAAATAATGAAAGAAAGACACAAGAAGAGTGATAATAAAGAGATAATAAAGAACTTTCCAAAATTTTGTGATAAATATGACAGATGAACAGTACTGAATTGCTTTAGCCAGACACAGATAGAAACTTCAGTGTCTTTCTGTCTATGAGAAACGGATTCAAGACTAGCACAAATGGGTTTCTTGAGTCAGAATGTTTGAGCCAACTCAGCTATATAATGTGAAAGCAATTCATTTATACAGTAATCTTTGGAATAAAGGCAAATGGAAAGGAACTGTTAATTCTTGTCAGTATCAATTATGTTGAAAATACCACCATTTTCTCTTTCTAACTATGAGAACATAATCCATACTAAAGTATATGTTAGCTTAAGCTGAATGGGGAATTATTAGGCTTCATGTAAGAAGTCTATAAAACCAGCATTACTTTGTTACTGGAAGATTATGCAGTCTGATTAATGGAAACGGCCCAACTTGACTAAACACTATATTTTATTGGCTCTTTAGTTAACAGTCTGCAGTGGACAGTCTTCTGGACTACATTTGAAGTACAGTTGAATGGAACCCTAGCTAAATAAAAACCCACAGGCTAAAAAGTAAATGTTGCAAAGCAGGGCACAAAGCAGTTAGTGCACTCAGCATCCACTGACTGTTTTACAAATTAGTTAAATAATGCCTGAAAATCAAAAGAAACCAAAAATGCATTTCCTGTTCCTCAAACATGAAAATATTTGCTTCAACCCTCTGTGCTCCAACATTTCTGTGATGGGTACATCTGACATCTTCACCTGTGGGTACTATATGTTCTAAGAGAGGAAAATCTCTCATATATTTTGGACCTCATTTTCAGAGGTCCAAAATAGCCCTGAAAATCTACTTAGCCCTCAACTCCATTGGACCCAAAGAGACAGGATGAGAACATCATATGGAGCATAGAAGAAGACTGGGACTCAGGCAGAAGGTAATAAACCTGTGCATTTCATGCATTTACATGTTACAGTACAGCATGAACAAGACATTTTTTGATTAGTAGGCATGTTAGATATGCATTGCTTTTTTCTTTTTTTTTTTTTTCTTTTTATTATTGCCACTCTTTCTGAGCTGGGGCATCATTAGCCGAGCTTGTTTCACCTGCACCTCTCCACATGGCTCAAGACCATTCTAGCTCTTCGACTCACAGTTTAGACATGAGTGAGCTGAGATCCAGTCCAAGCACATCCATGGTGATTAGACCAGGCACCTTGCTAGGCATCTGTGCAACACTCCTAAGTGTATTCATCCCACTCATCTTGTGCAGTTGCATATGGAGTGTGAAAGTGCAGCACACAAGGCCAAAGAGCTCAACCAGCTGTGGATCCTGTGGTCAAGAGTGTCACATTCCTGCTTTTCCTCACAAGAGTTGCTCTGTGTTTTTGAACCGTTCAGAGCCCTTCAAAAAGCAGACTGCTGTGTAGCTGGGTTCCTCCTTGCACAGCCTGAAACCTTTCATGCTTTTGCAGACTGTGCACCAATGGCATTGTGAATGCACAACGAGTTATATTGCATCTTTCAAACATGCAAGATTGTCCTGAGTATTTTAGCAACCACACTTTACTGCCTCATAGCAATAAAGATGTAGAAGTTAACTTCAAAATTCTCAGCTCTGGATAATAACGGGGTGGGGGGCGGGAGTGTGGTTTCAATTCTGCTGGTTGCTTTTTTCTTTCAAAAGTTTATGCACATCTCTTGGCAGTTTAGGCTTTGTATGACTTTGACAAGAGTTCATCTGTGGCCAACAGCCTCTTAACATGACAGTAATGTTGACCTTGAACTAATTCCTCTCCCAGAATGCACATTGCAGAAGTTCTCATGGAAGTGAAAGAACAATTCAGTTTTACATTGTTTTCAGTTGCCTCGCACCTGCTGTTGGGTCTAGCAAAACAGATGAAAAATACTGTAAGATACAGCAGGAGAGACCTTAGGTCAGAGCTGTGAAAACAACTGACATTTTCTTGTTTTGCATAAAAAGAAATTACCATTTCCTCCACTGAAGACTGTTGATAAGCACCCCCAGGGCTTTTGGTTGTATTCCAGGTAAATTAATCTGTCTTCATGATGTCATATAAAAAAATAGGTGTCCGTCATTGTTGATTTCCATGTAAAGGCTAATTTAATGTGGGTTGGGTTTTTTTCCCAACTTTTTTTAATCAAGAAAATTTATTAGAGAAATATGGTAGCGTTTTCTTACATCTGTGTCTACTCTTTCTAAAAATAACAGAATGGTTGACAAAAGTATTTAAGAAAAAAAAGCAATGCAGACTTTCATCATATTAGAAGTAAACAGAGGTAAGAAATCATCATGATATTTCTTTTCAAATCTATCACAATCAAATATGAATACAAATGAAGCGACAGGTACCTTGTCAAGTATTCTGTATTTGTTTTCTGCATAAGAATTTCTCTCCATACCTCAGAGTGTATGTGTAGAAGTCAGCAAAGTCACTTTAGGCCAACAATGGAGAAATAGAAACATTCTGGCGTATTTCTTTATTTTTTCTGCAAATATTCACATTTTTAGTGATCATGCTGGTGGATTTTGGCTCCAGTTTTCTTCTTTTAAGAAGGACATAAAATATGAAAAACCATAAAACAAGGATTGCTTTAAAAAATATTGTCACAGCACGAATCTCAAATATAGAAAACATTTTAGAGAGAATATTTTGTGGCATGTGCCACCTCTTTGCAGTTTCTCACAGAGTCTGCTTATTTTATGTTGATGGGATTAAATATTAGAGTTTGAAAAAGTTGAAACATCTCGCTTTCAATGGGGCTCTAATGTTATTTTAGAAATTTGTTTACAAAGGCAGTTACATCATCACAGAGTCACATATTTCTTCTTTTAACTCTTCCTTTAAATCTCACGTAAGTTTCCATCCATTTTGATATCATAGTTTGCTGTATACATGTGTTCATACAAGCAAGAATAAAATACTGGAAGCGTGACAGTACATGCAAGGGTAAACATCTACATCTCCAGGTTTCCTTGAAAGCAACCACTTGGATCAAAGTTGTCTAAGGGTCATTTGATTTTTAAAGGTAATAATAGATATATTTAATTTTAGACATTTTAACAAAAAGCTCAAAGTGAAAAAACTAAAAGTGCAAGTAAGTTACTTGTCTCTTTGAAGGTCATGTGTAAAGAATAAGATATCACTACAGTTACATATCACTAGCTGGATTTAATCCACGTCATGTCACAGTTCAAGGGTCTCAGTCAGAGTCATTCAACTATTTTAGGAAGCTTTGGGATGGTCATTTGCAACAAGTCATTAACTGAAACGATGCTGCTGAGGTACTGGAAAATGATTTGTTTATGGTTTAAAAGTGGTATATGTAAAGGTGATTCATTTGGTCTGTCCAAATAATTTAATGCAATTGACCTCCAGTTTTTGGAGAAGACAGAGGGGTTGGGATTTTTTTTTTGGAAATTGCTGACTTGGATAGGGTTATACTGTATAATTCTAGTGACTGGTAGTTAACCACATATTTTATTATTCCCCAGTGATTTTTTTGCTTTCAATCTTTCATGCAAGTTTTAATCTCAGGAAAGGCAATACTAATAACTTCTGACTCGGTGTCTTATTAGCATAATGTCTGTGCACCTTGTTTAAGCATGAATGAGGTGGCATTTTTCTTGCTCTTTTAAAATTATGTAATCATGAAAATAAATTCTTTAATATATGGGACAATATCATGACGTAATTAAAGGGTACAAAATAGCCAAAAGCCACAGGAATGTAACAGCTGAGGATATGTTTTTAATAGTAAGTAATGGTGTCTTTCACTTCAACAGTCAAAAAACTTTAAATTCATAAACACTTTTGCATCTGTATATACTGATAGATATTATAACTATCATCACATCTACCAATCTGTTAATTGCAAAATCAAAGGATCTCAACTGGTAGCAACTAATATGACTTTAATTTCTACCCATGTTGGTTATAATTACTACTGTGTCAAAAAAATATATATGATGGTTTTTTTCTTCAACAGTTTTAAAGTTATAAAGCAATCAGCCTTTCCTCTGCTCTTTCCTTTCAAATAGTAAGGTCTCCAAGCCAAGGGACCCTTTCTTCTTTATATGTTCTACAGCATTTTCAATCTTGTGGTCAATCCCAGCTGATATCCAGAGTTTTACCTCCTGCATTAACCCTTGGGTTTGTTTTTTTTTCCCTTTCTAAAATGGCTGAATAGCACTGGTAACAAACCACAAAGACAGATATGTTTCAACATATTGCAGCTTCACTGGTAAATCCTTGAAATGCATCTGAACAAGTACTGTACTTTCATTGTTACTATCATCCACCTACTTTTTGTAATGATTATCTATGTTTTATATCTCAGTGTTTGGAAATCTGAAGGAACATATGATGAAATAAATAACATTTCTTTGTTTTATTTTCCCCTCTGTCCGCCATACTGGTATTTGGCATTAAATCAAGCTAAGAACTGCATTTTCAGCATAGCAGCATTTATATACAGTATGTAAGGAGAATCCCTTGCCTCAAGACACCAAGCAAAATAAGAATGAAATATGTAAGAGTAAAAAACGTGCAAAGGTACAAAGTAGGATGTTTCTCTTCTCTCATCTCTTCAGAGGGTACCAATTCTGGACACTGTGATGAGGTTTGAGTGTCCAAATCCCCTCCAGGAAAGACGGAATCTGAGCAGGTATTTCCTGCATCCCAGATGCTCCAGTCATGAGGCTGTGGGGAAAAGGGGAACCATTACCATTGTGTTAAATATGCCTAAGTCTGCCAATTGAACGAGTCATGGAAAGCAAGCTACAAAAGACAACTGTTGGTTTCTGTCTCTGTAAGTTCACTACAGAGTGGATCAAAGCTGGAATTATTGTGAAAAAAACCCTAAAGACCCCAAACAGCAAACTAGATTTGAATTGAAAAGTGTTAGTTCATTCAAGGCAGAAGGGCTGGACCAGACTGTGAAAGGTTCACCTAACTTCTGCTATCTCAAGCAAGTTTAGGACCAAAACCTTCTAATCACCAGGCAGGTTGGGTGTTGTTCTGGGAACTTTTAAAGCTTTAGGTCCCCAGCTCTAACACAGCATGGTAAGGACTCTCTGGGGTATCATTAGCTGCTTATATTAGCAGTGAAGGTTAGGAGTCAACTCCTCTGAGCAGCTATCCAGGCTAAGGTTAATGTTCAGAAACATGAGACAAAATTACTATGTTGAGGAGAGGAGAGGAGAGGAGAGGAGAGGATTCAATTTTTTTGGTGACCACCAGAAATTTCTGTATAAGTGGAGTGACCTACTGACCCAATAGATATTTAATGTAGGCATCGCTTACATTATATTCTCTGACAGTGTGATGAGTAAATGCCCATCAATCATCCAACCGACAAGTAAAGCTCTGAAATTCCTTCCTGTTGATGTGCCAACATGAGTCATCAACCTGGGCAGCTCCCTGGGCACAACTGATAGCATCTTTCAACAGAATCAAGCCTGGAGCTTGGGCCTCTGTCCTTGTTCTGCACATAATTCTTTTTTTTTTTTTT
>VZTJ01003851.1:448570-481033 GCA_013397795.1 Orthonyx spaldingii
TTCACTATGGAAATGGCTTACTTTCTGCTATTAAGTCTGGTTTACTGCCATCTTAGAAGGATGTATGGAAAATTCCTATGTATCCCCTATGGAAATATATTACCAGTTTATTACAGCATTTCCTCACACACATCTTATTTTCTTAGACCCTCAGGGGGAGAATTGCCTTACACTGTTCTCAGGAATTTAAAAACTCAATTGGATCTGGTTGTATTGTGTTCCAGCACTAAGCTGATCATTCATTTGATTGTCATTTAGTTACTGGAAGTGATATATGGTGTCTGTTTCCCTGTTAAAATTTGGTGAATAAAACTAATAAAAAGCAACATAACAATACTTACTGTAGATTTTTGCAACCCTTGATGAAAAATGTCAGACACTCTGGCAAGTTAAGAATAATAAAGTATGTACTGAAAGAGCCAAATCTGGACACCTTTCAAGACAATGTGCTTAGGGCAAAACAATGCACAAAAATAAAAATGATTGAAAAATGTTAAAGCAGATTACAATGTCCCCCTTTCCATCATAGGAAAATTATCTCCATTTTACGTTTCAAAAACTACTGAGCAACATAAGGTCACTGTAAAAGACTATTCAGAAGTGTGGGCACAAAAAGTTTTGGAGAAACTCTGTTTCTGCAGGGCATACTTCACTGCATGTTGCTTTTCATGACAGTTTTCACACTGAGAGAAAATAAATCAGAGTTCATGTACAGGTAGTATCCTGCAACATCATGGGTCATTGTCTAGTCTATGTAGACTACTGGTTTAAGCAGGTTTTTTACTCAGACTTTTCTAAATATATGCGAAATGCACCATGTCACTCAGGGTAGAAATTAAATCTAACAATAAAGCCAGCTGACAAAACTCAACTCCCACTGGTCCAGAACATGTTACCAGAGATAATCTTGTCATTCTGATTCAGTTAAATGCATTGTGTCCAGATTTATAAGGGTTAAATTTAGAGTACTGAGGGGAAAAAAAGTAATTCAAATGTTTGATTAATTTAAGTGTATTTTGAGGCTCATCAAGAAATGAAATACCTTAAAATTTTCACATCTTTGTCATGTTTTTTAGTAGCTTGTATCAGTATCAGTTTCCGTGGTTGATAGGCATAAGGGTCAACTGACAATATTCAGTCTATCAGTTTATATGTTGAACTGCATAACTTGTATGTAGACAAGAAAATGTCTTCAGTCAAATTTCTATTTTTTTTTTTTCTGAAATAAAAAAAGGACTTTAAGCAAATTGTCCAGCAACCTTAAGATCAGGCAGTGCTGATAGGCTGCCAACTATAATATTTTCAGATGAGCAGGCTTTGTTAATTCCCAGTAGACTTACTGAGAAGATGATTTCAGGGAATCATTATATTCTGCTATCTTTCCAAAGTGACACTGAAGGTTAATTAAATCTGCAAAAGAGGTTCATGGATATGTCTTAGAGAATATGAATAATTACCATACTAGTTTGTTTTTCTTGATTTGCACCAAGTGAATAAAATGATCTTTTGCAAAAAATTGTAAGGAAGATTATTTTTCTAGTGATATAGTAGAATCATTTAATAGTATTTATGGAGTGGATTAATTTGGCTTATAAAATTTGGGAAGCCTTGAGATGCTAGACTTACAATGTTTCATCGTGTGTTTGTTGAACCAGTGTCTCAGTATGAAATATATTGGATATCTGTGAAACTTTTTTCTCTAGATAATTCATGGGATGACTAACAGTCACAGAATGGTGAATTAGGTTTCATGTTTGCATTTATCATGCTCTAGTGTGCTTGGTGCACCTTGACTAAACTAATGACCATTACCAATTTTTCGCACAAAAGAAAACATCCTTATCATTCTTCATTATTATTTTTCTTGTTGAACAAGAATTATCTGTTCTCGTACTAAAATACTATTGGTTTCTGGACAGAAAAAAATGTAAAAGAAAAAGGTAAAAGAATAAAGAACACCGGGAAGTGGATGTCTTCTTTTCCCAATATAAAAATATAATCCAATGTCTCCTGAAGACTGATTTTAAACCTAACTGAGTTGTTTTTAAAATTTATCCTTGGTCATAATGAAACAACGAGGACAAAACTGGCTATGCCAGACACTCAGGTGTTGTCTGGCTGTTCATTGTCATTTTACATCACTAAGGAAACAGCAAGGTTACAAATTTGAAAAACAGATGGGTACTGTGGACCCACTAATTTCAACAACTTCACAGTTAAGTCAAAGTGCATAACAAATAACTAACATGATAATTGTCACTTATTTCAGAGGAAGTTCTACCTCTGAAGAGTGCTTTAAACCCAACATAATACCATCTGATATCAGTGGAATTAAAGCACATACTGTAGTGCTAGGCTGAATTGCATGCTAGCCCATGAATAGCCTCAGATCTTTCCCCATCCTGGGTCTTTGCAGGCAAGCTCTGTCTCACAAGTTCAACATTAATTTGCAGAACTGAGTTGCATTGTATTTTGAAGTTTGCATAGATTTCCAATGCTAAAACAAATCAGCTAGAATCCAACTGCTTTCCAGACATGAAATTTCATAGTATTACCCTGTTTTCCTCGTCTACTTGTCTGACATCTAAGATGTGAGGATGAGAAAAGGAACAGATAACTCTCAGACTTACAGTGTTAATTTGTATATGACAAGATAAAACTAGTTGGAAGGTACTTAGAAGCTCTCGAGTCAAAGGGAAAGTCAGTAATTGTGCTTTATTTCTGAGAGAAAGTGGGAGACATTTTAAAAGAGTTTCAAGTTAATAATCATCATTAGGGAACATTGTTCTCTAAAACTGCAGTAGAGAGAGCACTGAAGAATGTAGTAATGGTTCCAATTCTTTGTATAAATGGACATTTTTACCTTATGCTGGACTTCTAAGGTTTAGATCTTTCTCTCAGGTACATTAATATCAATTAGCAAGTAATTCCTCTGCTATCAATAGTGTTTACACAGTAAATTGCATAGTGTAATTCATCTTACACTCAGGTTCTTGGCATCCACCTTTAAAAAAATACCATTTTCAGAGCAACAAAGTAGAAATATTTGGCAATTTATTTATTTAAATCAGTTTTTCAGCTGGCAGTATTCCATTATAGTAAGGTAAGATCATCCAGGTTTTTGTCATTTTCAGTTCCTTGAGTGCTTTAAGAATCTGCCATTACCAGGAGGCATATTTTGAATTTTCCAATGATGAATGTGATAAATGTTGAGAAGGGAACAGTTTAATCATGAAAGAAATTGATTTTTGCTCAGTAAGTCCATTAAGATATTTTTCGTGTTCCCAGATGGTCTCTTGGAATAACTGGTCTTAATTACAGCCTTTTTAGAAATAATGACTGTGTGTCACTTTTCCAAGTACCCTGGCAGATTAATATGAGCTATTCTGGGGTATAGATAATTCACCTTTTGGATCTCAGAACAGAAATGTTTCGGTATAGTTTAAGAGTCCCAGATCTACAGCCTAAAAACTGAAGTTTAGTCTGAAACAGAGTAGGCACTTTTTAGTACGGGAGACTACAGGACCTCTTAGGGATAAGAATACATGCCTTCAGCAGCATATGAGCTTGTAGGATGGGAGCTAGGAAATCTCCTGACATCAGTCAAATTTTTTTCTGTGATCTCACTGGCCTTTCAGACTGGCATCCATACCCCAATTTTGAAGAAATTTGCAATTACTTTTCATTTTAGATGGATAAGACCTATATACATTAACTGAAAATGTTCAGATTCTTGTCTGTCGTTTGTTTAACTGTCTGTTCTCCTTTCGTCTCAATAAAAGTTTAACCGTGCTAACAATATTCAGAAACTTGCCCTTTCCTACACAATCTTTGTTCTTGGTGTTTCTTCAGCACAAGAGTTTCTTGGGAAGAAGCTCAAGTTTCCTCAGAACACAGTGAACTTATTCATGTTTTCTGTTAATACTGTTATGAACGAACACCCTCTTGCTTTTTCATTGCCTTTACCTAACCAGGATTTTAGTGTGCAGGATTTGAAGTGCTAGCTTGTAAAATTCAGAGACAGAAGTCATCTGCCTCCTTTCTTTTTGACAGTAAAAATCCAAAATTGAGTAGAAACAATTTTGCTCTTGTAAGTGTTTTTATGGCTGATTGTGGGATGAAAGAGGAAACATATGAATTGCCTACTTGTGGTATCTCCAGAGGAAGGTAGTTTCTCCTTTTGTTGTCCTGTTTTTGCACATCACTGACTGCTCCTAAGTGAACTATAAAATGATGATACAATTATGCACAGCAGTAATAGAATCAAGATGAAATGTTTCTCAAGGGCCTCTCTGTGTTAAAGGTAGGGCTCCCCACTGTGTGAAGCTCTGTGAATGGTCTGCTCCACTTCGGGCAGCTATTGTTAGAAAAGTTAGCTGAGATTCTGCTCTGACTGAAAAATGCTGCGTAGGCACATCCACTGTAGGACTGTGAGCCTAGGTCTTCCTTTATAGTTGAAAACAGATTGGAAGAGGAAAGGAGCATTTCTTCCTGTGGACCCACTCTGCCCTCCTGGCAGGAAGCTCTTTGCAGCTGCACTGCTGGCCACCTGTGACAGCAGCACTGAATAGCTGGATATCCTGTTGTATGGCTCGGCTGCTCAGTCATCCAGGACTCCTGTGTGGAATGTAAATTGTGACTTTCCAGGGTTTTAAGCATGCCAAGATCAGGTATGAAAGAAAGGATGCTGGAACTTGCCAAGAACCAATTCTTTTTGGCACACTGCAAATAATGCATTTGGTTTTCAAGACATGCTCACATGTGTGGATGAGAACATGTGTGTAGCAGGAAGAGACAAAGATATTTAATCTCGGCTGTGGTTCCAGATTCTCAGCAAGCTGTTGAGCAGCTAACAGTTAGGGGAGAGCAAATGAAATGAGCAAACATCAAAACTAGCCACAAAGTTCCAACCTTCAGACGTAAAATCCAAATTGGTTCAAACAAGAATGTCTATGAAAAAGCCTCAGTTTTGGCCCTTTTCCACTCCTTTGTGCAGTGAAAGTAAAATTGGAGCATGTGATTTCCTCTCCCAGAGACATGGCACAGAGGGAGAAGTGGATATTAAAACAAAGTCTGGAAAGTCTTAGTATGAATCACAGCTTTAGATCATGTTAGATATTTTTTTTAGGAACTTTACATAAGTGAAGGTGTTCCATGTACCCCAGGGTCTAAATAATTTGCCTGAAAGGAAGATAAGGAAACAAATTTACTTCATGATTTGGGTAAATGTTTTACAGTCATTCTCTTTGTAGCACCAAATCTTGCCTTGCAAGAGATAGGCTATCTTACTTGTCTCTGTTGTAGTCCTATATTTTTATGTTAAGTTATAAAACATAGGATTCCTGGGAGTTTAAAAGTTGAGTGAATGGGCAGACTGTCACTTAGACTTAATTCCATCTGGTAACTAAACCAGCTTGGACTAGCAAAACACCACTGTACTAGAGATGCATTCCCCTTTTCTAAAGAAAGTTCCTTGGCACTTTACTGAATCTTGCTAACTCATTTAGATGTTTCTGAAAGGATAGAAAAATTTGTTTAAATGAACTTCAAACCTAAGTTTAATTCTAGGAGAGAAACCTGTTTGTATGATCACTTGCAATGCCTATGTTTTGGGGTGTTTGCATTACAGCTTTAAACATACAACCTTCCTTAAATGCATTCATTGTTGTGCACTGATGAAACTACACCAATATACATATATGTTTTATCCATGTTTCTGCCCATACTAACTGTGAGGTTGCCTGGTGTCACTGAGGCTGGCAAACTGTCTTCAAGGACATAACATAAATTAAGAAAAAAAATACACAGGTTTTTCAGAACTAATAGCCCCAATAACAGGGGTCACAACTCATAGCACAGTAATATATGAGATATGCCATTGTACCAGAGGTTTCCTTCAAGGCTAATGTAGCAGTTACAGGTTCTCAGTTACAGGTTTGTGTGTTTGAGTGTGAGAGACTAGGGATCTATTTATTCAAGCAGAATGAAACAAAGCTCATATGGAGTAAATGCATTCAGAGTAAAAGTGTTGAGTCAGTGTCCTCTGATAAGAGATTCAGAGACGTGAGGACAGAAATTAGCTCTTTTTGGGGTCCGCCTTTGTCAATATCTTAAGACTAGGTACATCTTTTCTAAATAATGAAAATGCATTGAAGAAACTATACTCATTCTTTCTAAAAGAAAAAGTCTCAAAGATTTACTAAAGCAGACAAGTAGTTGAATCTGAAAGAAGAAGAAATGGTGTATCTGAAAAATTTGAGATCAAAACAAATCTGAAACCTAACTGCAATTTAAGAAATTTAACATTGAGTGATCAGTCCTTTGTCTCACCCCTGTTTCATAAACCTCAAATTAACTAAACGGAAACCAGGCCATCGTAACGAAACACCTTGAAATTAATTGGACTTATGCCAGGTTTTCATTTGACCACACAAGTGACAGTGCAAACAAAAGGGCTAACAGACATCTTTAACACGATTTCATTAAAAAAATTCAGATGAACTTTCATGGAAAATGTTGTGTGGTGGTCCCAGAGTCCCACTTGGCCTGCTTCACTTTCTGCAGCAAAGTAGAACTAAGTCTTGTTTTAAGTAACAACTGTCTTCTCCTATAATATGAAAAACAATAATTTGTCTAATATATATTAAAATAATACTGTTAATCAAAAAAATTTGATGTCTAGATTTTTTCCAGATGAGCAACCATTGGACTGGGATTTCTCAGAATTGACGGTTGCCCCTTTTAATTTCATTGAGAATGCCTTTGTTTTGTTTGCAGGAACTCATCTTTCTCCATATGAGTATGTAAAAGGTCATATGTTTCCACAGCATTTCTGCCAAACGCAGTAAAAAGAAAGGGTCTTTTGAATCATGACATGCTCACGTACAAGAGATCCGGTGCTTCAGAAGAATGCTCATTCTGTTGCTCCTTTTCTCTTTTCTTATTCGCTGTTAAAGTAAAAATTATAATCTTAGTCGTGTTGATTCATTTGTCCTTTTATTGAAAAACCAATTTTCTTCTTTGAAGAGTATTAAGTCTACCCTGGAATTACATGCGCAAGCCCAGCTTTGCTGTGAACTTTACCTAGGGGTTAACACTGTTACCGTTACAAGTCTTATAGTTGATAAGAATAATTGCTACCCTTATGTCTGATTACAGTACATACAAGAAAACAGGACACCAGTCCATGGTGGTGACAAAGTACTCAGAGACAACCACAGATTAGAGATATCATTATTGTACATGCACTGGTAATTAGAAGCTGCAGTGCAACCCTTGGAGAATATGATGGCATTTGACTGTTTATTAATGTGTTTGCTACTATTATTATTTTGTATTACTTAGCTAATTATATGTTAAAATATCTCAGAAGTATCCTATTGACTAGATTGAAGTCTTGTCCTTCATAGAAAGATAAACCTATGCTCCGGACTTTTTTTTCTGTGACACAGGAGCTCTCATTATCCCTTTTTTCCCTCAAATCTGTTAGACAGCTGGAACACTTTTCCCTCCCCTCCCCCCCCCATATTAGAGTTGATGATGTCCAGGCATAAGGCTGTTTCAGCTACGAAGAAACGTGGTTCTTAATTATCATAAAGCCTTTATTCCAAGCCAAATGTTCTACAGAAAATTTCACAGGTTGAGAAAAAAATAAGTCAGATTTATTTCTTTGAGCCTGAATAAAATGCTGCAATTGTAGCAGACACACACGCAAAGACCAAATACAATTCATAAAGATCATGTTTTTTCAAAACTACTGCTCATGCATAAGAGTAGATTTCCCTTCTCAATAGTGACAGGTTTCAGCTATAAAAAATTACTGTGTAGTATTCCTGCTAAGCAAAAGACCAGAGCGCCACTGCACAGTCTATTATGGCTCCCACAATTCCCCACCATGAATTTCAGTTAGGAAAAATTGGAGATCTATAGTATTATTGGATAGGCAGCCTGAGGTTAGGCTATAAGAAAGCAACACTGACTGCATGGCTCTTGCAGAAGCGCAAATGTTAGTTTAAAATATTAATGCAAGACAAAACACATTCGTTTCATGAGCATGTGAGCAAAGCCTGACAACAGTACAGTCCATGAAGTGATTCAGTACACAGAGCAGGTCAGAAGAAGTTATCCTTTTGTGGTGAAAGTGTGACTTTTTATTTTCATGAAGTTTTATCCGGTAGTTCAAGTGTGCATTCTGAAAGAAAATTTTTTAAGGAGGTCCTTAGAATCCAAGTAGTCCCTTTTTTCCTCACAGTCTGGCATGACAGTTCAAAGTAACCATAATAATATCAAATAGGATTGAAACTTGGCTATTTTGAAACAGACATTAATTAAGAGAATACACTTTAGAGCTGTATTAGCCTTTTTCAATCTATACTGGGACTAGAACTCGTATAAATGCACCTAGCATCATGAAATTCCTCCTTCCAGTAAGGTGTAGTTGAATTAATGTCCAGCAAAACATTCTAAACATACATGTTTCCTCTGTCTCCTGACATTTCTATTCAAGGACTGTTCACTCAGTCTATAAACTTTTCATTGTCTTTTCTCTAGAACCAGTTTTGGGCCTCTATGACTTGGAAGAGATAGAAAATATATGCAGAATAGAAAAATACATATGCAAAAATATCAGCTTGAATTAAAATGCAGTTTTATAGACATTTTGTGGTATTGATGACATTGTTAATAGGAGAAGATAGGTATAACTTTCCCACAGAGACTGGAAGAAAAGAGGAGGCCAAAATCAAGACATTCATTTCCTGAAAATTTTAAAGGTTTCAAAATTCATTTTCATTCCTCAGTGGGATGATAAGGAGCCATGTCCATATTTACAAAGAAAAAAACAAAAAAAACCCCCACTCAATAAAAGGCAAGAAGTGTCAAAGAAGCGTTGATAAATACATCTGGTCCTACTGTGACTGAAGCAATCATCTTAATCATCTGATTGCCAGTAGCTAATTCCTCGAATGAAACTCTTTTATTTCATAGGAATAGTCTATCATTTGTTTTCATATGGCACAGCACAGGTCTAGTACCTGAATTGTCCTATTCTAAAAGACACAAATAAATAAATAAATTACACTAGTAGACCTCATTAAAACATTTGTATTAGTAACATCAAGGGAATGAAATGGTAATACTGGACAGAAATATGTTGAATCTTCAGAATGTCTGGCCCTTGAAGAGTTAAATTGACTCTACTGATGATTTAGTCAAGGCAGACTAGAGAGCATTGAACCCAAGAACTCTAGTCTTCTCCTGCTTCTGCATTTTATACAATCTTTCTACTTCAGCACATTTTCCTTTAGGGCATGTCTGCACTGAACTAGACATGCAGCATCTCTCTTAAGGAGCTTTCTGAATTGATTTGGCTTAAATCAGCTCTCTGTCAGAAGACACACAGCCGTGTCTGTGTGTCTGTATGGATGTTCAATCATCCCGACAAGGTCTATGGAAATGGGTTTGTTTTATGCATGGCACCAATTTCAACAAACCTCAGGTACAAAACCTGAGGTTTTGTACAAAAATTTCATCAGAATTTCCACATGGTGCCAGGAAATCACAGAAGGATTCTCGTATATCAGCCTTACTGGCTTCTTGGTTTGCAAAGTATTCACCTACCTTTTCCGAGCATAGTCAGGGAGTAAGATACAGAGTATTTTATGCCAGATCTGCCAAAACTGGACTGGAAACTCTCTTTGAGCTCAGAAGCTTGAGCAGTACTACTCTGTAGGTAATGAGGGTTTGGGATAGAAGGGAAAAATAGAAAACCAAGAGTTATATTTTTCTGATCTTCCTTGTAAAAAGGCTTGATGAAATATCTATTCATTGCAGGCCCAAAAATCTCTCTGATTTTACATTGTATGGCTGTTTAGTTTCAGAGAGAAAGGCTCCCAACTTCAGCACACTATGAGAGTTTTTCATCATCTTAAAAAAAAATAATTGTTAAACTCCACAAAAGAGCAACACATTTGGCTGAAACTGTGCATCAAAATCTAAATATACCTGTTATGAGACTGCACATCTGCTGAGGAAAGCCAGCAATGATAGCTCTAGCCTATTTAACATCTCCAACATGCAGTTATGAGACTCACCCAATACAAAATCAATAATTTATACAAGAAATCCTGCATGTGTCTCTCCTAACTACCAAATAATAGATGAAAACTGACAGATAAAAGCTCAACTTCAACAACATCTCAGAGAAAGATGCTGTGTACATGCAGGGCATCAGTTGAATTTGTACTGAGTATGTACTATGTGATGATTGGAGCTGGAAATAAAGCACAGCTGAGAGAAAAAAATAAAATCTTTAGCTTTGGGTAGAAATAAATTGGCTGAGTTGTAGTCCAGATAATGGACAAGAAAGTCACAGGATTTTTAAGAGGTAGTCATGATTCTTTCTTTCGACTTCATTTAAGATCACCTTGGAAACCTACAGGGAATGTTACCAAAAAAAATATGTCTAGACCACTTTGCAGTCAGAAATGTAAGATTCATGGGGATACAGAGAGAGCTAGCAAAGTAAACAGGGGCCTGTTTCTCACTGTCTAGTGTAAAAGGCACTCTCCTGGGATGGCATCCTGGGCCCTGTTCCCATGGATTTTTCATTAAGCTGTCTTTGGGTAAAATGCATAAGTAACACTCATTGCAGGGAGGTTGGACTAGATGACTTTTTTAAAAGTCCGCTTCCAACTCAACTTATTCCATGATTCTGTGAAATAGGTGCTGAAGTATGCAGTCAGAATGTGGGATGAACCTGGAGCATCCTATTAGGCTCCCAAACCAACCTGTACTAGCCTTGCCCCGTATGGCCCTTTAGGTGTTGCTTCGGGAGTCATTCCTCTGAGAACCTGCAAATGATGCTGTGTGGCTTTTTAATGATCCTGTTCAAACCCAGGCATCTGACCCAAAACTGGAGCTGTAAAATCAACAGTCTGTCTGGTCTTCTCTGAGGGGGTCTGAGTAGCCAGGCAATGTTGCTAATGATTCCCTTTCTTGGAATTAGAAATCTCTCCTAGAGTGAGATTTGCCTCAGTTCCTTAGGAGACCAGAAACCCACAGGCAGTTGTCTTTGGTATGAAGCAAAAGAAGATACAATACATTTCAGAAATGTGTTTTGCTTCTCACTCTTCTATGGAACTTCTTATGATAATTTCCAACCCAAAAGAAAAGTTTTCAAGCATTTGAAGTATATTATCTCATGAGACTTTTTCTCTGAGTCTCCTGCATTTGACATTCTATTTAGATCATGTTGGCATCATGTTTTCAGACAGCCCGTGTGTTGTTTCAGAAGCTCATTTTTAGCAGACAAGGAATCAAACAATAGGCTTCCCTGTCAGAGTACTCTTTGCTCTCTGCCTGCAGTCAGTGCAAAGAATTCCCCACATCTTCCCAACTCCCTGTCTTCTGACTTCTTCGTTTCACTATATGCAAAGCAAAATATGCCCTTGGTGTAATGTGCAGATCTTTTTTTTCAGAAATAGTGACTACTTATTCACTATTTATGCTATTTTCTTAGAGGAGATATGATTTTGATTTGGTTTTTTAATCAGACTACCACTTTATATTTTACCTCTGCATACCCCTATTCTTCAGTATTCTTTATTTCCCTTGAATTGACTTGAATTCTTTGGAACACGATCACCTAGAGGAATTGAAGAGAATGCTTGTATATCTCTTGAGCCTGGTCCAGACTTTATTAGTAAGCAGCGGTGCTGATACTCATCCTGCTTCTGAATGTGGGCTAAAAACCCACAAAAGAGGAGTGGGTTCTCTAGCACTTGATTTTTGCCAGTAAGCGGGTATATTTCATGGCTACTTGTGATCATCTGCCTTGGAAATTATCAGTACCTTAGCTGAAATTCAACCTAAAACACAGAGGAAGCCTGTTTACTTGGTATAGAGGTAATTAATTTTTTCAGTGTTAAAAATTCATAATGTACAAAAAGTTCTGTGAAATCAGAGCCTGAATTCTACAGTTGTGTGCTTTTGTCCTATAATTCACCAAAAGGTTTGTCAAGCATTGGAACAGGTTACCCAGGGAAGTGGTGGAGTCATCATCCCTGGAGGTATTTAAAATATGTGTAGATGTGGTTCTTAAGGATATGGTTTAGTGTTAGACTTGGCAGTGTTGGGTTAATGGTTAGACTCAATGATCCTTAAGGTGTTTTCCAAACGATTTAATTCTATGATTCTGATAAGAATCTGCAGTTTGCTAAAACATACTAGGAAATGTAGGCAACTCCATTAGGTCTACCAAGACTATCCTATTTGTAGCAAAATCTCTAGTAATGAAAATCATGCACACTGTGAGTGGCAACAAGATGCTGGAATCTGGCTTGAATTAATTTTCTCTTGATACAAATTTTCAGATCCTACTTCTTGTACTGGTCAAGGCCTTTAATATTAATCCAGACAGAATATTTTTATTGTGAGAGCAGACCAATTGTATGGACCAATTTCTTCTCTATGAGGCTTTCATGGCAAATGGAAAAAAATGATAATCAACTTAAAAAAAAAAAAATCAAGCTAATCTGTTCACACAACTTCAGAAATAAATTCAGCTCATGATTAGAAAATAAAAGACTATTTGACACTCAAAACCTTCTGTTGGAAACCAGACCACTTATCTGGAATTAGGAATGCAACTTTAGGAATCCTACCTTTTATAATGTTTGCTGGTGTGTTTTGCAGAGCAATTCATCTGTGCTTTTTCTTGTGAGTAATGAGTTCATCTGTTCATAGCCTTTATATAAAAATGTGGGTTTGGAAATAAACAAATTTGCTAAAAGAATACACATCAAACAAGTACCTTTTTATGTATAAGCCATATCCCTTCTGTTGTATGGAAGTCATATTAAGTATGTTTAACTGAACTATATTTTAAGATTTACAAAGAACTATGTTGAGAGTATAATCATAGGAGTAATAGCATCTCTAAGGCCACAGTTTGTTTCAAGCCTTTCAAACATAGGGGCAACCACAAGGAAACACATTTTTATTTGTCTTTGTTTCAGAGAGGATGAACAACTGAAATGTGTTACCCCAGAGGTAAAATACTAACGATATTTCCCCGTGATTTACTCTGCTTTGTAGACTTTAATCCAAAGAATTGACAATAAATTCAAGACCTCTGAAAGCTACACAAGGTATTCTATCTGCTAAATTGCAGGTGTTTTTAAAAATGCTGGTATTAAGGCACCTACTCTTGAGAAAGAACGCCCTTTTATGCTGTGTATTGAGTTTGAAATATATTTAAGTAACAATATTTTAAAAGTGTTAAACTGTTCCTGTTATATTCACAGAGATATAAGTAAATTTAATTTAGCTAACATTTTTAAAACCCCTCTTTTACCTGATTTCAGGAATAAATGCCAATACCGTTTTCAGAGACCTTAGACGTTTTCACTCCATGGCAGAAAGAGCGGAACCTAAGTAAAGTCTGTCCATACATTCCGCTTCTTTTCCGTCTCTTCTGTGGTTTCCTATAATCATTTTTGCTTCCTTTTCAGGATTGTAGATGTAAGTTCAGTGAAATTTTATAAGCCAAAAAGAGGTTTTTTCCCCCTCCAACTTATTCTTAATACTTACTATAGCTCCATGGGAAATGAAATTGAGGAGCAGAGAGTCTTTAAGGCCGCATTGCCACTCAGATGCTTCATATCATGAGACCAGAGCTCAGAAGTGTAGTTCCATGTAGAATTTTATCTGACAACACACCCATCTGAAGAAGACATTGTCCCCCTGACCTTACGTCTCCTTCTAACTTTAACTCCCTTCCTCTCACAATCCTCTTTTCAGTTCCTGGGCTTTGACACTGATGGTTTGACCTAATAAATGACTGACCAAAATAGAGAGAGAAATCCAGTCCTTTTCATGACTTCCTATCTATCTGTCCTGTCTACTCCATAGGAGTTTGGCCACAGATGTTGGAATCTCACCTGAATTTTCAGAAGAGCATTTGTAATAACAGCCTGTGTACTGTACAACCAACCTTTCAGCAACAAAGATATTGGTAAACTTTTATCATAATGGTTTTTTTCTGTGAACTTGACTTGTATTTAGTTCACTCAGGCAATTTCCTAGCAGACTGTTAAAATTATTCACTATGCCAAAAAGATTATTCCACTTTTTAAACATGGTTGTTTTAGGGAAGTCCATCTAAGTGAACGAAAACAAAACCAAAAGAAAAGAAAGAAGAAAAAAAAGGTGGTTGTAGATTAATTGTACAGCGACTAACTTCATACTCTTCAATTAAGTTAGATGTGTCAAAAAATAATTTATCCACCAAATGCCTTATGTAGCTGTTATTTAACAGCTAGTTATTTAACAGACTTGTGATTTTTTTAAAATGTAGACTGAATTTTTAAAAAAACCTTTTTTTCACTCGACATTATTACATTTATAAAATTTTCATTGCTTCTGAAGTAATTTTTTTCTTGAAAGGACAAGAGATTGCCTTTAGTGAAAAACTCAGGTAGAAAGTTGAGGGCTTTTTAAATTCCATTATTTTATTGGGAAAAAAAAATGCTATTCTGGCTAACTAGGTCTTCTGTGGTAACTTCTAATTATAATTCATTTTGTTGCATGTAGCTGCCTGAGAAAGTTTCAAATTACTATAAAAGATGAGAAATATAAAAAAATGTATTATCAGTCAGCACAGCCAATCACTCTCTCCCAAAGACATCACACTGCCTTTAATAATTGGCTGTAAAAGTGGCACCTTCTAATTTAAGAGGTCTATCCTTTGCATATAATAAAACTGTGTATTAAAAATTGTATTTGGGTAGGATTATTAGCTGACAGAAACAAATTTACTGCCTTGTTAAAACCTTTTATCACAGCAGAAAGAATTTAACAGAGCTGTAGTCTCTTCCATCTTTTATGGCAACAACTTGCTTGTTTACAAATTTTGAGCAATTACGTGCTGAGGAAGTCCACTTAAGACAACTGCATTTACTTTACTGTTGGAGAGATGAAGTGGTTTGTGTTTGTGGCTTTTTTTTCTTTCAATTCTAAGTGGATGATTAAGCATTAGAAAACATGAGTTCAGTCTCACTTTCAAGTTCTCAAATCTGAGTTTGCAGCACTAGCACTTTCTACATTAACTTGCAGTTTGTCCCATTTGAGGAAAAATGACCACAGAGAGGTCTGCATTATAAAATGTTGCCAGTATAAATTTTGCACTTGTATTTATGAACAAAATTTTACTGCAAAACACTTTTTTAAGAAAGAAATTGTACTGGAAATACAGTATATTTCACAATATGACTGAGGTAATTTAGGAAAATGTCTTAATACTACTATTAAAAAAAGAAGCCCTTTGCACTGTTTTACCAAGTACAACTTTGCAGAAAATCTACAGTGAGACACAAGCACTTAGCAAAGACAAGTCTTTCATAGGTGCTTCCTATAGCTTTGTGATATTCTGTTGTGATTTAACCCCAGCCAGCAACCAAGCTCCACACAGCTACTCCCTCACTCCCTCTCATCCTCACCAGCAGGACTGGAGGGAGACTCAAAGGGCAAAATGTGAAAAACTTGTGGGTTGAGATAAAGACACTTAAAGAGGAAAAGCAAAAGCCTTGCAGAAAGCAAAGCAAAACAAGGAATTAATTCAGTGTTTCCCATGGGCAGGCAGGTGTTTAGCCATCTCTAAGTGAGCAGGGCCCATCATAGCAGTGGCTTGAGAAAACAAAACCCATGAACCCAAATATCACCCACTTCCTCCTTCTTCCTCTCACTTTATGTACTAAGCATGATGTCTCATGATCTGGTCTGTTGGGGTCACCTGTCTCAGCTGTGTCTCCTCCCAACCTCCCATGCATTCCCAGCCTCCCTGCCAACATGGCAGTACAAAAAGCAGAAAAGGCCTTGGCTCTGTGTAAGCCCTGCTCAGCAATACCAGAAACATCTCTATATTATCTATACAGTACTCAGCACAAACCCAAAATGCAGTCCTGTGAAGAAAATGAACCCCATTCCAACCAAAACAAGCACATAACATAAAGGCAAACTTTTTCTTTGGACAGTGAAGAAAAGTTAGATGGTGTGTCACGTGCAGCCCAAGGAAAGTGTGTCAACAGAAAACTTGCATATAAGTCTGAAGACCTTGTAGGTGTAGACTGTGAAAACAATGGTTCAAACCTTGGTCTTGTCAAAGCTGGGGTACATGTATTCCCTGGCTTCTTCTAGTCACTTTCAGTCTTCAAGTAACAAACAAATGAAAAGCCACTGACTCTAACCAAGCCAACAAAACACGGAGGTAATCCCAGCTTTCTCTGGATGTTAACGTCTATCCACTGACAGACCCTTCCCTCCCTTTTTGCAGCCAGAAAGGTTCTTTTCTCTGTCTGCCAGTGAATAAACTCAGCACAGCTGTGCCAGCCATGCTCCAGTGCACGTCTCTGCAGTGAGGGCCAGGCAGCTGTGGCCTCTCCCTGATGAAGGCTGGCCATTTGGCTAGGAGCTTGGGAAGGAGTTATATAGATCACATCAAGAAAAAAATACCAGGCACATGTGATGATTGGGAAAATCAGTCTAGAAAGAGAATTAAGAGTACACAACCTAACAATGATTCCTTTAATATGCTGTGGATTGGTAATGTTTTTGAACAAAGTAGAAGAGAATAGCCTAGAGTACCTGCAGAGGGGGAGGAGAAGGAGACAATGCCCTTATTGTCTTTTAACAAAAAAAATTCTGAAGTGTACCTTAGTAAAACTCATAGCTTGAAATCTTTTTTCTTTCCAGTTCAGGCCTGATGCGCAGCATGTTTCCCTAGTTTTGCCCTGTCTTTAATAGCATGTAGACCGAAGACTTTTGTGCTGAGCACAGTTTACTACTGAAAGGAGAAAAATCGTTGAATGTTTGAAAAGCTGATTGACAAGGAACTTTTTTTCCCCTGATCTTTTAAATGCTTTCACCAGTGCTTCCTTATAATCCTAGACAATGCCACTGACCCTTTTACAAATCATTGTACACACCGAAGACTGAAATTTTATACACAGTTAAAGTCAAGCTTTTTGGCCAGATTTTGACAGCTGTTATTGTAAAACAATGTTTTGGCTCTGATCAAAAATATGACTTTATTTCCTTTTGGATTTCTACCAGGAACCATATGACTCTGATAGATATAGAGGAGGGGTGGGAGCAAGAGAGCAAGTAGCTCTTTCAGCTGCTCTCTCAGTAGAGCTCAGACTGCAAAATGAAATGGAAAAGGGATCTCATTTATCCAGGGCATTGGGTGGTAGGTGATCCCTGAACTACTGTTTAAGGAGAGGTGAGAGTCATATTTATGTTGCATATTTATTATCAAAGATCAGGTCCTGAACCACAAGATCAGTGCATGAGACAACACTTTGATTTTCTACTCTTCTCTGTGAAAAATTAAAAGCTACTTATGTACAGGTTGGTATTTAGATTGCTTAAAGGGTCAAAACTTGACCTACCAGTAGACCCATGCGAGCCCTGGGTGGAACAAAGGCAGGTGGGGTAACAAATGCCCTCACCAGCACATTCCAATTACTTGCTCAAGTATCTAACATTCTTTAGCAGGGCCTCAGCTTGGCTTTTGACCACAGGCAATTGCTGTGGTTGCTTTTGCTAAAACCTATTCTGGTTAGAGGTCATATCAGTGTAAGAGATGGTCTAACTATGTCTGTGCTGGGCAGCCTGAGATGTCACTGCCTGAGTCTGTAACCCAGCAGTGTCTGAAAGGTGACACGAGCTGAGAGGGACTCTGAAATCCTGCCAGGTTTCACTGGAAAACCATTACTGGCTGCAGCAGGTAGTAACTTAGAAGTATAGAAATTATTTCTGTGTGGATTAAAGCAGGGTGTTCAAGCACTAGTGTTGGTTGGGATTTCCAGAAATAAACTACAGTGCCTATTATAGTATTACCTGAACTTAGCCACAAAAGTTTGAAATTCCCTTTTAAAGGTCACTTTTAAATATTGAGCAAAAATCTTTAAGTTGAAGCTTTCAGATGAACTCTGATCTAAAGCTCCACCAAGTTTTGTGTATGTTGTCACACACTTTGTGCTAATAGCCAGCCTAGCTAGCTGAATTCTGTCCATCTCACCCAAATACTGCAGAAGGGAGTATGACCACAGTAGCATTAATTCAGACATTCTCCACTGTCCTTTCAGCAAAACATGTCTGTCCAGAAATTATCTACATCTAGAATGAACAAATAAATTCTAGATGTAGGAATGGGAATGTGTGTAAACATAGGTTCTTAGAAAATGGAAAAAGGAAATAAACCCTTTATTTCTATGCAGTAGGATGTCAGTAAGGAAAGGCAAAGTGTCTAGTCAATAAAATAATAGAAGACCATGACACTGTTTGAAAACTACAGGTAAGCTCCAAAATGTGGATAAAAAGTACTTAAATAATTGCTTTTCCTTTAACTCGGAAAGGCTACGGCTTAGGGTAAATATCTGAAACTTAGGATGGGTTTGCTTTTCCTGTATTTATTCCACCAAGTCAGTTCTGATTATTCATTCACTGTAAACATTTTTTTCACTGACATTTTGAGGAACAGAATCAAATATTGAGGTATTAAGTTGCAGATTCTTGCTGTAAGTTTTCATTCTGCTCCCATTTTTTGTGACTCTTAGGACACAGAAGACAAAATCTCTGCAAAGATGACAGGAGTCATTCAATCTCTTATAGAATCGTAGACTGGTTTGGAAGGCACCTTAGAGATCACCTAGTTCAAACACCCCTGCCATGGGCAGGGACACTTTTCACTAGTCCAGTCTTCCATTTATGTATTCGGCATGTGGGAATCAGGTTGTTACTGATATCTATCAGGTTTTCACTGATATCTACTAGGTTATTACTGAGATCTATGACTTGTCTCTATACTTAGTTTAGGGAACACTTTTTACCATGGAGAAAAGCTAACAAACAAGCAAACACACACATAAAGATAAACAACCAAGGAAATCCACATTGACCGGGCTTTTAATAATGTATTGCTTTCTTTAAGTTTGAAAGGAAAATCACCATTTAGAAGTAAGATACAAATGTATTTTCTTGCCTAGTTAAATTGTCTGATAACATTGCTTGTAAAGAGGACTTAAGTGAACTCCAGGATAAAGTCTAGTACTCCTGAATGGCAACTGACAATCATGATGTCATTCTTGACATTTATCGAATTTTCCTTGCTTTTTATGTGACTGTACTCCAAATGAGGAATGTTTGAGGGAGCTGGGGTTGTTTAGCCTGGAGAAAAGAAGACTCAGAGGTGACCTTATCATTCTCTACAAATTCCTGAAAAGTGGTTGTAGTCAAGTGGGGGTGGGTCTCTTTTTCCAGGCAGCAACTGACAGAACAAGAGGACAGTCTTAAGCTGCGTCAGGGAAAGTGTAGGTTGGATATTAGGAAAAAATTTTTTACGGAAAGAATGATAAAATATTGGAATTGTCTGCCTGGGGATGTGGTGGAGTCACCATCCCTGGACGTGTTTAAAAAGAGATTGGACGTGGTGCTCAGTGATATGGTTTAGTTTAATTGAGGCGTTGGGGCATGGGTTGGACTCGATGATCTTGAAGGTCTTTTCCAACCTGGTGATTCTGTGATATTGTGTGCCTGTGAGAACCTTAGCAAACTACATGGACAAGAGATCTGAGTGCCAGTGGTTGAAGTGGACCCTCAAGGACTCATAGGACATCAAACAGATAGACTGGGCATTTAAGATTAGTTGCTATAGAGACACACATTTTTTTGTGTATATATTCCATTATTGCAAGTTTCTGTCCTTTCCTGGAAGGACAGAAGGAGCAGGATGGGACCATCTGAGCCCTTCATGGGCACTGGTACCAGCAGCACACTCTGACTGCAGTGGATCCATGTGGACAGGCACGTCTGTACTCTGTATGTCTGTGTGCACCTACCAGGAACACTCACCCAGCCAGACAGGTGGCTGGCACCAGGGAAGGGACTTGTAGCACCCTCACCTCTGTGGGGCCAGAGCAGGGGTGATCAGCTGGCACCTCCATCCTGCTGGGTTCAGTCTTCTGAAACCAATGAAGAAGATGCAAGGTTTAGGAAATCTGCTCCAGATCGTTAGTATCTCTAATCTTAGAGCATTTTCTTGACATCTTCAATTTAAGATTATTGTTTCCTGTCCACAGCTATAGACATGAATATAGATAATTTCATCTCTATATTTTTCATCTCTGCTAGAGAACATCAAGGGATGGCAGACCACATTTGGAGACCAATGCAAT
The DNA here is from genome assembly GCA_013397795.1 of Orthonyx spaldingii. Taxonomy (NCBI): domain Eukaryota; kingdom Metazoa; phylum Chordata; class Aves; order Passeriformes; family Orthonychidae; genus Orthonyx; species Orthonyx spaldingii. Next base: position 468,805 of record VZTJ01003851.1, read on the forward strand.
TTAAGCAAGCACACAAACACTGCGGTGGTTAACTGGAAAAGTGCATAGTTCTCTCCAGAATGATATTGCCAGCTTGGTGATATTTAATGTTTCCCAATGCATTTTCAGCTTCATATTCTGTATATTTAATAAACTTGACCCATGGTCTATCACTTAATACATTGAGAAGGCCTGGCCTGCAGTCCAAGTAAAACCTTAGTGAACTCTACCTGTTACATCCCTCTGTCCTGGCAAGGAGTCATTCCCAGATACTCTTTGGGTACACTTATCCAGCAAGATTGTATCCAAGAGTAGTTTCACCAAGACCATGGCTCCCTGGTTTGGCTGTGAGAATGACACCTGAGAGAGTATCAAAAACCCCATTTAAGTCAGGATGTATGATAGTACTGCTTCTCTGCTGCTCTGTCCTGTTATCCTGTCGTGGAACAGAATTAGGTTAGTTTGACAAAATCTGTTCTTGACAAACCTGTCTTGGCTGCTACACAATTCCTTTTGTTACGCTAAGAGCTGTTGCACTGAGGGTGACCCCAAGTCATGGAGATACTTCATAAGCCACTCATCCAAACAGGGCTGGGAGGAAGCACTTGGTGATTCAACCTGCACTTTGACAAGCACTTTCAGACACTTTGTCAAAAAGTCCCTGGCATAATATCAAATTCACTCTGTAATTGAAGCATTAGTATAATATTTCATGCATTTTGCAACTTCAGGACAATAGGACTTGGGTTAAGAGGAAGACATAACCTGTATGAAAATGAACGTACATAGTAAATTTGGATTGCTCCTCAATGAATCCAAAGAATCCCATTTAAAAGTATAACTTCCCCAATAACACCAGTAGCTGTTGAAGATTAGTATGTTAGATATATTTGGTTTAAATAAGCTTCCTGGAAACACCCTCATCAAATGTGGTTTTTAATTCAGTATATTCCAGTTAAGAATTTTTTAATTGGAAGTTTTAATAATATCTCCTAATTTCTCTTCTATTGGTATAATTTTAAATTCCCTCACAGTAAAAGTACAGTGAAATTTTGTAAAAAGATTCTAGCATGCAATTTCTTCAAAGCATGTAATATAAATTGCATTGCTTTAGAAGTTTTCTGTAATTTATTTGCTGAATGAGGCCTCAGAAACAGGTTTGTTTCTTCCTTCCAGTACCAACTTCCTCTTGTAATTAATACAAATAAACTGGCAGGGCCTCATATTACTATGATTTGCTATATTCAGAATCTTTCTTGCTGATGAAAGGTTGCACCCATATGTCTACCAAGATGTGATGGAGTAATGACATCTCTGTTTGCAAAAATATTTTGTCTGGAGTAGAAAGAGGTGTGTGCTTCTGCAGAATTATGATTTTATTCACTCATTCTCTAATTTTCAATCATTTCCCCTTCAGATTCAGAATTACTCTGGCTGTGACGTTACCCCATTTTTAGGCTCAGAATAATTTCAAATAATTTTTTTTTTTAATAAAAATATTTCTTTATGCAGATGGTTTTCTAGGATGCCATCAATCCCGCTGACTCCAGAATCCTAACTTAAGCACAGCTTCATTGACATCTTCCATGTCTGCCCCAGGAGAAGCTGGAACTGCAGTTGGATTAACCCAACTGTCTTTGTTGAAAAACAAATCAAACCACACCTAATTTATTGTTCCATGCATACTAGAAAGGTGACAGGTCCAGTAACACCTGTGCTTTTGACCAGGGTTAGAGCAGCATATCCTCAAACCTCCATGTTCATAAGATGAATGGATGTGGCCTTCCTATATCTAAAGATACCACAAAAGACAGAGCCAAGGATGTGCTGAGGGATGTTATTTTTTTTTTGTCAAAAGAGCATGTAAGAAGTGTGGTTGACTGGCTCAATGTGAAATCAGTTTTTGGGGGTGGTAACTTCTTTTTTGTGAATGGTTTTGAGGTTTCTCAGGCTTGGCTGCCATTACTCTCCTTCTCTGTATTTTTTCAGTAGGGCTGTGGTATAGCACAACCACTGACAACCATTGTCCCAGATTCACCCAGCACAGAGGATGTACTGCAGAATTGTTCCTTTTGGCTCAAATTCAGAGGCACATGTACTGGCACCAAAATAAAGAAAACCACATGCAAAATCATTCCTGCAACTTGATCACTATCAAATGTGAAAAGAAAAAAAATAGGAAAGGGGAATGAAGGACTATTGTTCAAATATCTTTCATAACAGGCCAGTAGCAACTATATGTCTTAAAAGCTGCAGTCTTGTGATATCTTTACATGATTAAAACATAGGAATAATAATACTTTGAATGTTTAACAAAAAAATCTGTGTCTAAATACTTTCTCCATGAGGAGCAATAGAAATATTTTTAAAAGAAATCCCAAAAGTCTGAAGTAATGACAAATTTTGAACCCCCCCCCAAGTCACCACTTTCCATATTATCCTGGAAGACAGTACTAAAAGAATAAGCATATTATTGGTTGGCTAAGTGATTGCAGGAGAATACTTAGTAATAACTTTTTTTTGTTTAATTTGTAAAAAAATGACTTTATTCATTTTCAGTGACAAATGTCTTTCACGAAATTCAGATTTAGCTTTGAAAGCAGAAACCTTCTCCCTGAATAACTCAATATTCTAGCTATGAAGCTAATGTTTTCATAATGAAAAGAGTGGTATTAGAGTTGTGAGACGTATTGAAATAATAAAAAAATTCATACATGAATATGTTCAATGAACATATTAAAAATTTTCCTTTTGCACAGGTTCATTGTAAAAAGTGTTGGCCAGATCTGAAAGCACTCAAAGGCTTGAACAAGAGTTAAAAGATGCAAATGAGCACAGGTCTTGAAGGATGCACAGCCTGAGGAATTTTTCAGAGTATTACAAGTCTTAAATATGTTCAAGTTTGAGAAAAGTAGAAATTGTCATTTATCTGATGAACAGTTTATTGTGAAATACTTTTGTACTTGTTACACATTTCCAGATTTCATTATCTGCTAATACTTCAGCTATTTGTCTTTCTTCTTTTATTGTTTGCTTCTCTAAGTCAACTCAACATGTTGTTTATAATTGTTGACAGTCTCTCTGTTAGACATACACTACATCCCTCCCAAATTTGCTTTCATCTTTCACACAAAATACAGCTGCTCTTATTACAGCCATTAATGGCTATTAGCCAATCTCAGAACCAGTATTTCTGACACATCTTCTTTGACCTGCTTCTCTGTTTATCCTCCCTTGTGATCCATTTCTCTGTAACCTCATCACAAAACTAAATATAATTATTTTCTTACTGATTCCCAGATGTGTATTCTAGACTGATCTGCTTCCCTCTAGACGAAGAGTCACTCAAGGAGATAAATAAAGCAGTTTCATCATCTCCCTCCTCACATTTTCTTTTCACAATATTTCCACTGTTTAATTTTTCTGATCTCTATCTTGCTAGTCCCCTCTAACTCAGACGCTCCTGTAGGTCTCTCTGCCTAGGCTTTGCCCAAATATTATTCTCTGTCAGAAGAATATGCTTAAGAACATTCTTGTCTAAACTAAGCTAAAGCATGCAACTAAAGAATGAAACTCCTTCAAATTTGAACCATCTTCTCCTTGATGAGTATTATCAAGTCAGATCCATTCTGAATGCTGCAATAAAAGATATTTTTTGCTATGATCATGCCACGTGTCTGTATATTTCTCTGCTTGCTTACCCTTCTTCCTTATCAAACTCTGCTTGTCTTCCTTGCAGAGGGCTCTACCAGCATCTCCACTGAATCCTTATTTTTCATTTAAAACTCTGGCTACAGATTCTATCTCTGTCTAGTCCTTCCAAAGAAGCTGTTGCTTGGAGACTGGCTGGGCATCAGTCTGCTAGTGGGAGGTGTTGAATGCTTGCCTTTGCATCACTTGGGTTTTTCCTCAGTTTTTCCTTCAAGTATCTTTATCTTGACACATGTGTTTTTCTCACTTTTTCTCTTTCAATGCTCTCCTGCATCCCACTGTGGAGGGCAGCAAGTGTCGGGTGGATGCTTAGTTGCTGGCCAGGGTCAACACATCACACAAAAAAAGTTTGACTTTTTTTCCAAAAATTCCCCTGATACGACACTATTAGGAATCCTGCAACTTCCACCATTTGATGGTAGTTGTGTAATTCCAACTGCAGGAAAATTTGACATAATTTGAACTAGCTTGTAGTGAAAGCTTCAGTATAGCAAACCAGGCCATGAAAAGCTTTTCTCATATTTACTTTCAAACTCTTAGACTACAGTTTCACATTTCAATCCTTGCTAAGTCAGACTCTGAGAATGAACCAGTGCCCTCTTTGGAGTGCATTGGTGGGCAGGGCATAACCCTGTTTCATTGCTTTTTCTTTTTTTTTTCCCCTTTTTGAGAATTTCTTTCCCTGGTAGAAATAAAAAGTATATAGAAAATAAATGTTGCAAACTATAGTGTTCTTTTCCCATCTTCACCACATGAATGTTAACGCTATAGAAGCAACAAAGAAGATATTTCCAAAAGTATGCACATTTGCAAAACTTTAAATTAAGATTAAAAAAGTCTCGATATTTGAGCAAGTTCATTCAGTTTCGTCATGGATGACTGTTTATCCTGCATTCCTATTTTTCAAGGTTAAGAGATCTACTTGCCATTAAAAGCAGAAAAAATTATAGAAATAGGAGAATAAGGAAATAACTGGCAGTGTATTGCTGTCTGGACTATCAAGCTGGTTAATTCCCTGAAGGGTTAAGCTTACATTCTCTATGCACTGTTATCAAGACAAAAATCAGAGTGAAAATGAACTGGGCTTGAACCAATCAGTAAAACAATGTTTCACCACTTGCACAGCAAACAATTTCTGACAGGTGGCAGGTACTAGAGAATCAGTATTAAACTTTTTGGCAAACTGAACTTATGAAGTGATTGCCAGACTCAGATGCCTGGAGTAGTTCTTCAAGAGACAAAGCATACTAAAATAAAAGTGAAATAACAAAAATCAAAACCAAACCCCAAACAAAAATCCAACAAAACAAAGCTTGCTTTATTGAAGAAATATCACGGGCAACTTAAAGCAGAAAGTATGTCCAAAAGACACCTTGAGCAGTAGTATCATCAGCATTAACACATCTCCTTGCATATGTACAGCACAAGCAAGTCCTTTCAAATGCTGTTGTCCTTCTCCGGATATTACAGAATACAACAATTTCCATGTCAGCTTGTGAGGGAATTTGTATAACAAAAATAAGTTTGTGCAATAAATTAAAAGTGTTAATGATTTATTTAATTTTGCACAACATTAATTATCACGTAATATCTCAAACTACTGAGGCCATACAAATATAAGCCTAATACTTTGAAAGGTGCATGTAGGTGTGTTGGTATTTTGTTTCAAAAATATTAAGACATGTTTCTTAGGTGCTGATATATGTAATATTTTGGCAAAATAAAATCTCAAGTATTTTGTTTAGCTTTTCTAATCACAAATGTCTTGTTTTGAAATTGTATATAATTTCTCAAAACCCATTCTTTTTTGTTGCTGACAATTGTAGCATTTTCACTGAAGACATTTCCAGAAAAGAAGCTGTGGACTTTGTGCTTTGAACTCAAAGACAATTCCTGGACCAATTTTTCAAGCAAGGTCTGTCTGCATATACGATTGATTCATGCTGTAAATGCTGACTTTAGGAAGAGGAACTGAAATAAATGTGGAATTAAAAACAAAAGTACCTTGATCAGTTCTGACATAAAAGACTTTCTGATTTATGTGCTTACTTAACAGCATTGGGGGAAATTTCACGAATGTAAGAAACGTATGTTTTTTCTATCACCAACAAGTTCTAACTAGTCCAAGATCTTTTTGCCAACTATTTTGCTATGCAGACAAAATGGAAAATATGAAGAAAAATCTTTGCACGATCTCCACAGAATAATCAGGACAAAACTGTTGGTTTTTATCAAGGTCATGGTAGCCATATTCTCTACTTTGGGAGATGTATATAATTTTTTAATTAAAAAGTCTTTGACAGGAGTAACTGAAATCCAGGACTTGTCATTCCAGGAGAATGTGCTCACTTCCAGAAGCCAAATGCAAGGTTTTTTTTGCTTTCCATTAGGCCCCAAAATCTGTCCATTCTTTAGAAGGGGGACTGGACAGAAAATACAACCCAGTGATGCTACTGTGCATCCACTTCTGGGTGGTATTATTGCTGAGGAAAGTAGAACCAAGGACCCCAGTAACACACTGTCTACCACCAGGCTGTAATGACAATTATGTAGGTTTTTTTCAGGTTCCTAAACATATCAAAGAATTTCTGTCTATCAATTCCAGTTCTAAAGAGTGACAAAGCCACAAATCAGTGCTTTAGTCAGAGGAAGCAACTCAAAACATGCTTCTTGGCTGGCTTAGACTTTCCTCTCTTGGTATGCTGGGCATCAAGTAACCCATGGAAAAGTTCTTCTATTCATGTAACAGCCTTGTTCTGCTCTGTGAATTACAGAGGCAGTTTAAGGTGTCTCACTGTACCGACTGACACATGGGGGATCAGGACACACACATCCCTTTGTGAATTCCATGGGACCAACCATAAAATCTAAGTTACAAGGGGGAATCTATCTATCTATCTATCTATCTAGCTAGCTAGCTAGCTAGTTATCTAGCTATCTAGCTATCTAGCTATCTAGCTATCTAGCTATCTTTTTCTGTCTCCAAATATTTGAAGACCTTCCAATCTAATCCAAAGTTTTGTGGGAAATTTAGACTAGGTTTTGAAATCCATTGTGAGGGATTTTTAGAGATGATAAGGATGATAAGCCTAACTCAGTAGGTCTTTATTTTGCAAGGTGACACACACAATCATAGCACCATTTGGTATCTGTGCTAAGGACCTATTATACTTTCAAATGACGACAAACAATTCTGTCTACCATGTCAAGCCATATCACAAGACCTATTCTGCTTTGGAAAAGCATATTTATTTCAAATTCAACCTTATATTTGCAGTGATTTCTTTTGCGTCTTCAAGTTGAACTTTGTATTTAATGTCTTTCCATACTCTACAACTCAAGGCTTTCAGAGGCAACGTAGGTTTTTCATATATTCTTTGTTTAAATCTCTAATTTTAAAACATGGACAAGTGGCCAGGAGTTGAAGAGAGCTATTACAAAGCAAAGCAAACAGAAAACTGGTTGAAAGAAAAATACACTATATTGTCAGATATTTTTAATGGCCTGGAAGTCATTTGGCTCCTTACGAATACATGGGTAGCTCTTTGCATAGTTGTATTGGTTTTGTCTAAGTTTCAGTATTTATTTTTACATATTTCTAATTGTCTGACTGGGTGAGTAGGTACTAATTTCATTGCTAGCTGAAGCTAAATTTAAAAAAAGGACTTAAGTGTTCACTTAGCAGTAAGCACTGGGGTAGTGCCATTGATGATATTAAAAGAATTATATGAATCTATAAACTTAAATTGTTTTCTGCTTAGCTTTGCTGAATGGTTTTAAATTTTTCATGACCAAGCTTCAATTCAGCAGAATCACAGCAGAATTTGGCCTTTTTAAAACTAGGTTTCACTGATATATATGAAAATAATTTTTAGAAATAATTTTCTTAAAAGCACATGGATTTCTATATTTATATTCTGGACTGGTTTAAATCTCCATTATACTGACCAGCCTTATGGCAAAGCACAAAATATTTTCAGATTTTAATACTGGAATTATGCATTGAGTTTATGCAATACAGATGTCAGAATCAAGATCTGTTGAAGCATCACAGAGAACAGAAAAGTCTATTTGCTGACAAGGAATCATGAATTGTCAGCATTTTCAAAATCAGTATATTTCAAATAGGATAGAGTCCAGCCAAATCAGTGGAAAATTTTCTTTTGATTTCAGTAGCTGTTGCCAATTAAGAGTATAAAAATTCATTTTAAAGTATTTAAATTTTTCATGGCCTCTTTTACAACCAATTTTATTGCAGTAGATCTTCTGTGCCTTGACAATCATTGGCTGCTCAAGACAATCTATAATTCTATAGGGTCATGGAACTTTATAGCTGGAAGGGACCTTACAGATCATCTAGTTCCAACTCCCCTGCCATTGGGACAAACACCTTCTCCTAGACCAGATTGCTCAAATCACAGAATTGTAGAATCACAGAATATGTTGAGTTGGAAGGGATCCATCAGAATCGAATCCAACTCCTGGCCCTGCATAGGACACCCCAAGAACCACATCATGTGCCTGAGAGTGTGGTCCAAATGCTCCATCCAGTCTGGCCTTGAACACTTCCAGGGATGGTGCATCCACAATTTTTCTGGGCAACCTGTGCCAGTGTCTCACCACCCTCACAGCAAAGAATTTCTTCCCAATATCTCATCTAAACCCACCTCTTACAGTTTGAAGCCACTCCCCTTTGTTCTGTCACTACATGCTCTTGTAAAAAGTCCCTCTCCAGCTCTCTTGCAGCCCCCTTTAGGTACCAGCAGGTGCTGTAAGGGCACCAAGGAGCCTTTTCTTGTCCAGGCTGAACAACCCCAAATCTCAGCCTGTCTTCATAAAAGAACTGCTCCAGCCCTCTAATCATCCTTGTGGCCTGCTCTGGACTAGCATAGTAGCACAAAACTTTTGCTAACCCCTAGTGCTGGTTTTATCCTTTCGGAAAACTTGGTGCAGTTTTGTATCTTCTATAAAAAATATTTCTGAAAACTGAATCAAGCAGACCAGGAAGCATTTCCAGATTTAATCATATTTCTTTTTTTTTTTTTTTTCCTTTTTCCCCTCCCCCCCCCCCCCCCTTTGTTTTCTTTTTATTTTTTTTCCCCTCTGGCAGAATTAAATTATACTTTTGTATTTTGTAACATCAGGAAGAGCTACAAAACACACAAAATTGCTCTCAGGCTTAGACATTAAATGAGTCAGATGGAAGACTTCATTCCAAACACCGAATTGCTGGAATTTTTTCATGTTCTGAAAGAATAGATTATTTCAATATTGCAACACTAGATGTCATCACATCATGGTCCAACATGGGGAAATTATATTTAAGCTTTTACCAGGATACAGATGAGTGAATAATTCAAAATGAATAATTTATGTACTGGATTTTGCTGCCATTTTCTTTTTTTTTTTTTCCTGCATGAAATATTCAAAAGCAGATTACAAGGCTCTCTTAAGTATTCCCTACCAGAAATTATTTGCAATTTTCTTTCCATTTTGTGTACTAGCAAATGAATTTTAACTGCTCATTTTGAACTTTAATTTCATGATTAGTCATTTATTAGAATGCTACTTCTATTTCTGATTTATTGAACAGCAGTACAACATGACAAGCTGAAAAGACAAGTGAAAATCAGAACTAACAACAATTCAGGTCTGTTACTAAATCAATATCTCTAGTAAAATAACAGTTAAAATTTTAAATTCCTCTAAAAAATATTAAAACAAAATAAATATGAAGAACATGTTTATTTATGCTAATTATTAATCTTTCTGTAAAATGATCTTTAAAAAACAAAGTATTTTCCTTAAAAACAGCTTCAAACACTATAGTAACAAATACAGATTTTGACCAATGAATAATGAGTTTTCAAAAATGATTAATGCCTAATTATGCACTTCTCAGTACAATTGGGTTCCATAATTAATGCTTTCCTGCATATATTTATTTGTGGGACTTAGTTAGCAATGACCTTGCTTGCATGGCATAAAGATAAAATGGTCTTTTACTGAGTTGCTGCTAATTCAGATCTTTTCCTTGTAGTTTTAATTGTTGATAATACAAGAAGTGCAATGTACTTTATAAATCATTTCTTGTTGTGATCTCAGGTCATATCACAGATGTTCCCCAGTCCCTGAAACAGCTGCCATTAGGTCTAGCAGCTCCTTTCTTTAGCAATGTTACTCATGTCATTCTTTTCAATTCAGAAAATAGGATATCTAGTCTGTTTAATAATCATAAAATTGTCATTATTTTCAAAATTTCTGCCACTCAGTGCCATAATTTCCTGTACTCCAAAAGCACAGAGAATCTCCAGGGACTTTTGGCTACTTCCTATCTCTTCTTTACAGTCTTCCTCCCTTCTCTACTCTCTTGTGTTCTTGCATGTTACACCAAAAGAGAAAATTTCACATTGCCATAAATTTAGTCAAAGGAAAACATAAAAGCTGTTAATGCCAATAAAACAAAGGTCAGAGGAAAATATACAAGCTTGCTGCAACATCTACTTTTAAAGTAGCTATAAGTTCTTCCTTTTGGTTTTTGGTTATTCAGGTAATTGGGACTTCTGAAATGAACTTGTAAATACAAAAAGAGCCATTGAATTCAATACCTTATCTGATGAGTCTTTAACATAAAATTTAATGCCAGTGTGTGGAAAGGAAACAGAACCTTCCACTGACACCTCTCAGACTACAGAACAAGGTTCACTTATGTTTTTCTACTGATAACCCAATTAGCATCAAATTTTGTTCTGCAAAACAAAAGGTTGAGAAATAATCCCTGGCTGGACCAGATCATGAGGACTCAGTTGCTCTCCAGTCAGGCCCCACATTTCCTGGATGACTGGTTTACCAACATCTCTGTTTTAAAAGAAAAAGCTAATTTTTTTTTAACTGAGGACAGGAAGGAAAAGTTCAGATCATGAACCTCAGTTTCGCTGATAATTTCACAGCAGCAGGATCAAGGCATCCTGCTTTTACTAGCCTTTCCCATTGATCACTTCATTATCATGTATTCCAACACCAAGGTGTACCACTACTTTTAAGACACTTAGATAAGAATGCATGGAAAAATTACAGCACACTCTGGATGTTTTGCTGTTATTTAGTATGTCCAACTCATGTATTTCCCTTACTAGGCTGGAATTTTCTTCTTACTCACTGGCATTAACAATCTATTCTTTTTTTTTTATTATTGTTGATGACCAATATCCATTTAAACTTAAGTCTTATCTTAGATTAGTCTAAATGGTTTAGTTAATAATAATTTTAACCATTCACATTTATTGTGTTTACTGACATCATTATCTATGATTCAAAATAAATAAATGTTACTGATATGTTTTGATTTCTTTATGTTATGTGGATTTCTTTGTGTATATTACACTTTTCCATTGCACCATCATTTCTGTCCCTAGTCTGCCATATTTTGATTTTGAACGTTCTCCTAGGCAGTGCAACCTGATTTCTTTTGATTGAACCACAGATGCAGGGAGCTATTCCCCAGAGCTCTTAGCTCTCAAGGCCTGTTTGTATTAGCTTATGATCTTGTTACCAGACACTTCTTGGACTGAAAGTAGTGCAAGAGCTGGTCAGTGCTCGTTGCTGTTGACTGCTTTCTCTGCCGTGGTGATTCCTTAATGGGTATGTTCCATGGAGGATGGCAGGAGGGAGGCAGTCACCTTGAAGAACACTCAAAAGACAGAACCAGGGTTTCTTGAAACAGATTTTGACATGTCTTTTTGCAGCCTAGGGAAGGCTAATAAAACAATTCACTGTGATTTGCTGAATAACCTGGAACAGTGTGCCAGAGAATAATAAGAAATTAACAAATCCATACTGTTATATTTCAAAGTAGAATTATGGCATTAAATCCAACTTCCTGCTCTTTCTATGAAAAAACCCTTCAGATTCTACTTTATAAATATTCAGAAGATCTTGCAACAGCAGCTATGGTATGCTATATATTTAATGCTATTATTCCAATATTCTGAACTGATAAATGGGACTTCAGAAGTTCTCTGCCTCTTACTAACGTCTCTTAGCAATTTAATAGATAAAATGAGAAAGACTCTGGTTATTTATAGCAAGTAATTATATTCCTTTATATTTTGGAAACATTTCAGCACAAGTACATTTTTATTCATTTATTTGCTATTACAAGTCACTTAATAAATATTTTTTTGCAAATATGAATAGAGAGCAAGTATACTAACTGCCTAAAGCCTTGATGATTTGACACCTGATTCTCTAAATCCTGTAGATATGTTAATATTCCAGTAACTGATCATGCTTATAAATAATTAAATAATTAAAGCCTTTCAATTTCAGGGACGCAATGTCATGCTCTTTATTGAGTTACTAGACATAAACATTTGATCCTAATCAAATGTTCCTATATGAGGACTGGTATAGAAACTAATTCTCTCATTGCTATTACAAAAAGAGGAAGAGGAAGAGGAAGAGGAAGAGGAAGAGGAAGAGGAAGAGGAAGAGGAAGAGGAAGAGGAAGAGGAAGAGGAAGAGGAAGAGGAAGAGGAAG
>VZTJ01003851.1:486323-535422 GCA_013397795.1 Orthonyx spaldingii
GGGGGGGATGGTAAAAGAAAAAAGTACCTACCAGGTGTGATGGGTTGGTTTTTTTTCCAGTGGAATGAGATTGACCCTTGAATCTTCCATAATACACAGCAGAATTGTCAAAGAAAAACTAAAATATATTTTCAGCCCTACTGTTTTAATATAACTTATGCACAATGTTAGCTTGAACTAGACGAATCCTTTCAATTAATCATATTCTAAATCATATTCCAATCAGATTCCAGACATGTATTGATCAGCATTGCAGATCAACTCTTAAAACATACTTTTATGAAATTTGATTTTTATTCACAAATTAAGATACTGTGGTTTACCGATTTACTTTTTGCAAATATCATGACTCAGAAAATCTCTCATTATTTCAGGTGTCAGACTATGCATGAACCAGTCTTAATGTTCTTATTCAGTATCTTTATTCACAATATTCAGGCCAAACATTTTTTTGCAAACTGTTGGATATAACATGACACAATTCATGATGCCAGGTCAGCAAAGTTCATAGTGTTCTTTCTCACTAGTTACATGAGGGAATAATTAAAAAACAGATACAGCAGTCTTTAAAAGGTTGATGTTCCTGACTGTAATTATATGTTGAACCTTCTGGATTGCAGGTACTTTCTTGTCCATGGCATCTTACAAAAAAGACAAGGGCTCCCAGCCTGTACTTAATCTGATATTCTATGGTCATTCTTTTTGTGTCATTTTTCCAGTGCCTTTTTACAGATTTCTGAGTTTGTATAAGCTTTTAATTCTACATAAATTAATAATAAAACTGCTTAAAATACTTGGAACTGAGGATTTACAAATGTACATGAAGTTATGTGAATGCTAATTCATTTTTATAGAGTATGTAATGAATTCTACCAAAAACAACAAACTAAACTCTGTATTTCTTTGTAAAAATAATAATTCAGAATTATTTTGTTTTCCTGTTCAAATGCTGTAGTGTAAGTCCTTGTAAGCCACCTTTATGGATCTTCCAAAGGATATGTTGGCATCAAAAGAGTTTGTATATTTTTGTAACACAAGTTTATTGATTGTCATGAAAAGACATGTGGAGGACAGTTTTAAATAATACCAGTCGAGAGCTTTACTCTTATTTTTGGGTCAGGATCAAGTATAGAGTAGAAAAGAAACAGAGCTTTATAGTGAGTTTTAGTCAAGAACAGAGATTCCAAACAAGAAAAAAGCACCTGGTTGTGTCATCCTCTCACCCAGACTGGCTAAATGTATTCAGGAGAACATTTTGACACAAAATTTGCTTTTTAAGATAAAGGTATTTTGCTTTCACCTTATCCTAAATTGGCTTTCTTTCTGCAGCTGTTGTGCTACTGTTGTCAAAATAGAACATGGCTAAAATAACAATAAAACCAGATATTATTTTGAAAGTGGCAATATCTTTGATTGACATCTGAAATATATTGAGAAGTATCTCTATAAATACAAATAGATACAAGTCTTGAAAAATATGGTTCAGCTATGTCATTTCTCTGTGTTTCTATTCTCCCCTAGAGAATGAATTTGGGATTTACCCTCTGGAATACAGTGCTGGGAAGGTTCAGGAACTACTATCTTCCATCCTGAAGTCCAACAAATCTGTAACATCCATGAAGCATGGAAGAAATACTTCTAAAGAAAAATCTATATTCTGGTGGAAAACTTATTTGATTATTTTTTTTCAAACACCACACATACACAGCTCCCATGCCCCAGTCTATTACATAGAGGTAAAATTTTTGAGATGGAAATGTCTGACATAGTAAAGATCCCTGATCAAGGGCTTGTTTCAGAGATTTTAAAGTGTTGAGGAGTAAGAGATGATATTGGCAAAAAAGGCAGAGCTCTCACTCCCTTTCTTTATATCAGACCATTCTTTAGGCATTTGTTAGACCATATGCGGCTCTGACAACCCTTTTCTTAGTTTAAAAATCTGAGATCAGTGAATAAAAATTAGAATCCAAGCTTAGATAAGGTAACACTTCCAAAGACCAATCAACTAATACATTATATATTGTGTAAAGTTAAAGAAATAACAGTCATAGATCAAAACTGGGGAAAAAATGTATTAATGAATTTACAATGCATGTGGTTGATAAGAGATTTTTAGAAGCATTACCTAAACAAACACAAAAGAAGTCAACTGAACCTTTTTATTTTAGTATGGATTTAATAGCTCATGTGGTGCTAACTGATGCCAATATTTTGGGTATGTGTTTGGGCATAACCCAGTAAAGAGATTCTGGGTTTGTCCATCTTCTGTAGCCAAAGATATTATGTTCTTTAGGAGTCTTGGCTGTTACAACATTTCTACCAATTCAGTACACGTATCGTTTCATTCTGCAAATATGCAACATGAGAACAAAGTGGGAGGAAATTAATAGTGACTCAAAGAATCCTAAATTGTCTATGAATAACTGAAGTGAGGAATTGGTGAAATTCTCATAATCATCAGAGGGTAAAGCTCTAAATGGTTTCACAAAGATAGCAGTAGGAAGATATGGCAGCCAGTTTTAAAATGTAACCACACAGATTTCTGAACAGGGATGTTTGGAGCGATTGCTTAGATGAAATCACTTTGGACAGTCCTTTAACTATTATAAGAAATACAATTGCAAATATTTTTTTTCTCCTTATTTAAAGTTCTATTAAAAAAATCTAGAAAAAATGTCCACCCAGCACACATTTGTGATGAAATAAAATGGACAGAGCTTTTTATATTTGACACTTTTTCTTAGACAAAATGCAGATTCATGAACTGAACAGCTGAAAAATATATTTTTGCATATATTAACCCTATAATTATTAGTAAATATGTATTATATACATTATATATATACACATTGCATCTATATGTGTGGTATATTATGGGCGTTACATATTATGTATGTAACTTGCATATGAAGCATGAATTTATATGTAAGGAGAAATGTAAATGGGCAGTACAGATCAGGCAATGAAAGAGAAAAATTACCTTACTATGGAGTCTCCTTGCACATGATATTTTGCCATCTTTTGGTCCTCACAACCTATCACTGCTTTTCTTTAGCTACTTGTGTTTTTAAGGCAGTGTCAATAACTGGAGATGTGGGTTATGCATGTGGAAACACAAACGAGACAATTTTGTGCATAATTTTAGCTTCTTGCTGCTTTGTTTTTATTTTGTCCTTTTGTGTGTGTTCATATAAGGTCACTAAAGGGATTTTAGGCTATGACTGTCAAAGAAATTTCTATTTCTAGAGAGGATGCTAGATAGAAGAAATAATTAGAATGTAAGAAAACTAAATCGAAACAGATTCATTTGCAAAGAACCAACCTAAGCTGTCAAATGGCAGCCCTCACAGAATCATCTATGAAATGTTCACTTTGAAGTTTGCCAGAGAACGAAATAATAATCTGTTAAGGGGATTGTGATTTAGACAAGGGTGTGCTGCCCTGCTGGTGACTGACATCTGATAAGCAGCAAAGCTGAACTACACTTCAAGTGGTGGGTTCTTACTTTCAGTCTGATGAGGTCATTCCATAGCCAAGTCACTTCATATTTCTCTTCTCTGATACCCTCAGACTGAAAAGCTGCAAGATTTGTTCTTACTTTCTTAATCCTGAAATGAAATTTTGCAGGGAGGATGTGTAGATGTAACACATAAAAAAGAGTTTTCATTTCATGTAATTTCTTGCATATTTTAGAAGAAATTTAAAGACCTGAATGTTCTGCAATTACTCTTGACAGAGTCTGACAACAAAAAGTTTCACCAGACCTACCAGAGAGAAAGAAACTAAACTGAAAGGGGCTAAAGTTCTTATAAACACTCAGAAAAAAATTACCAGGAGTACAGTGATTGTATGGCTTTTTGTCAGGGTGAGGAAAAATGATTTATTGTGTTTACACTACAATCAAGAACATTTTCATCACTTGTGTAATGCAAAGTTATCCTGATAAACTATTCCATGAACTTACCAGAAGAACATACCTTTCAGTGGAAAAGTTAGTAACTTTAACCAAGATGTCATCTGAGATGTCAAAAAGAAAGATGGGATGTGTCTCTTTTAAAATAACATTGATTTAACTCATCTGTGAAGTTAGTTGGAAGAATTGTATCATACAGAATAAAAAGGGATTCAATTCTATCAGTCAAGGGTGTAAAACCAAAATCTGACCCAATTTTGTCTTTGTAATTAGGAAAAAAAAATTAAATTGAGGTTATGTTCCACTTGAAACATGGTACCATAAGTCTCATGTCTGAAGCTATCCAGAAAGCTTTCAATATAGTCTCTTTAGGTCAGCCCTGCAGGACATTTAGTCAGTGCTTGCGTCCATGTAGAAATCTTTTCTTCTTGTCTGAACTGATAAAAGTGTCAAATATGTTATCATTAAAAAATGTAAATAGAAAAATGCAAGTGCTTAATTGAATATGAATTGCTGCTATTGTAAGACACTTGAAACCAGGTCATGTCAATCTACAGAGAAAACAAGTTTACCTGTGGATGGATTTGTCAAATGCTTTAGGTATGTTCAATTCTTGAATACAGGGGCACTTTGGTGTAGAGAAATTCTCCATTTGACTAAACAACTTCAACCTCGTCAGTTATCACGGTAAGGATGAGAATTTTCTCATTCTATGTTGTTTGCATAATAAAACTGAAAGCTGCATTTCAGGAATCAGTGAACATTTCCTGGGAGATAGGTTATCACATAAGATGAGTTCTCAAACAATTTTTATGACAAAATTTTTATAAATTTTAACTAGCTTAGGCTTTTCCATCCTCCACTTATCTTCCTCTCAAATACATACCCTATTGGTATAATTTCTCTCTATGGAGAAATACATGTTTATGTTAAGCAAAAAATTAAACCACCTGCTATAAAAATAATTGTTAAAAGACCTGTCAATTTATTTCACGCTGCATTCTAGTCAGACAAAAGTGAAGTACGGAGAAAATAGCATTTCCTTTCACAGATATGAAAACAATTTCTCTGGGAATAGGTTCTGTCACAGCACTTGATAAAATCTTTCATATTGTGAAAAGTAGGCTCTTTTTTGTTTTATTTTCTGATATCCTGTTTCTAGGCAAAAAGATGCAAAGTTCTGCCAAATATACTGGCCTATATTTCTGTAAAAAAAAAAAAACAAAAAAAAATTGTTGGTTTGGGGTTTTGGCTTGACTTGGTTTTTTTGTTGGTTGGTTGGTTAGTTCATTTTTTTTTTTTTTTAATGTGGGCATATTACAACTTCTTAGGTGGCAATTATCCAGTTTGAATCCAGCTTGTCTAGGACTTCTATCTTCAGCTTTAAAAGTCTTGTCTCCAGACTGAAAGTGGCAGATTTTTGGTCTGAATTTTTCATCTTAGAACACGGATGATAATGTCATTAAAATTATTCTTTATTTGTGCCCATTTTACAAGAAAAATGCCATCTATAATTTAAGATATTGGTGAGACATTGTTTGTTCACTGGTCTAGTTCTTTTCCTGCTCTAGAAAAGCATCTTAACAATAAAATAATTAATATAGATAACAAGTGTAAATATTTATTTTTTATACTTGGAGTATAGTTCGTTTACAAGTAACATGGAAAGTGTCACACCTTCCATAACACTGGTCCTTCTTTTAAACCTGATTTCTTATTCCTGAACATTTGCTGAAAAAGACTTTCTGTAGGAAGTATCTCTTCTGAAAATTTTAACACTTTATAAACTTTGGAAGCAATGATAAAAATAAACAGCAGCTGTTACAGACAAACCAATATTTGCTAATGTGAGTAATAAAACTTGAATTAATAGCACTCTAAGTTTTATAATTAGGAGCCAGAAGTACTAGATGGAACTCAGCTTAATCCTTGTTTTGCTACTCCTGATTTATCTGTTTCGAAGAGAGTGTTTTGTTATAAATAAAATCGAACCATTATTTGGCCTCATTTAGCTACTGCTGGAGTAATCGAAATTCAAAATGACCAAATGATTAAACAAAATCACCTCAAGAGTTCCTCAGAAATACTGCTTACTTTTTTCCACAGGATGCTTTTAGATAACAACTTTTTCCTTCCCTCTGCAACTTTTGTGGTTTACTGGAGTCCAGAGTCTTAAACAAAAATTTTGGGAATACAAGGAAGAAAAAGAAACTGAAGAACTTGTTATCCAGATGATATTTTCTGCTTTGTGTTACTGCAAGGTCTTACATATTTCATTCAGATTCCAGTACATTCCCTGTGTTCTCTTTATTAGTTTTTAGGTTGCTTTTTTCAAAACCTACATGTTCTAGGCTTATTAGATAAGTGCAAGTGTTGAACAAGACATTGATGTATCAACTTCACTTTTAAGGATGGTATTAAACCCTGGAGGACCACTGACCTTCCTTACGTCACTTTGTGGATTATTTCACTTCCAGAAGATGCATTACAAGACTCACTATTGTGTTGGGATCTTCCACAAGCTGTTTAAGAAAGATATTCCCTTGGGTTTTAGATATTATTCTATTCACTCAGCACTCAACTACTTCATTGGTAGCAGGGAATTGTCAGGATGGCAATGCACACTATCAATCCCTTCTTTAAAACAGAACTTTATCTTTAATAGTATCTTCTTTGTTTATGCTAGTACTTGCACTTTACATACTATTTGTATTTACTGCCCAGTTAGAGGGTACTAGGAGAGTTTATGGCCTTCTAAACAAATGTATTTAGTTCATGCTCTGCAGAACACTAAAACACCTACTTAATGCTAAGTAGCATTACCTACATGGCCACATTTAAAGCCTCATAAAACTTGAGTATGTCTATAACTGTCTTGTTGTATCAGCACCTTAATTCAGTTTGGAATATGCATTACTACCCTCTATAGAAGTGTGTGGTTGATGACACTTACAGAAAATCAGATCCTCAAATGAAACCTCTTCAAATGGTCCAGTCTGTCAAACAGCACCAGTAATATCAGGAAGCTACAATTCAGCTGAGAATTTGGTCCAGGAAAAATAGACAATAAAACTATACAAAATTATAATTTATAACTAACTTATTCTAGAAACTCAGGCCCACAAGAGTAATCACTGCTATATGCACATCTGGGAATGAATAGGAAAGAAATAGGAAATCGTCTGGAAACTTTTTTGTGGAAAGTGCTTACTAAGGAAAAATGAAGTTTACAGTAAGTCAAGCAAAAAATAAATCCACATTAAAAGAGACATGAGAGTAGGTAAAGCAAGCAGCCCATTTTGGTTTTAGATGATTTTTGGGCCCAACTGTGCAGTCTCTCTCAAGCCACTGATAATGAAAATTTTTAGTTCTTTCATTCAGAAGCATATTTTTTCATTAATTGTTCACTGCACTTTTCTTCTAACTTAAAAAAGAAATATATGTATGGTACAAGTTGGAAGCATATGCTGAAATACTTAAACCAAGTTATGAAAACTAACTGTCCTTGCAGCTTCTCAAGTTATAACCCCTCTTCCTTCTTTTGCCCCATCACAAAATTCATATCAGCTTTATGGGAACAACCCTTCAGGCTGAAGATATAGCCAGATATGACAGGGAGAAATCTGGGTGGCTACATGTAGATGTCCAGCGGAATTTTAGGCATTCTAGGAAAGCCTGCTTGGGCTCCGGCTGCCATTTCAGAAGGGGGTAGCACTCCTTTAGGTCCTGTGCTCTAACTTCCAACAGTGTGGTATCTCAGACAGCATCAGGAGTGTACACATTAAGACCTTGTTATCTTGTTAGATAAGAGTTAAAAATTAATCTCAAAGCCTAAGACCTTTCTGTAACAGTGTTCTACAGTTGATCATGTAGAGTGTCACTGAGAAAAAATTAGCATAATATCTGGCTCAACATCTGAGAAAATATTTGCAGGGTTCAAACTATATAGGGGTTTTGTATTAAAATTAATACCTCAGTCATTACTGGTAGTCAGTCAAGATTATATTTAATAAAGAAATGCATCCCTCCTGCACAAAATGGACTGAGACTACTATAAAATTATCTGCATTTGGATAGAGTAGCAGACAGCTCTAAGTAAATATATATCTGAAACAAGAGATCATAATGCACAAAGTACAGATAAAGAGTATTAGTGCTCCTGAGCATCCCATCAGTGCATCCAGCCAGTACTTGAATGCATCAGCTTGCTTTGCTTTGAGAGACTGAATCAAGTTATATCTATAACATTAGAAGTGGGATTAGCATAGTTTAGTCTTCTGAAATACAGCAGGATTATAACACTCTCTTCAAGTTCAGCAGTTTAAATTAATTCTATTTTCTTTCATTTTTCCTTTGTCTTTTTTTTTTCTTTCATTTTTGAATTACAAGACAAGATATATGATTTATCTGAGTGGAATTTGCTTTTTCTCAGAATATCCAAACATACCATCAACATATGATACTACTAAAAGTGGGTTCAAAGGGGTAACTCTGATAACGAACTTGAAGAGAAAGTAATGTTGTCCACTAAGACAGGAAGGAAAAAAAAACTATCTTGTGGGAATTTTAAGGTAGGATTATCTATAATTTGTACAGTAGGGAACACACCTACAATGACCTTAGTAAGAAAGACTGAATAATTCATCATCTATGTCTTTCACAGGTGATGAATTTTTTTGTCAGAAGAGATTTATGCTTTTCAAACTGTGTAATTAAAACCACAGAAGCTTTGACCACGAAGCCCTAATTTGCTGGTACTGTTTCTAATAGCATTATATTTAGAAATCTAAAAGCAATAAGGTCTTTTAATTTTATCTTTATATATATACATATATATATATATGCATGTAAATAATGAAAGAACAATAGCAATTATAGTTAAGTTAATAAAGGTTACCTTGGAACAGGAGGTAATACCTATACTAAGTAATGATCAACATGAAAACTGCCAGTCAAGTAATATGTGAAAAAAGGTTAACAGCAACATAAAGGACACTGCGAGACCCTTAAAACTCCTAATCATCTCAGAGGTTGTATAGTCTAATACTCTTATTTTAAGACAGAGTAAAGTTGTATTCCAGGAGCTTCAGATGCAAGACCTGGAAACAGTGAACTTAAAATAAAATATTATGTTATTTAATTAGTGTCTAAATTTAAATTAGTGGAAAAAATGAATCTTTTTCCTGACCTTATTGTGTTTTGTAACTACACTGGGTTTTTTGTCTGGATAGAGCTGAACAAGCCATTCCACTGCAAGAAGACAAATGGAGCAGTTTCCTAGGAAAAGGTTCAACGAAGAATTAAAATCACCCAGGATTCATCTTTAATAGTGAAATGATAAAAATACCTTCAAAGGATAATTATTTTTCATGTATCTTAAACATTTATATTTAACTTTAATGGATTAAATTGCCATCTAGAGGTGTCTATCTCACCACTGACTTTACAGAGAGGCTGGCATAGCGAGGATGCTTCCCTAGGGACAACCAAAGGGAAGGAAAGAGGAAGTCCCACTATGGAATCTCTCTTGGATGCCTTTGGATGCCTGAAGCTAGGCTTAAGACTCAATCCAGCCTTCACTCACACGTCATCTTAATTCACCAAAACACAATGCTACTATTTTTATCATGCTGTTTCCACCTGACTCTGGTAGCCTAACACATTAATACCTTAAAAATTAACTTAGTTAACAGAACTGTGAATTGTTTTATTTTGTCTTACAGAATAATTAGGTGTGAGGCAAATTAAAAAGACAAATTTCCCTCTGCGCTCAAACATTTATTTTATTGTCTCTAGGATACCCTGCAAGGAAGCTGTGTAAAACTGTAGTTTTTCCAGCTTTCTCATGAACTCCAAAGTGTTTTGAATTTGCAAGATTCTCTGATGCTAACTAATTGAAACATTAGGATTAGTTCAATAATGTTGCCTGCAGAGTCTAAAGATGCTTGGATGCATTTACACTGAATAAACACAGGAACAGTTATTAAAAGTAATTTAAAGTAAAATGAAAATTAGGTCAACAATTTGTTATAGACTGAAATCTCTCACAGGAAAAGGGATATATTTTGATACGGCAGGGTATATATGTGTATGTGTGTGTGTGTGTGTGTATTGACTAAAATTTGCAAGAGTTATTTAGGAAAAAAAAATAGAGAGAAGAGCTTTAATGTATTTCAATAGTCAGATGCATCCATCCTGTTACCAGAATGTATCAGCATCCTTTCAACAGTGGCACACAGTTATTGAAAAAGAAAATATTGTGAAAAAAAGGACCAGTGGAAGCTTGACCCTTTCAATTCACTGTCAAAAAGATCGTAAAATAAACTATAATATATATTTTATTTTTCTGATTTACAAACCTAAATCAAGAAAAACATACCAAAATAAAATTCACCATGCACTGACCTATGGCTTGGAGATATCATAAAGAAATATCTCACATATTCATTAAAATTCAGCTCTACGGAGGAACACAAAAATATGCAATAATCAGAGTAAGATGCTGTGAAGTGGTAGTGGCATTTTCATATGTGTGGACAGCAAACTCCATTTAAGAGACCAATTATTAGCCACATGAGGACAAACATTAATGAGTTAAATGGGTCACTGTTCTGAATAATACTGAATACTAATTAAAACTATGAACCACCAAAATAATGCTTGGAAAAGCTGACAAGAATGTGAGACAAAGCAAACCTTTTTTTTGCCTCTTTCATGTAGACTATTTCCATTAACATATAAATTAATAATATAGCTTAGTAATTTTAGTCCATATCATTAATCTCTGTAGACCCTGATGGATGCTTGGCTTCCCTCCAAAAAGTCTGGAGAGTGAGTACACTTCATGTCATGCTCTATTTGCCCAAACACCAGTAAGACAGCAAAACTGCTTCACCCCAGGTCCTGTGACAAAACTAAGTTTTTAAGGAGTTCATTCCTAACAGGAAACCTCTTTCCTTCTAGCACTCCTGACTCCATACATTTGTGTAAGTAACCATACAACATTGAGAGCAACTGGAAATTGCTAGTGCAGATAAGGTAGTTCTGACAGTTCCCACTATGCTTTTAAAATTCATAAGACTCTTAAACCATGAATCAGAAGAGCAGAAGCTGTTTCTCCTCAGCCTCTGGAATCATCTGATAAAGCAGTGAAAGCAAAAGGCTTGGGTATCAAGGTACTTCTCAGGAACTTTGCAAGTATCAACTGCTAGTGCTGTTTACACATCCTCCTAATACTACTATTTATTGGAATAATTAATAAGCAAAATTACTCTTACAGAGCAGATTTATTTTACAGTTTTTCTGCTTAATAGACGTCCATCATGCCTCTTAATAATCTGAACAGATAAAGCTTCCTCCCATCTCTATCCCCTTCCTCTCCTTTCACACCAAAGCCAGTTTTGAGTAGGATGGAGCAATATCGTTAGGCAGCATTTCTGGGGATGTCATTCATGAGCATGCTGCCAAGGCTCTCTGGAAGTGCTTTACAATAAAAGAAGATTTTTGTTGGTAGACACTTCCAGCTATTGTTGCACTTTCAAAGATTATCAGAGATAACAGAAGCCCATCAAAAAACATGTCAAGCAAGCCTGAAAATTCAGTCAGCATTCATGTGAGATTATTCTCCACTTCTTGGTCTTTGCAAAGTTCCTCTCTCATCATTTCAAAATGCTCCTGAGTGTTTGAAGAACAATAATTTAAAAGAAAAGTGCCAAGTTGCTGGAAAAATCTTACAAGTTAGCTTCACGGCAAGCATGCATCATATCTCAGCCATCCTCAAAAAAGAAAATATGAGTCAGTGTGTTTCAGCAATCAGACATATTTTTCTGTCAAGCAGATAAACGTCTGACATCTTTCTGTCACTCCTGACTCTCTGTCAATGTTCTTGGGCTCTGTTTATCTGCTGTGATCCTAAATTTCCTGCAGGCCAGTGTGGAAAATCACAGATCCTGCTGCTGCTTTAGGCTGACCTACATTCCCCAAAAGATTAGGCATCCCAAAATAGTCTTTAACTTTCTGGGACACGTCTGAACAACAATAAGCTTCATGAGGAGAAAAACACATTAACTCCAAATCTCATCAGTTTTCTCTCCTGGCAGAGTCTCTGAAGTAGCAGTGTCACTGAGGGGCAGGCACTGCTCTCAGATCTTCTGCTGAGTGGTGTTTGACTGGTGATCGCTTGCCTTTTAACAGCTTTGGAAAACAGCAGCAAAGCAATCCTGTCAATGCTATTTTATTTATCCCAAAAAGGGCGCATGTGGCCTCTTGG
Source organism: Orthonyx spaldingii (assembly GCA_013397795.1). Taxonomy (NCBI): domain Eukaryota; kingdom Metazoa; phylum Chordata; class Aves; order Passeriformes; family Orthonychidae; genus Orthonyx; species Orthonyx spaldingii. Next base: position 498,506 of record VZTJ01003851.1, read on the forward strand.
AAAAAAAACAAGCAAACAAAAATCCTAATTAGATAATGATCAAAGTCTAGAGGACACATCAACTCCTTTGTGCAAAATAAACACTGTGAAACAAAAGATTCTTGCTATGTAGGCTCTGCTTGCTTCAGTTCACCAAATACTGCATTCATGTACATAATGTTCACTATCAATGCAATTAAAGAAGAAATGCTGGATGGGAGTCCCTGTACCTCATCTGTGGGAATAAACTTCCTAGGGAGTACTTACTGAGAGGAAGGGCTGGGGATTCTGCTCTAGATTCATAGGTATGTAAATTACACATTAGGTGAATGCCATGCAGTGTACTAGGTGTCTAAGGTCCTTGCCTGATCATGGAGATCTACTCTGTCTAGTGGGGGAAGCTACTAGACTACCTAGGTCCACTGAACTCAATTAGACACCTGCATTAAGCCAGCTAAACAGCTCTCCATTAATCATATTGCAAGCATACTTTGTACTCATAATTTTTGAAATAATTTTTTTTTTTTTAAACAAAAGGTCTTAATGTGGTAAGTTTTTAGAAGTTTTGGTGATGAGATGCAGACGTGGTGATACAGAAAAGGAAAAAGAAGGAAAACTTATGAAGGAAACATGTAATTTTGAAAATTATTTCTTGTCTGTGCAAGTTAAAGGGAACCAAGTGCAGGATGTGTTATAAGGAGACTGTTTCAGTATGTGGGATCCTTCCAAGTCAAAGGAATTGTGACTAAAAGCAGAAAAAGAGTGTGCTAATATAATTGACAACAATGCTTAAGTTATCAAGTTTGCAGATCTTCCTCCACAATATCCTAGTATGATACATCTGTGAAGAAATATAAATGAAAGTTATACCAGTAGTGAAACATGGCATAGAAACAATTTATAGGTGAGTGACAACAGACAGGAATTTTAGAACCCTGTGACAGCTGCCCCACCTGAAAGTGACTCTCCCTGCCCTCTTCACAAGCACCTTCAACAGCAAACCTGTAGTGGTTTGAGTTCATTCACCTGAGTTTTTTGGCTAAACGCCAGCACACTTACCAGATTTTATTTAATTCTGCTGTGAGATAAGGATTAGGAGTAGGTAAAGCAGGCTCAAACTTTAAAGAATATAAAGAAAGTTTATTAACAGACCTAAAAGGAAGGAAAAAAAAAAATTAAGAACCAGAACAAAACCGTCAGAACACTTTTGCTCTTCCCACCTCTCCATTTTTTCAATGAGAATACAAAAAAACAACACTTTGACTTTCAGTCAGTTTACCACTTCTAAATTAGTCTTTCTTCAGTTCATTTAGGGAGAGGAGTTTTCTCCTGCTTTACCATGTTGACTTCTCTACAAGAAATACAGTTCTTATGGTTTTCAGCCTCACAACTATCAGACACTCAGGAGAAAAAGATCTCTGCTTGTTTTGGAACGTCCCTCCCACACCAGTAGCTTTCCCACTGCTACTACGGTGGGTTATGACAGTTCATGGGGTGTTTTTTTAAGGATGAGTTGTTCTACTACTGCCGCAAAGAAATCCCCTTCTTCTATGACTGGCAATGTAAATTTTCTTTGACCATTCCCCAGGACAAGGGAGCTGGATCACAGCTTCTTCTCTTCTCTGCTCAAACTTCTCATCAGGCTGCAATTACTTCAATACCTACTTATCTTTACACAGATGCCTTGATTCACTGGCTGCACTGACTGCACGTGGAAGGTCACATCCCCCCTTGGACCATTTTTCATATATTACAGGGAATATTTTAGCTTGGTCTCAATCATGGTTTCACAGAAGAATTTTCAGCTTCTCTTTTGTAGCACTACTCATGCTCCTTCCCTCTAAGCTTCAGCTCTGCTTCTCTCACTGACTTTGAGTCTCTATGCTGGGTTTTTGTAGGTGTCTTCATTCTTTTTCTATTTGTACAAGGGAGGATGGGTGTCTGCAAAGTTTATCTGGGTAATGAAGGAGTTAATTTCTTTCTTGGGCCTCTGTGACAGTCTCATAATTTTTTGCCGAATTATTTAAAAAAGTCTGAGCCGGGCTGCAGATGCAGTCAGTCAAGAGTCTCATTATCCTCGCTCTGCGAAGCTGACCTGGCCCGGAGGGAGCCGGCCCGGCCCCTGCCCAGCTCGGAGCAGGGGCCCGGCTCTGCCCACTGTAGTTAAAATGTTTTGCCCAGCAGCCAGAGAGCTCAGGCCTGGTCCTCCCCCACGTTTAGCGGCACTGCTGCAAACTTCCTTCCAAACCTCCCCCCCACTCCCCGGGGCGGGGGAAGGGCAAGTGCCCAGTCTTACCAGAGAGAGAAGCATAGGACTTGCTTCTCTGGCAGCAACAGGACAGGAAAAGGGTTTTTTCTCAAGTGTATCTCTCTTAAATATGGTTTTTTTCCTGGAGGCAGAACAACTTTTAATTGGATTATATACCCATCAATACTCAAAACTAGCTGGTCACTGGCTCTGTTTCCCAGGAAGCAAGGTGCACTGCTTCCTGCACCACAGGTCACTTGCAAGACTGACCCTTCTTGGGCAAACCCATGACAAAACCCCAAACAGGGAACCCAGCCAAGCACAACATCAGATCCTAATCAGTGGCAAAGTCTGTAATGGGGTGCTAGCCACAAAACTAGGCTGAGGTGTTGATTTACCAAAATATGGGTATAGATCTAATATCAACACCCAATTCAGATGGACGAGAGGAAGTTCTTTATTTTAATGGCCGGGCTGCTGCGTGGGATATTTCCCAAAGCCGCAGAGCGAAATCACAAAGCATTACAAAGTATATATATTCACAAAAATTCAATACAAATGCATATTCATAACATTAACACCTCCCACTCCCCGCTTCGTATGATAATTAACTGAATATCCATTAAGCATGAGTGATTAGCTTTGTAAAATGAGTTGGGGTCGTATTAGAGAGGAGGGTCAGCAGAAGAGGAAGGAATACGTATCTTCCTCGCTGTGACCTCTTCACTCTGTGACCAAACACAATGAATTTGACCTGAAATACTTTTTCAATTCCTCCCTCTATTCAAGTGAATTTATAATTGAAAGATTTGTACCTGTGTGTTCTCCTTTAGATCTCATTAGGCCTAAGCACAGCTGAGCAAACACGGTAACAAGCAATCAATCCTTTAATTTCAAAACCCCATAACTCTCTAGTTATTCATTAATGATTTTAATTAGTTACAGCTGGGCTTGCTTATTCATTTTTACCTAGTTTCTAACAAAATTAACTCTTTAACTAAAATTCTGTGTTTCAGTGTACATACCCATGGATGATATTCATTCTTGTTTCAGTGGTGTCAGGTATTAATGCCTACTTACCTTCTGTCACAGTTCCATGCTTTTCACTTGGTTTATAGATCCCAGTCTTAGCATACTGTTGCTTCAGCACAAAACCATCTGAAGTAAAAAAAGAATTTTTTACTCCAATGATCGTAGGTAATCCTGCGACGTTTTGGTGACTTCTCAAGGTGCTTAGACCATTACTATCTTAGCAGGTTTGAACAACTTTTAGTATTTTCTCTCTGGAATGAATCAAATAAGCCCTAAAACCGTACTGTTACTGTCTCCTAAATCTTATTTTGTAACAGATACAGAGAAGGTTAGTCACAACAAAAGACGAAATACTCAGTTCTCAAAATTGATAGTTTACCAAATCAAGAGTGAAGAGGCTTTTAATTTGTTCATGACATACAATTACTACCAACCAGTAAACTATATAATCAAAATTCAATAGCAGTAATACAAGTAAACTACAGTATTAGATGCTCAGACAATGTTAATAAACAGCTGCACATTTCTAACAACCTTTCTGCAATTAACCCTAAGAGCCATACACACCCACACCCATGATTACAGAGGTACATACCACCCAAACAAAATTGCCCACACCATTGTGGCTCTCATTTTTGTGGAAGATGTGCATTGTTCTTTGATAAAATGTGTAAGCAGACAATGCAAAAGACTGTGCAATATAGGTGTTTCAGCAAAGACCCATCAACATTTAGAGTGCTGACATCTGGAGGCCTTATACATTTTTTAGAAGAGATTAAATTTGAATGAGTCCTGGAATTGTAATGGTGGCATGGGGTAGAGCAAAGAGGACTTCTAATTTGCTGGAGGTGTTTGCTTTTTCCTTAGGAGAAGTCAAACTTTTATTGTTATTAAAGAAATTACTTAAACACTACTGTGTTAAATCAGAATGGTTCATAAAAAGATTCCTTTAGGCAAAATGCATTTCTTACCGTGAAGCTCACTTTGGTATTTGATGTTCTGATTTCAAAAAAGTAAAAGGGATTGCTGGGTTTGTTTTTTTTCCTACCACTCATCTACTGGTACAGTCTCTTGTACACAATGGTGTTTTTCTTCCTGAAAAGCGCTAATTTAACTTTATTGTATAATATGATGAATCCAGCTAACATTTTTTGTTTGTTGCCCAAGATTTATTTTTAAACTGGCTGAGCCTTGCAATGTCTTGCTTTGTACTCTATGTGCTTTGAAAACCTGTGTAAGGATCAACTGAAGAAAACAAAGCAAAATGACCTTGACCATTATAAAATCCTGCTTTTATGAAAGTACCACTTTGATATCACAAATGTCCAGTAGAAAAACAGTAGTCAAGGTTTCAGAAAAAGAGAAGGTTTTATAGGCTTATAGAGATGGTTAATTGCAATAATACCTCAATTTACTTTGCAGAACTTACTAAACTTACACAAAAGTTGTATTCTCTTTCTGTTCTGAAGATTCTTTGAAATCATTTTAATGATACAGTTCAGTGATAAGAATTGAACTAAAGTTGATGATGGCAAAATTTGGAAATATTTAATGTCAATCAGTGCAAAACCACACTCCAGGATCTCACTACTAGAGAATAAATCTACCCATAGAAAATAGAACACGAGGCACTGTAGGAAAATCCAGTAACAAAAAGATAATTAATTTCTTAAAACTGGCAGTGAAAATCTACCACTTGTGTGTTTATTGTCTTATAATATTTATTGTCAATATAGAGAGACAGTGCAATAACAAGGCAAGCAATAGCCATGGAGGTAGGATATGTTCTTACAAAGCAAAGAAACCTTGTCTTGATCTGTTCTGAGCAGGCAGTAAAGACTTGAAGTGGCATAAAATGTTTTTTGATTGCTTTTCATGTTGTAAGGCTTTGCATTTTCTGCTGTCTTTTGGAAAAACACTCAAATATTATGAAAAGAGGGAGTGAAAATAAATAAAGATCAAAATACAATCTGAAATAGACTGTGGCTATGGCATTTCTGTTCTGAGAAGCAAAATATGAAATAATAATAAAATATAATCAAGAAGCATTGCACCTTATAGAAATTTCAATTTCTAGATGAAAGAAGTCTACAGGTGGGTATCCAAACAAAAGAAATCTTTTAAAGTTCACTAAGTGTGATGAATGAGTTCTTATGAGTAGATTGTATGAGTGCCTATTTATGTTATATAACTAATTTCACCACTGTGTTTGAAGTATGATCTTTTTTATGAACTTAGCCTCCTAAGAAGTGTGTTTTTTTTAGCAGAACTGCAATTCACTAGGCAGTAGGGCACATTCTGTAGATACATTACCTGTGTCCTATAATAAATGTAATGATTTTCATGGTTCTAGGCCAAGCAATCAGTAAACACATGGATAATTTAAAATCAAAACAGTTTCTGGAAAAAGTTCTTGAGCAAAGAATATGGTTTTAAATTCCTCACTTCTGGGCTCTGACTCGGCATTTTATTTCTTTTTGCATTCCAAAGGCTATAGGAAAACTCATGAGACCTCCTTGCTTCCTTGGAAAGGAAAGGAAAATATCACCTCCATAGAATTGCTATGCCTAAAAATAGCTTCCATTGAAAGAAATGTAATGAAACATACAAAAGTTATCTCACATTTATAGTGTATATATCTACTAAAAATATTGAAATAATTCAGGTTTCCTGTGGGGGCAAACCCAGAAGTTTTTCTGAAAATATTTCAAAGTTTACTGAGTGAATAAAACCTCATACAAACTGGATCACGAAATACATACGACACTGACAAAATTCGTATTTTCCCAGGGTTTATTTCCCACTCTGGTAAGCCCTCATTACAAATGCCTTTGCTTTGTATATGGCACCATAAGAGCCTGATGACCTTTTTCAAAAAACTAACAGCTCATTCTTGCAAATAGAATCAGTGTGCTAACCCAGCTGTCACAAACAAGGCTTTCCTCTAGCTTCCTAATGGGAACAATTTCTCTTGCTTGTTTTACAGCAACATGCAGAATAATTAACGCAGTTTTGTTTAACAAATTAATTGCAAAACATTTCATAACATCAGCATTTACAAGTGGAATATTTAGGTTACAAAATATTTCACAGATAATGGCTACTTAATAATTAGAAATATTTAGCTGTTACTACTGACTTCCTCTCATGGTGAACGCAGGTATTCATGAGACAAAACAACCTTTGGGATGCAAATAACAATATACCACCCCCAGCCATACATGAAAAGCCAAGCTGCTACCTGGATTCTCTATATTAGTGTTCATATTATCCCTATATGTCCTCCATATAGTATTGCAAGGAGGGTTAAAATCATCAGTTAGAAGAATATAGGTTCAGTTACAAGGACAGGACCTCTTCCACTCACTTTTATGATTGTCTTTAATTCTGCCTTATAAATATTATTGTCTGAGCCACAGACTGGAAAATAATAAACCATATCAGGGAGGGAGTAGAGATTTATTCTTTACTTTGAAAATAACTTTGGAGTTGTAAAATATTGGCACAATGCAACCAATAAGCCATGTAATAAACAGAGGGCATCTACATTGTGAAATTCCATTGCTTAGAATATCCAATATAGACTAGAAATAGTACTTAGTGCACCCAAGACTGTGGACTCTACAAAATGATATTAAAAATATTTTTAACTTTAATCTGAACCTAAATATCCCTGTTGCTCATTACTCTACAATACAGATATTAAATAAGGCTACTCATTCCAGATTAGTTTAGATTAGTCCAGATTTCTGTTAAGGAATATATGAACTTTGACAACAAACTAGCATGCACTCACACACACATAAAGGCAAGGAAAGATCTCGAAGAATAACTTCTGAACTATTCCAACCTCCCTACTAAGGCAGGGTACCCTAGAACATGTTGCTGAGGATTGATGGCTTTTGAATATCTCCAGAGAAGGAGAACTTCACAACAATTCTGGGTGAGCTGTTCCAGTTCTGTCACTCCTCTGTCACTCTCACAGTGAAGTTCTTCCTCATGTTCAAGTGGAACTTCCTGTGTTTCGAGATGGAAAAAAACCAAAAAAACAACCAAACAAAAACCAACCAAATCCCAGTTGTTGCACATGTAAGTTCTGAGCTCCTAAAACTACGTTTTTCAAGGGCACACCTGACTACAGCAGCTGAGCTGTTGCGGTCCTGGTGTCAGGCAGTCTGTATTGAAGCTCTCACTTCAAAAACGTCTTCAAACTTAATTCGTTTAACAGACATCTTTGGTGTTTCTTCATTGCCCTACTGCTCATATTTAATACACTGCCTTAAGAATGTCCATGTGACATGTGATAGCAATAGTTACTGCTTGACAGCTATGATGCATTTTAGAGAAACCATTATAAAGCATTTTAGAGAAAACCACAGATTTTTGGATCTATCTTTCCCACTCACAAGATATCTTTTTGTAAATTCTCCTTCCTCCCCTCATTTCTCCCAGTTCCAAATAACCCTGGAGGTCAGAGGGACACTTTTCCATGGCTTTTAGTCCCTAACAGGCTTCCTCTAAGCAAAGCACTCCTAGCTATTACTTACCTGCCATTCAAAGATGGAAATCTTAACCAGTGATTTTCACATGTTCTCCTAAAAGCCCCATTGCAGATCCTCTATGTGCAGGCATCTTTAGGAAGCTGCTCAAAGGGCTGCTGCTCACCAGCACATTGAGGACCTTTCTGTATTAGGGCTGCAGGTCGATTCTTCCGGGATGAAATTCAGCTGGGAAATACAGGGAAGGGCTGGATAAATATCAATTCTCAAAGGCAAATTCTACTCCACCTCATCTTACTGTCTCCAGCAAATACACTAGTGGTTTTTAAGACATTCTGACTGGAAAAGTGTGGGAAGCCATAATTGTTTTAGTGTTTTATGTGGGGGGATGCTCATATGTTTGAGCATATGTAGTTTGAAGGGTATGAAAATTAATCCATAGCTGGAGGTAATCTAATTTCATTACTGCTTTCTGAAATTTTCTAGAGACAAATATTTACTTAGAGTTTTAAAAGTCAGTGACTGAATTATGGTAACTGCTCTTTGGATTTGCTGTCCTTAATATGTTTGTCATTTGAGTAGTGGTTCAACAAAATAAACAAATAAAATTAAAATCCAAAGCCATTCTGTTTTGTCTCCCATAGTAGTAACACTACATCACTTCATTCATCCTATTTTTTCTGAAATGAGCATGCTTATACCATTACAAAAGGAGCAAAATGTTCAGTGCAAACAAACAAAATCAATCAGCTGAAGCAGATAACTCCTGGTTTGCACTCAGAGAAGGGCACGGAGCATTAGGTCATTTTACAAAGGAAAGATGAAAACAAATCATCACCAATCAGAAGAGAAAATATCATAATAAATGAGAAACACTGCTGCTACTATAGCACTGCTATAATTTAATAAGTGACACAAAACTTTAATTTTCCTACAACAAGAGTGAAGTGAGGAGATGCCCATCTTTTTTAGATATGACTTCTGTGAAACACAAAGATTGTAGGATATTGCTCATGGGGAGAGCCTGGAAGCGCAGGTGTATGGAGAGGGAATCATTGTGATGAGGGGAATGTGTTATAGTACATTAGCTGGAGGAGCTCATCCTCAAAATTGAAGACTCAAGTCTTGAACGAGGTATGGCATGCAGTGAAAGTAAACAGGTAAAAAGTGCTGCTAAGAAGAAATTATATTTTCCACCAATGTTAAAAGCTAGTGGTTTCTAACATGAGTTGATTTCCTTTGAAATATTTATTTGTACACTTATTAGATTTGTATATGGCTGTGGAAGATGCTGCTTTGATCTTGTGTTTTTCCTGATTTTAGACTCATAGGTCTGTCTTGGTTCATAGTAGTACACTTGGGAAGACATAATAGGAAATATGAAGCAAATAACCATCTCCCACGTGGTTCCAATTGTAATAGTATCTGAACAGGTCACTATCTTAAATACATTTGTCAAAGACTTTATCAATGACAGATCAAGGACTCCATCATGAATTTTCAAGACCCTTGCTAGAGCATTGTAGGTTATGTGGCTGATAGTCCACACCAGCAAGAAACAGAGCAGATAAGACTGTGTAAAATTCTGTCATAACAAGCGCACTTTACAGATAGTAGGCGTGTACTGGATCACATGGAAATTCTCCTCTGACCTTGGTGAGGTGGGCCTATCTATAGTATTCAGTCAAGTTGCAGAATAGGGTCCTAAGGAAAATAAATTATGAACAAGGACTGGCTGCAACTTTAAAACCAGGTAATCTGAAAAGCATCTGGTTTTAGGCAGAAAAATCCCATCCATCAACCAACAGAGGTTTTGCTTAAGGCTTGTTTTAAAGGCAAATTCCAATGAGTCATTCACCAGCAAAAACCCACAATCTCTTCAAAATATCATCTGCATAAGAAAGAAGGTTAAACAATATCCAAAAATTTACTATGTAGACACTTCAGATCACTGAGTAAAATTTTGGTTGATAATAAATAATTGGCCATTGCTAGAAAAACAATGTGGTAACCAGCCATGTTCTGTTAACATAGTACATATGCCAAAGCGTGATCTGAGCCCTGAAGGCATCCATGCCCTCTCTCTAGACACAGACCATCTAGGGATATTTCTGATTAAAATGGGGATTTGCAGATGATTACATACAGAAGCATCAGCAACAGTTAATCCAAACAGGGAAAGATAAAGTTGTATCAAAGTTCAAAAATGCAAATTTGTGTATCTGATATACCTACATAAAATAGAACTAAACAAATGCTTCCAGTTTCAATTTAAGTCTTTTGAGTTGCTCTAGAACTTGCTTGCCAAATTTGCATCTGTATAAATAGATTGTATTTGCATGAATAAGAAGGTCTTGCTTCATCTCTGCCTACCTGCAGGCTCATGCATGTATTCAGTCCCTGTTGTCAGTGCTCCTGAGGGAAGCAGAGCCATGAGGGGGATGAGCTGGGAGACAAGTGTGTCACCAGGGCAGGCTGTGCCCTCTCCACCTCTCCACTGGACCAAGGCCAGGGAAACCATACACACAGCCTCTCCTGGGGATACCAGGAAGGATGATAGATGAACCCAGTCCCAGACAGGAATCTCAGGAAAGAATTAAAGGAGATGCCTGAAAACAGGAGTAGAGTCAAGGGTACCTACATCAGGTCTAGGACCAATCCCAGCAGAGTAGCCAGTGAGTCCAGCCAGCAGAGACAGGACCAAGCATAAGTACTCTGAAACACAGCTTGGGCAAGGAGGAGGTGCCCAGCCTGAAGTCAAAGAGCCCAGACCAATGTGTATAATCCTGTAGGGATGTTCAGGCTGATGCCAGCATCTATTGGTGTGTTCAGAGCTGTGACAGTCTTTGAGTTTTCCTATTCATCCAGCATATTCCCATGTGACTAATTGTACAGTAACAGGCAAAAAAATTTCTCCTGCACATATAGAAATTATTGATTGGAGTAAGTGAACTTGCTTGATCCATCCTGCCGGACTCCCACAAGGGCACCATTTGCCCATTGTGCCAGAGCTCCATTTAGGCTCAAACCTGGGTACCTGGTGGGGTTCAGCACCTTGGTCTTTCTTGGACACAGTGCCCCAGTCAGAGTAATCACTGTCCCTGCCCTGTTGCCAGCTCCAGGAGCAGCCCACTCGTGCTGTTTACAGACACAAAATCACAGTGGTCTGCAGCATGATGTGTCTGACTGGGAGTGGTCCAGATGTCATTGCTGAGAAATGTAAGAGTAGAGCTGATCCAGACCCCAAGATCTCAGCCAACAGGGGTGGTGGAAGTTAGAGAGGCTTATTGCAGAATGCAAAAAATTAATTTACTTCTACAATAATTAGCCCAGGTAAAGCAGAGATCATGCTAGTCATCAGTTCCAGAAAAGGTTCAAAATAAAAATAAATAAATAAATAAATTGATTGACTAGAAATTTTAACTATTCCCCAAAATTGTGGTTCTTTCTCTTTCCACTGCCTACAGAGAAAATTTGAAATGTTTTCCACAGATGTAGGGATATGTAGTATAGGTATACTGTAGTATGTTAGAAAATGATATGGAACAGTAGGAGATTTGTGGAGTGAAGTACCTGATGCTGAGGAGCTGATATGTTCTCTGTGTCTATTTGGGGGATTTTGTGTGGCTTGGTCCTAGTCTCACTGTTAGGAACATACATTGGCATGTCTACCATTAGCAGGTGTAGTTTTAGGTGCATTCTTGGAATAATCTCTTGCTGCAGCTTAAAAAGTCCATTTTTGTGCTCGGAGGCTGCTCTGTAATATGAACAAACGCTCCATAAATTCTGGAAAACTGGGAGATTTGTTCCAAATGAGCACTAATGATCTGAACTAAGACACTAGTATGTATGTTTCCATAGCTGTAAAAGGTGGATGAGATTTATCCCACTCTTACAGACACAGTGTCACATATTGTTTTTCTAGTTGATCTCAAAGTAGTCAAATTTCTGCTCTACTGAAGTGTTACCTGCAGACACAGGTAGATTAGATATCAGTGCCTTTACAAAACCCATTTTCTAAACAATTGCATTTAGTTTAGTACTGCAGTCTCTGTGCACCTGTACAATGGGAGCCAAATTCTTACAAATAATAATTTTAAAAAAGATCCCACTCTCTTATTTCTTTCATACTGTTTCTTTAGTATGATTGACTAAGATGTAGAAGCAGAGGTGAGACTCTCATCTTTTGGAAATCAGTTCTAAAAAACTGCTCTTCCAATATCATCCAAATGTACTTTCTTATTAATTTTCCCAACTTTGTTTTCTTGTTTCCTGCATTTTAAAAAATGAACATTTATTCATTTATATTAAATAATTTCTTTTTATTATCATTCCTATGGTACATTATTAAAATGGCCTAATTGTATTATATCATATTATACTATTCTAATAATATTTAATGCAATTTCATCAAAGCCCCTGATGTACCAAAAACATACCAAAATAGTCACAGAAACACATCCACATATATGCAATAAAATAAAAGCAATTTGTCCACACAGTAAAGGGAATTTTTGAACTGAATCAGTTGCCTGTGCAGCCATGTGGGAGGAGTCCTAATTCATTTGGTGTCTTAGAAGACTTGTTCTTTTCCGTTTTCCTTGCTATAATATAGAAACCCCATTATTCTTTGAACAGGGAAATGCAGCAGTGAATTACATTTGATAGCATTCCCAGTTGTCTTCATCTGACAATACTTTTAGTGGAGTGAGTACTTGTTGGGGAACTCCCTGTTTGGCAGAAACCACTTTATATGACAGGGAATAACACAGCCAGGAAGAAGGGAAGGAAGTCATACTTTTCTGAACTAAGGAAAATGCAACTCTACCTTTTTTATATAATCTCTTCACTCTCACATTTCATTCTGCTCACACTTCAGATGTTCCTTGAAGGTTTATTCTCAGGATTTGCATTTCTGGAAAAGAGGCCTTGAATATTGACATCCCAAACTTGAAACAACTCCTATTATTTAGTCCTTTTAAAATCAGTATTGTCTTCTTCAGTGAGTCTTTCTAGCAAGCATGGGAAAGAATGCTGGAATTTTCTTCCAGAAAATGTGATAGGAGTTTATTTAACTAAACAATGCTGATGGATGTGTAGGATTTTCTTAAAACAGCCGGATATCTAAGGTGTGGATTGAAATATTTAGTATTTCCATTGTAAAGTCAGATTTGACATTGACATCCATGCACACCAGACAATGCCCCCTTTCAAAATTCTGGCAACAGTTGTATTTAGCTTATGTTGACTGTTTTGCACACAATTGAAATCATAAATATAACTGCAACTAATAGCAAGATCCTTCATGTTGGGGCTTTTTTCCCACTAGCTAGTATTTTATATAACAAAGAGATTTAAGATTAAAAAAATATTTTTACTTCCATTAAATAAAATGAAGATGTTTTAGTGCACCAACCAGCTTAAACAAAGCTAAGTCTTAAAAATGTAGAGATCTATGAATATTTTCTCTTTACTGTTTGTTAAGATATTAAAAAAACAAAGCCAAAACAAATTAAAAAAAAAAAAAAACAAAACAAAAAAGCCAAAAACAACAGCAGCAACAACAACAACAACAAAAAAACAAAAACCAAAGAACAGCAAAACAAAAAAAAACAAAACCAAAAACAGCTAAATCAGTTCTAAAATTGTAGGGAAGAGCAAATTCTGTGATATAAGCTGTCTGATTTTGTTATTTTTCCAAATAAAATATTTGAAGGAATCGAGAAACTTCTCACTGAGCCATCTAAGTTCAAGCAAGTGTTTATAACATTTGTTTTTAATTCTTATTATGCATATGTTTGCAGTGGGATTTCATCAGATAGCTGAAGTTATTTATCTCAAAGAAAACAAAAGTCTGCAAAAAGCCCTGATACCATGACTTTAAAAAGGGAATACTAACTTTATAAGAGGTATAATACAATATTGTGAAAAGATTAGTGTTTGTTTTGAGATATGGTTGAGCACAGAACACCAGCCAAGTACTTGTCATCTTTACAGAGGAAACATAGAACTGGAATTATCCTTGGACAGACAAAGGTTGAAGAATCATTTGGATACTTAGTCTGCAACTATTTCTGTGTGAAGAGCTAGGAAGATTCCACAGCTGTGAAGACGTATCCTCTCAGTTTCAGCCTGGGTGATTGATCGCTTCCTCTGACAGCCCTAACTACAGCTTTGGAAAGACTTAGAGGTTGGAAGCTGGTTTACATCTATTCCACTGACTCCTAGGAAAGGATCAGACAAATATCCTGTTAAGAAATAGAGCTTCTCTGACGTATCATAAAACACAGCAATGAGAACCAGATATCTTGTTGGAGTTTCTTTGCTGTGATATGTGATAGTGAAGCGTGCTCTGTCCATGGCAGACTTACAGGTTAGATGGTGTTAATCACCTTTAAGTGGCTGGCTACAAGTACTTTGTCGTGTAGCTTGTGGATCTCTGTAATGCTCAGAATGAGAAAAGTCAAAGAATAAACTATAACACAGAAATGTTGTAAAAAGAAAATTTATAACAAGTTGGAAAGTAATTATTTTAATGGAATTATGGCATGATTAACTGGGGAGAAAATTAAAAACTTATTGTCATAATTTTTTTTGTGTAATCTTTTAAACAAAAATAAATATATAATAAGACATTTCTCTTATTCTCAGTATGCTGGTGCAAGTCAATAATATGCACAAGTACTCACATTTTCAGTTTTTTTATAAGGTTTTGCCTTTATCTTTTTGAAATTTCTTTTAAAGATCTATTATTTCCCTTGCAGAGACAATATGAACTGTCTGAGCAAACATGCTGGTTGAGTTAGCAACTGGAAGGAATGAAACACTACTAGCACCTAGAGAGATGTGTTTCCAACAGTCACCTTAATGAAGTGATTTCCCTTTGAAGTCAGCCTGACCCATGGGTAATAATTTTACACCAGCTCCAGCATCAGCAGCAGCTTGCCAATATTCTTGTCCTTTAAGAATCACAGTAACAGCCATATTCTCTGTTTGCAATGAAATAAATATTCTACAGATATACAACTGCAATGCTTCTCAGACAGAAGAAAATTCTTTCAATTATTTTGACAATATAGGTCTTACCCTCTTTATTTGAACATAAGTCAAGGGGTTCAGATGTGTCCTTAGTAAAAGTTTGGATTGTGGAGGCAGTAAAGAATGAGTGGAATAGTAATACACCAGAGGCAGTGGGCGTCTTCACTCTGATTCATTGATTCCAATTGTCCAATTGTGTGAAAAATAATAACAATTTATTTGAAGGTATTTTCTTTCTCCTCTGCCATGCCTATAGCTATTTTCCATCTCATTTCTTTGTCTGGTATATATAAATTTCACATCTCTGGTTAGATGAGTAAATAAGATGTGACTTATAAGATCTGCAACACAAAGTCATTTACTACTGTGATATCTAATAAAGTTTACCTCTTCATCTTCTTGTATGAAAAATGCCTTTTTTTTCACTTTGTAATTTTCACTTTTAACTAGGAAATATCTTAGTGAAACATTTCAAAACAAATCAGTACAGATAAGAATACTGCAGTCTAGTATTTTGATTTAAGCTTTGATTGAATACATAAACAAAAATTAAATATTGGAAATCATGGCAAGATAAAAATGTTTGTGTTGGACTAAACACCTTCAAGCAAGAAATTCCTTTAACTTTCATCCTTCTCCTTGCTCTTTCCTTCACACTTATTCTACAAATTCAAAAAGGAGCTCTGCACCCTGCAAATATTAAGGCCTAACACATGCCAGTCAGTGTCAATCTGAATTCAGCTGAACCAAGTATTCAGGTAGTTAAATATACATATGTGTGCTGGAGTGGGACGTTATAGGAAATCTTACTGAGACAGAAATATAAGCAATTTTTCTTTTCAAAAAATGGCAAAAATTGCTTAGACGAGACTTAAGCTTAGAAGTGATTAGGACATTTTTGAAAGTAACTTTCAGTATTTTCAAAAATGTGCTCCTTCAAAATGCCAATCACAGCTTCTGAGCATTTAATTTCCTTGGCAGTTTCAGTGCCCCTGCTGCTAGTGGGACTGCCTGGTGTGAGGCTGTGGCTGTCTTTCTTACTGCTGCTTTGACAGGCTTCAGGCTCAGGAAAAGTGTCATCAGTTCTCTGCAGACCACGCCACAGCAACAGTTGATCCAGGGGGAAAAGAAGATGGGAAAAAGAAAAGGTGAATGGAAACCTTTCAGAACTCAGTTCTTAAAGAGAATAGTATGGTGCATTTCAAAGATTTACTTGCAAGTTTCTTATTGACAAATTTGTTAAAGAAAAAAAAACCAAATGGCTACACCATATGAAAAATACCTTTTAAATATTTGTCATTGTTATTTTGTAGAATAATTCCAAAATCAATTTTGATTTGTTTTTCTAGCAACAAAAAAATTTACACTTTCTTCTTTCTTGTTTTCCTTTTTGTTTGTTTTGTTGCTTTTTTTTTTTCCTTTCTTCCCTAACTGTTACACTAAATTATTTGTAAGAAAGGAGAATTCTCTTTTTTTAAAAATCACTCCCAGAAACTTAAATTGTGCTGGACTTCAGTTCAAAGTCATTAAGAGTAAGTAATATTTTAAAACATGTCCAAAGAAAATGGATGATAAAATGCCTTCAAAAAATATCTTTAGTATTCTGTCCAGTTCCCATGAATCTTAGATATAGGACTACGTGTCATCAGGCAATATGATGCCAAGATAAAACTTAAAATTTCATGACTACAGATACTTATACACAGAGCCAAAGTGCCGAGCAAAAAAACCAGAAATATGTTGATCTGTCTTGTAGAAGCCTAGATTTCCAAGCCTGCTTATAGCAAGAACGCAGATGTGAATAATGATCTTTTTTTTTCACTAGAAGCCTTCACTTTTTTCTTTATAGAAAGATTTGTTCCACAAACAAATAAAATCAGATTAAATTTCC
Organism: Orthonyx spaldingii; assembly: GCA_013397795.1. Lineage (NCBI taxonomy): Eukaryota > Metazoa > Chordata > Aves > Passeriformes > Orthonychidae > Orthonyx > Orthonyx spaldingii. Next base: position 515,193 of record VZTJ01003851.1, read on the forward strand.
TAGGGCTTAAAAGATGTGCTGGAAAATCTTGACTTTTTTTTCGTATAAGACTTTAGAAATGTAATTTCCCTTTCTTCATTAGAGCTTTAATTTTTGTACCATCATTTCAGCTAAATTTGTTGAAGAATCTCTAAAAACAGTAATTATACCTTCTTTTTTTATTACTCTTTTTTGTTTAGAATTTTCTTTTTATGCTTTCTTGAACTAGCACAGAACTAGCTGTCATATACGTGGTATCACACGGAAATAGCAATTGTTGTTGTTCATGAATCACCACATCAGCCTGCTGCTGGATCAACAACAGCACACCATACAAAGGTGTGCCAGGCTCCTCAGTGACTCTCTCTCAGTGAGAGAAAGTTAAAGTTCCAGGACTCACGCATTTCAATGCTTCTAGTATCCATTCCCTCATTTCTTTGCAGAGTGGATATATTCTGAATATTTCAAGGATGTATATATATTTAATTAGATGTTAAAAATCCCAGAAAAATTTTGAGCATATGGATCTTCTTATGAATACGTGCTTTGTCCAGACTTGGTGACTGTCAGCAAGCAGTAAAAAGGTGACAGGATTCCACCAAGCTCTGCTATGGCTATGTTAAGGTAACTTACAAGCATGGTCACAAACAGAATCCCTCATTGTCTCAGTAGAAGATGCAGGCCCTACATATTTATTTACTTTTTTTTCTCTGCCATGTCTTCCATGGAAAACAAGTATAGTTGTTTCTGAAAATCCATGTTAAACTAAAAGAATGGTAAGTCATATTATGAAACTTTAAAAATAGCTGAGATTGTGCTTAAATTTTCTTAAAAAATAAGTCACCCTTCAGAAAAATGGAGATGTTGAAACTTTCGGTGAGAAAGCTGAAAGTTTTGGGTAACTGGTTAGGAAGGGAAGAGAGATTGTAATGGTAAATGGTTTATAACATAAATGTTAAACTCTAGAAAACTGTGAATAATCCTTAAGTCATATCATTTGTAAGACGTAAATAATGAAAGCCATGTGATCTAATTAATATAATGGTTTGTTCATGCCTGGTACATTACTATACTGTGGGTTTTTGAGAAGAATTTAGCAAAAAGCACGGCAGCCAAAAACAAGTCAGCCTAAAATTCATGTCAAGAAAAGAGTGGTTTGAAGTAACAATTTTGCAATCTTTGCAAGGAAAAAGTAACTGAGAGTGAAAAATACAGAAGTCAAAGACAATCTGACCTTTGGGTCAGAGAAGATGAAAAAAATTGCTCAGAAATGCACTTTTTTTAAGAAAAAAGAGAGAGGCATTGAATGCAGAAAGCTAAAGCAGAATCTTAAAACAGTAAATGAGAATGAATGAGTAGACATGAAGAAAATGTCATGTTCATGTTCAGATGTAAAAGTCAGCAACTAGAACAACAAGAGACATTTTTATATCATATCCCCAACCAAATCTTAAATATGTCACTGTTTGCCCTCTGGGTATTTTGCAGTTTCTGTTCTAGGGGTATCCTTGTGATCATTTCTGATCGCCTCTAACAACCTCTGGGCTCAGTTGTGGAGACAATGATGGATCTGATGATTTTGGTCAAATTAAAATGTGTTTAATGAACTAAATTTTATATAAGACAAACCATGATTACTTCAAACAATGGGTTTGGCTGATATTAGTCTTCTAGTCTAGCCTGAACTGTAATGTTTGTGAGATGCTACAGGAAAAATTCAATACTAAAGTATTTTTTGAATTTGTTTTCTCAACTTTAGTCATGTTAGTTTGTGTTGATTTCTGCACTTCCGTCAAACTTGACAGTTCCACCTCTATATCCACAGAGATATGATGTATGACATTCACTCTTGTCCTGCCACAGGGGGCTATGGGAAAGTCTGGCTTCATACTTTTTACTACTCCCGCATCAGAACATTGAAGATACTTCAGAGCTTTTTCTTCTCCAAGTGGTACAAGCCCAACTGTCTCAGCTTTTCCTCATATGACAGATGTTCCAGTTTCTTGATTACCCCCACGGCACTTTTCTGGACTTGATTATGATGTCTCTTCTCTCCACATCACCCTGCACACTATGCTTGTCAGTCTTGTTACAGAATCATAGAATCACAGAATGAGAGAGTCACAGAATCATAGAATATGCTGAGCTGGACTTTCTTACTTGATAGAGGTTCTTCATGTCTCTCCACCACTCTTCCTAGTTTAAAGCTTTCCTCATCATTTTGGCCAGCCTGTTGGCAAAGATGTTTTTCCACCACTTAATTGGGTGAATCTTTTCTCTTCCTAGCAGTCATTATTGTCAACAAATATATGATAGTCACAGAAACCAAATCCCTGCTCTTGACATCAGCTGCACAAGCAGTTGTTGACCTACAGGATATACCCACTCCTTCTCAAGACCTCTCTTCCCCTTCCCCATCAGGGTCAAGGAGACACCACCTGCACTGCTGTGCTCTTGAGTGTCTCCTCCAGAGCCAAGTAGTGATGTTTGATATTTTCCTGGAATTCTCTGGTACTATGATTGGCGTACACATGAAAAAGCGGATGGGGTCTGCTGTTGCTTGAGGGCTAGACAAACCTTGGCAGTCTTCCCACAAAATCCCAAACCTACCCCTGTAGCAAGAAGCAGATGTCCCCAAACAGCAGCTTAGGTCAGCAACTGGAGCCTCTCCTCTGGAGCAAGAACACTGCCATCACTTGTGGCTTCCTCCTGGTGCTCAGCCTGAGCATAAAATATCTTCACTTTCAGTACAGTGGGGGATTCAGGCCCTCAGAGAAGATCAAGTCAAACTCATTCACTTGATCCATACCATTCTCATACTTTAGTCACAGATTTTAAACAACCCTCTTTAAAACAATACTTTTTTCTATTTTGGTATTGTCATGTAAGCAAATTTAATTAAATTGCATTAATTCTGAGCAGACAGGATGAAGAAGCAAAGGAAAGGGCCTGAAAGGGTAAAGAAGGAGTTGATTCTTTGTCTGGCTTTCACCAAAATTCCAGCAGCATACTATCATTAAGAAAGTCAGGATCAGTCAGAGATGATCAATCAAAAAGAAAAAACTTACAACTAGTTCGTAGTGAAATCCCTATGCAATGAAAAGCCAGTAACGATATTTCCTTGAGTCTGTAAAGTCAGTTTTGAAGCCAGGATCTCTTCAGTGAGGTGGTCATGACCTCTCCAGAGGTCATCAAAAGTAGTCACAGGATTGTGAAGCATTGAAAATTTATTAGTTACAGTAAACAAAATCTTGCCTTTCCTCTCCCATTCTATCCTTCACCTACAGGAACAAATGTCAGTCTATCATCAAGACCACAAAATGCATGCACAGATAATTCTTGCAGACTTGTCACGGTTACTATGTATATGTGTTTTCCTGCTGGCTTATAGGAAATTCAAAAATTTCCCGACATCCTGCTTTCTTTTTACTTTACTGAAGTTACACTGGGATTCTAATAACATGGATAACAGGGCACACAAAAATATCTGGAGATTCAAGGGCACTAACAAGGCATGGTCTCAAAAGTGAATAAACATAAAATTATAGAATCATAGAATATCCTGTGTTGGAAGGGACCCAACTCCTGTCTCTGCACGGGACAGCCCCAGGAATCACACCATGTACCAGAGAGCATCATTCAAATGTTCCTAGAACTCTGGGAGACTTGGTGCTGTGACCACTTCCCTAAGCATCCTGTTCCAGTGTTCAACCCACCTCTGGGTGAAAACCTCAACTTAATATCCAATCTAAACCCTCCCTGACACAAGTTCATACCACTAGATGGTATGTTGGTATGTTCATATCGGCATGAAATACTGTGATATGTGTACATGCTATGACAAATAGTATTCCAAGATGATCTTCAAGGTCCCATTCCAAGATTCTATAAAATAAGCTAGGTATAAAACTTCATGAAATCCCAGAGTAAGACAGGATGCAAAAGAAGTTGCAGCCAACAAGGGATGGCAAGCTGCCTGCTCTGAGTATGCCTGAGGAAATAAAAATATGCCTTTCCAGGATGATCAGCAAATCCCCACCTCATCTTTGCAATTGGGTTTCTGTTGCTGCTGCCAAAGACAAGAGGGAGGACTGGAAAAACATGAAGAAGGTATTTCCCGACAACAATAGCTCTTCCTCTGAAACTCTTTTTGGCTGTTTTCCCTGGCCTGGGCCTGAGATTCCCCAACACTAAAACCTGGACCTCTTCCAGTTATCTGCCATTTCTTGGAAACCTGAGAAGGGTGTAGGGACACTTGGATGTGAAACACTGGTGCTTAGTGGGGACTATCACACCAAAGCAAAGAAACAGGAGTTGGAAACAAGAACTGAAATGGGAATGTGAACACTGTATTCCTGAGGAAAAGATGAAGGGGTTCCAGGAAAGAAGGAGGAGGCATGGCCTCACTCAGGTTCCCTGGAGCTTCCTGACATCTTGGCATCTTTCTCCACTTACTTACTATTATTAATCCATGCTTACTATTATCATTCCACGCTTACTATTTCTGATAGCACCTGGGCAAAGCTGCAAACATCTTTTCTGAGTTTATCTGTTCAGACCCGTGGAACCAGGAGGAAAAAGTTGCTCTCCCAATCCCATGCAATTCTGTTCTTGATCCCATTGTTCCATTGACAAACACCTATATTGGTTTCATTTAGATCTGTCTCACTTCCCCATGAGCTATACCTATTTTTCTGAAGCACAGCAAGAGACCTTTGTCTCATGGAAAGGACATCTTAGGGAAGTACTACCTAGTTCCTAGAGCACAACAATTCTTTGCTTTCTTATTTACTTCTGTTGTCTGTCTTTTATTTGGTGCTTTCATCCAGTCAGTCACCCTGTTGCTTTGTCAGTACCCAAAGTAAGACCTTGATGTTTAATCATTTACTACAATATACAATAGTGCATTGTTACAGCAGAAGATGTCAGCTTTGTGTTGCCTTGCAAAACACATCTCCAGACACCTTGTCACAATTTGGTGTGCTCCAAACAGCCCACTCCAACAGAATAACAATAATCAGGAAATAGGCACAGCCAGATAGTACCAATCTGAAAAGTCAGCATCAAAGGAACCAGCAAGGTGAGAACACAGCTCAAATACACCACTCTTGGTCTAACAATCAAATTCCAAATTGACAGGTAAAAGAGATCTTAAAGAGTTGATGTTAGGCTCTCAGCAATCTTTAGGACTGAAATCAGAGACATTTATAGAGTATTAGGGGCAAGACCTCCATCTGACCAGACAGGGCAAGGTTTGTACAGGGACGACTTTTTATATTCTGTTGAAAGGGAGTGGGATGAAGAGGTATAAAGAAAAGCAAATATTGGCTTGAGTATCTCATTTTGTCCCTTACAAGGCTAGTAAGGACCAGGAAATTTTCATACAGTGTGTTGAAGTCAGAAAGAGGGTGGAAAAAAGGCCTGTGGAGAACTCAATGGAGAGTCAATTAAGACCTGATGCCCCACAATAGATTATATGGGATATATATTATAACAAATAAACGAATATTTATCCAAAGCTTATTGCCTAAAGGAACAAGAAAGTGCTGAGGATGGAATCAGGATGTGCCTTGAATGGCAGCTGCAGCTTTATTACTCTGTAAAAGTTCTTAAAAAAAAGTGAGATGCAATTTTTGAAAGGTGGAACCATCTGAGTCCTGAGCAGGCAAAAGATGAACCTTTGGGTCTTATGCGCATCTCTGTGTGTCCACATTCAAACCTAAGTATGCTCTTCCATGTCAGAATTCAAACGAAGATGACATTGGAGCTGCTTCATATCTTCCACCAATAATTAGCGATGACCAGTTTCTTTCTTTCTTTCAGTCTCAGTTTCCAATGCGAGTTACAACCACACTGAATTAGGCGAAAATATCATTTGGGACTTTGAGTGTTATTGCAGCTTACAGTATCATAAAAATTAAGTCATACTTTAAAACATTTGCTTTAGTCGATATCAGACACCTATGGATAGAAGGAACCATGTGTAAGAAACTCTTGAGATGATTTCAAGGAAACACGTCCATGACACCTTAATTATAAAAACACTTTTTAGCAATGGTAATGGCTTCTTTAAACAATAAACACTGTCTGATCACAGAAGACCTTGAAAGGCAAAATTCAGATCTCAGGTTGTTTCAGGTAGCATTGAAAGCTAATGTTTTGTTTCAGTCTAAGTGTGGACTCTGACATTTTTCTTTCAATAAGCTAAATTTTTAAGGTTTGGAATCTTAATTTCAAGGTTAACAAGAAAGAAAACCACACAAGAGCTTTTCAAACAATGGAATTCATATTCAAACCACTGAAATATTTATTTCTAAATCTCTTAAGATCAAAAGATAACTTGTCACATTCACATTTGAGTATTGGTTGGTAATGCACAGAATCTATGATTACAGTAATTGATATGGATTAATACAATATTAATTGTATTTCTAAAGCACTGGTTCTGGAGAAAAGGTTCAATACAATCTTATATTCATCAGTAAACTTGCCATAAAGCAGAGTAAAATAAAAGATAAAAGAACGTCTTTTCAATTTGAATGACCAAGATTAAGATGGCTATATATATGCACTTTTTCCCAAAAAATTAATATTAAGTATACAACAGGGTCTGTCTCCCATAATGTAGCCAATGAAAGTATAGCACAGATGTGAAAGTGACCCACAGCTTCACAGTTAAGGCCAGAAGAATCATTTGAATTATCTTGTATGACATCTGCTTTAATATAGACTATAAACCCTCATCCTGTTTCTTTCCTGCATGCTATTAACATGCCTTACTTTAAAGTATTCTAATAAATAGTAGAAAATTTCTATAAAACTCTTCAACCCCCCTTTTAAAATAATTTTTTTTCCTTGAGGTGTACTGTGGTTAAACATTGGACTGTGGGGGAACTTTGGGCTATTTATTACCTTCACTGGAAATGCTATAACTGTATCTCTCATTCCAGACCTTGCCTGCAGATTTGATGTAATTGTGTGGATGTTTTGATCATTAAACCGATGTGTTTGAGGTTGAAAAAGTATGTTTTATGACAGGCAATGAGGCATCTCACCTGATTTCTTCATAGGAAAGCATTATTTTTCTTCTTGGAATTGCAAAGGGCATTAGGTTTTCAATATTAGGGCCAAGATAACAATTTACTCTGTAGTTTTACAGGATTTTAATATGACGAAAAGACCCTTTCTAGTGGGGACTATCAAAACCTCTTTCCTCAGCTGCTCCATCATAGATGTGAAAAAGAAAGCTACAACTTCACTAATGCAAAGTTTTCAAAATTCTCTGACTCAGAACATCAAAACCTCCTATAAAACTTGAGGGTTTAATACACAGTAATTGTTGGGATGTTTGTATTTGCTTTCTTGAAAATTTTGTTAGTTAAATTTGTCAAGTTGCGTGGGTGGAAGTTGTTTTAGAGTGGTGCTCTAAATAGACCTGTCTACCTGATCTAGAGAGCAAGCTAAGGTGTTACTAGGTCTAACTGTTCTTATACTTTCTAGATCTGTTTTTACAGTGGATTTAAGTCCAACAGGTGAGAACAACTTTTGAGATGCTTACATACAGTAATCCTAGTAACAATCTCTGTTCAAAGATGCTCAATGCTCTTCTGTTTCTGTGAATTATGTAAATTGGAAAAAAAATTATGTCCTTCAATCCTGTTGTGATCTCACTTTCTCTTTAGCAAATGCTCATAGATGAGGAAAGCCAAATGCAATGAAAGTAAATCAGATATTTCTATGCTGACACCTTCTTGCTTCTCTTTTCAGAGAAAAAACTTTAAATACTTTAAAAAATATTCTCACATTGAATAAGAAATTGGTTTCTGAGTCACAACAGAAAACAAATCTCTAAATCTAGAACACAAAAACTTGTTCAAACAAAAGTGGCAATACTATCAATAATATGTTATTTCTTTCAGAGACTTTTGCTGGATGGATTTATCAGGAGCCTACTACAGCAGAATAGCTCTTGAAACAGCCTGCAGCACTGCAAAGTTGACACAAGCTGTAGATGACCTTATCTGTAGCTGACACTACTGCTAACAATGATCTTGAGACAGTCAAAACTAAAAGATCTCTTTAGATGAGCGACCACATATTAGGTATGTATCAATATGAATGACATAGATTACACATGCTAAGATATAATATTATTTTTATCACCATGGAAGGAGGATAGGCACTGTAGGAAGCAAGACCCCATACTGAGTTCTTTTGCTTTCTCAAAAGTCTCTAAATCTTTCATTCTTACCAAAAGTTTTGATTTTCTCCTTTTTTTATTATTTTATTCCACAGTCAAAGGGCAGAAAATTCCTAATAGAAATTCTTATCCCTGCTAGCTTTCTTGATGAAGCTTTTGTTACAACTGCTTTCATAAGCAAAATTCTCAGGTAGCCTTAGTAAAAAAGTAAGCAATGTTTTCCGAAGACACTAATTTTAAGGAGCTGTTATCCATAGCTTTTGTATGAAGGAGCATTACGAGACCCCTTCCTGATCTTATCAACTCTATTTAATAGGTCTTTGTTCTGTCATGGTTATACTTCTCCTTGGAAATGACAGTAAGAGGTACTGAAGTGCCTATTCTAGTAGGCATGTCCTGACAGCCGTTCTGTCTGTGGGGGAACTCGTCTGAAATCTTGTCTGCTATATATCAAGATGGATATGAAAACCTTCTGTCTTTTAGACTAATTTGGAAAGTAATGAGAACATTCAAATATTGAAATCCAGCTGTCACCTCTCAGGATGACCTCACTGTGCTAAGGTGGAGTTATATTAAGAGCTACTCTGAGCCAGCTCCAAATGAGATGATATGTCTACACGATACAAGTGAGAGTTCATAGAAAGATGGAAAAAAATTCATTAGGGTAAGTTGAATAAAAAATAAATACACTTTCAAGCAATCAAAAACTTTCTATTAATCAAGTCATACTTCAAAGCTAAATACAGAATGAAAAAATTACTCTCAGCTTAATAATACATGTTTATGGTGTGAGACAAGGTACTTGCACAGTAGTAGACATATTTGTTTGCAGGAGTGTTCAGGAATTTTCTAAGTAGCTGAACATACATTAAAAGATCAGTCAAACAATTTTTAAGTTCATCTCAGATGTGGTCAAGAGCAATTTTTCTTTGCTTTTCTTAAGGGAATTGGTTGTCAGAGCTAGTTCATCCATTGATTATGGCTCTGCAATGATGAATCTGCTGCTTTTTCTGTCAATTATTGTTTCTATGATATTCTATATCTTTAACTGAGCTGATGAATAAACTCATCTGCAGTGACAGTGAAGGATTATTTCTCTCTCAGATCACTAGGAAGATTCTTTATACTTATACTGCCTTTTCTATTGTTCCTAGCTATATTTCTCTCTGCCATATTTTCCATTTTTCCTTAATTAATAGAGAAGCCAATTCTCCACCAACTGGTAAGACCATTACAGCTGGGATCTTCAGTAAGAAGATAGACCTGAGCCACCTCTTCATATTTTTCATCTTTATGAGCGGTTTCTGGCTCCAACCACACAATTCATACTCTAGCTTACTGAGATGAACTCTGAAAGCAGTGTGACAAAACAGACAGTACATTTCTAGCTGTGTTTTTGTATTTCCTATCACAGTGCTAAATTACTTAATATGGTCTTTGCAACTAACCTATTAAAAATTTAAGTGGCTAGGAAAAAATACTATGTGTGGTGTTAGAGCTGCTCTGTAAAGACAGACTTATGCAAACTGAAAAAAGAGATGATTAATAAAGTGGGATATTTTTGTTTCCCTGCAGTCCAGCAGTGTTGCTGCTGTTAAGCCCCACACAAAATACGTCAGTATTCGCATTTCCATTTTCTGCTATTGAAAGATTTGGGTTACAGAACAAGCTTAGATGCCAGATACCTGCCTGCATTTCAGCTAGTTACCATGCCTCATTATTTGCATTTAACAACTGGTGATACTGAAGCTGTTGAAACTACTAATGTTCAATCTTTCTCTACTATAAAGGCACAATGATTTTTCAGATAAAACTGCTTATGCAAGGCTTCCAGACAGTCATGACATGAGATACTGCTACTATCTTTTGACAGGATTTCCCTATGACCTGTGTGAGTTATAAAGGATGCATGGACAACAATATCAGATTTGACAAAGGTTATACTTGTATACTGCTTCTGAGTACTCAAATTAGCTAGCCTAATGTGTGAGATCAATTTTCCATTTGTGTGCTTCTTATTGACATAGTACCTGATTTTGTAGTTAGGGCAGTTCAAGAATGTTTTTTGTTACTGAAAGCAGATTGATCATTTAAAGTAATATCAGTGTGAGCCTTCATAAAAGGCCTTTTATAGTTTTACCAATCTGATCTTGTTTGATCTTTTTTTTTTTTTACAGCATGTCTTAAAATAGTAGGCATGTATTAAAATTTTCAGTTTCATGATATTTTTCATAAACATCAGTACAATCTGTCTCCAACAGTGACACCTTCATTAGTGGTAATGTAAGAACACTAATAAGACCCATTTTTCCCTCCGAAGCAACGCCAAGGAACAAACCACTGTTTTAAAACTGCTTATACAATAGCTTTCTATGATATTATGGCATCACTAGATGGAATTTTAAATTAAAACTGTTTGGGCATTTTACCTTCTGGAAGCTGTAGTACTTCTTCTTTTGTTGTGTTGATCTAGGACCTGACTTACAAGAGTGGGAAGAGTAATGAGACTTTCATAAGATAGCAAGTGAAGAAGATAAGTGCAAAATTGAACTGACAAGCTTTAAGGTGGCAAAGTTCTTGTGTGCACTGGTGACAGCTGGTTGGAAGATTTGTGCTGAATAAAAGTGGTTCTCCAGCTAAAAAGTATTTGATAAAAGAGACAAAAATCTGGGTTTGGCATTTAACTTTGAAACTAATCACATTCCCCAAGAGAGTAAAAAAGATTGTTCTTTTCAGTAAGAAGGCATGTGCCTGTGTTGCTAAAAATGCAGTGTAGGAAATTGCAGTCTACGTATTCTGAAAACCTACTTTATGGGTAGGGCATGTGACGAGCCTCCTAACAGAGGTAGAGAGAAGCAATAAATGAACTAGTTACTGTCGACACTAAGATAGATAAGTACAACTCAAAAAGGGAAAAGTATCTGGAAGAAGAAGCATCTGCAAAGACTTCAAAATTCCAAATATTTTTTAAAAATATGATTGATATGGATTCACTATGTAGATTTTTAATAAATATGGTCGCTCATGTCTATTTAGATTTTTTATTTTACTCAGATCCTTTTAGTATCTAGCTAAATGATATGTCTGTCATATGCAATGCATACTCATACAAAACCCAGCCATCTCTACATTTATGGCTGCTGCCCCAGGGATTTTGAGGGCCAGCTGTTGAAAAAAGAGAATGAATCAGTGACTCATGAAAATGAAAGGGGTCAAAGCTTACCTTTTCCACTTCTGTGAAGTCTGAAGATGTCACAAGAACAAATCAATAAAATGAAAGGCGGTGTGTTTTGCCATGCCAAATTTCACTCTACAATAATGACGATCATACAATCAATGTTTTCAAATCTTAAAACATCAAGTCTGTAGCCATCATTTAAAAAAATCCCAAAAACCAAAAAACATACAGAAAAAAGCTAGCAAACTCCAAAGCATGCCACATGACATCTGTATTAAATTTGGGGAAATATGAGAATTTTTTATGAACAACTGTCATACAACAGTTAAAATTATATTATTCAACATATTTGTGTTTTGCTCTAATTTAAATACAAAGAATTTTTTAAAAATCTTATATGAATCTAATCTAACTTGACTATGTGGAGTTACAACAACTTCTTTCAACTTAATTTTTTGAGACACCTTACTTCTTTGTCAGTGTACCCTTTAGCTAAAGTTACCGCCCAGTTGAAAAGGCTTATTTGTCTGTCTAGTCCTCTGTATCTTTACCAATCTATAGGTTTGTGCTGTAGAAAACCCCCAAAACCTACTCATTCCCACACTTTTATATCTCATGTATATATTCTGGAGGAAAAGGATTTGTACCCCAGATTTGAGTGCATGTTGATACTGCAATTAATCTATGTATTTATGAAAGTTCTGTGTTCTCTGTAGGCCATCACATTTTACAGGTGCATGAGAGGTCAAGATACAGCATTGTCAAAATGTAATCTCCTTCAAACAGCAGAAATTAACCTTGAAGTATCACAGAAATGATAACTATGTTCTCCAAAGAGAAAATGACGTTTTTCTTTCTACCCTAAAAGTGTCAAAATAGCTTCTTTTTTATTGCCTGGAAGGAAGATACTCTGTTCACACATTATACATTAAAATGATTGAAAAGGAAGAGGAAAAAGACAAGTTGATAAAATTATCAGATCTGTTATTGAAGACTATTTGTGGATGACACTTTTAACTATGTATTTCAAAATAATCTATCACAAGGCTGAACATAACCAGTTATCTCAGGTTATTTCTGAACTGCCACTTGCTTAATATTTTTAGAAGACAAGCCCCTTGGGGCAGACTATATTTCTCAATACATGTGAATACTGTGGAAATCATAATATGCAACAAACATGTAAGAAGCTTTAATTGACTAATAAGATTGGAGTGTCTAGAACAAGGTGAAGGAAAGAAAAAAGTTGCCATGAAACATGCAGTTACCAAACAACATACAGTTAGGAAACAAACATTTAAATATCTTCTTTTAGAATGGAAAATCATACAAAACTTGTTAAACAACTGAGATATTTTATGTAAGTGTTGTTATGGGACTTATTTTTCATTCTTGTCAAGTACAGACAGAAACAGAATGTATCTGCATGTCCACTGTGTCTATTTTTTACACATTCCAGAAGACTGATGCTCACAATTATTTGGTATATTGAATTTCTTCAGGACATGCTTTATATTATTAGAATTTGCACTGAGCACAGAGATAAATGTTTTTAGCAATGAAGTTTGTGAGCTAAACTACTGTACATCAGATCAAATATTCCTCCATTGTGATGGATGACTTCCCTTCAGCTCTACACTTCTGAAGCTGTTCTGTTTATTTCATTTCAAGCTCACTTTAATGCACAGTTGAAGGAGCCAAATCTATATACAACATTGAAACTGCTCTGTGTTCCTGTCAGATCTTTCCTTTTATATTTCTACTAATGCTATTTAAAGATTCTCTGCTAGAAAGCTTAGAATATAAAAGTGTATGCATGCCAATTTTACGTTCTCTGTGCAATCTCTATGATAAAATAGCAAGTGATTCAGTAACCTTTAACCACATAGCATGTCTTGTTTCTCCAGCTAAGTATTTCTTTTGCCTTTGGTAAATTGGTACATTGGGTCTTCAGTTTAGGGTAGCAAGAGAATCTTCTTTACTTGGTACTGTCCTGAAAATTAACAAAAGAGAGGTTGCATTTGTACTTAAATCTTTTATTTTTTCACCTCCAAATTCAAGACAGTTGGCTTCTATATATTCAGAGATGTCTGCAGAGCTTTCAGCATTGACAGTAACTGGAAGCCTCTGGGTTTTAGTGTAAATCCTTTGAATCTTCTGCCAAGATGATGTTAGGCCAGAAGAAACACTCATTAACTGGCCATCCTACAACAAACACAAAGTCTTGAACACCAGCCAAAATTAAAATGTTTCCCTGTTGTGTTTACACTTGGTAGCATTTGTGTAAGACACGATCGTCAGATCACAGAATTCAGCTTTCACCGTCTCACTGCTCCTGTCTGTAAGCTCATCAGTAAAAGCTGCACAAAAGGGTGTGCTCAGCAGCATGGTACAGATCCTAAGCCACTGGCCTAATGTTTTGGTCTCATAAGCATATTAGTCAGCTTTATGGGATTTGCATTTAACAGAAATGTAAGGAGATTAATTACAGCTCCTTAAGCCACTGAAAAATAATGTAAAATCAATTACTATGTTATTGGCTAGGCCAGACCACGTGGTGGCAGGCAGGACAAAAGTCAAATGAGCACAGCACTTTCGCTCTCCATTTCAGATTCCCATTAACAAAGATTTTTCAGATATGTGAAGATGATAATGAAATATGGGACAATGTTAGCTAAGTTTTAACGGGGATTTTTTTTTAAATTCTCTGATGGCTATACATAAGGCCTTTGTGGGACTACAATGGTCTTTTGTATTTTACTGAAGACTGCTGAAAAATTCTGCAGATAATGAATAGAGGTCCAATGTTTTCTTCCTGTACATAAACAGCCATGGATTTATCATTTGATAATCAATGCATAATTCAGTGGGAACAATTCCATTTGTCTGCATCTACTACAGTACTTACACTGTACTGAATTAACGAGATTTTAAACAGTTCATCATGCAGAATTAGATAAAATTTTATTTCTGGAGCTTTGAAAACAGGATTGAAAATATTTGAGGAGTTTTATTTAGGAATAGGACTGTAAAACAAATGAAAGTACAAACACTGTATCCACTTAGGCATGTTTTTCTCATATGCCTGATGTCCTCCATTTTCTGCAGTTTCTTTTGAACTTGGGATATTTTATAGTGCTCTAATACACGTTTAACACAGACTAAAGTCCTACTGGACAGGAGTGGATGCAACCAAAGTAGGAGTAAGCTGAGCTGAACTCTTCCCTCTTTCTTCTCCTGGGTTCAAATAATATCTCACAGCAGAAGATCCGCTCTGTATGGTAAATCACACGTAGCTGCAACACAGGATGGTGCAAATCTGTATGCATGGGACAGAGACACACTTCCAGCTGCTGCAAAGCAGTATAAAGTCTCATTAGCTGTGAAGGAAGCAGAGAGAAGCTAAAGTGCTGTGAAAGAGCCAATTTTGTGTGAATTGCTAGAGGGAAGATAATGGGGGGTAAATCTAATAAACCCAAGACTGCTATTAGTATAATGCCTATTAAATTCTTTAGAGTTTTTCATGTTCAATAGTGACTCCAAATCCAAGTATTTTGTGACCCATCAGGATCCTAATTCTTGGAGTAGAACATATATGCTAACTGGAAAGGGAGTACTGCTGGGCTTTATCATATTTCTTTATGACACAAAATATGTATTTGGAAAAGAACACTTTCAACTAATACTTTGACTGAAGTGAACTATGAACAGTGAATTATGAACAATATTCATCTATGAACATTGCTACCATGAACGTTCAAAGATGGTTGAGTTGCAATTGCGCTTGGTTCTGATCGATGAAATATTATTCTCAAAGCTTGCCCTGACATAGGTGTTCTAAATCACTCCACACTGATTATTTTTTTTCTACAAGAGAGGCAGGACAACACTAAAAATGTTAAAAAATGCTGGGACTTGAACAGCTTAATAAGATGAACTTGTATTTTCTGAATGTATTGGTGACATGTGACGTTATTTTCTTGTACATCATATTAGGATCGCTTCATAACAGTGCATGGATAAAGTGAGATAATTGTTGACAATGGAACTGTAAAGCATCTTCACAGCAGTGAAGTCATAATTGAATGCAAATACCCACTGGTAGAAGTCTCAACAAAAACAGTCTCTAAGTTTAAAGGTGTAAATATTAAGCAATTCTTAAACCTTATAGATACAGTGCACTGGGATGAATTCAGACTAAGTTTAAAGATAAATAAATGAGCAACAAAATGGAATTGAATTAATTGGTATAATTTTATAATGCTCAGGGCCATTAAATACAGATTCTTTCAGGAAAGTCACACACATCACTGTCTATGTCAAAATAATTTTGTCTTTCTGTTTGAAAAAAAAAAAAGATTCTTATAAAACAGAACTGTCTGACCCCAAATCAGAAGAGTTTTTGGCAAGAAAAGCAATAACCACAAAAGTAAATTTTGACAAGCAAGAATTCTGAAGAATAAACACTTTCTGGGAAGTTCATTATGAAAAAAGAGACTGGTCTCTGCTCTTGTACAGCGCAATAAATTTTACCAGTTTGAGAAACAGAAGAATTATTTGGTTCTGCTGCTTCCAAGCGGGTTGGAGAACATTCCCCCGCAGACTGTAGATCTGTTGTGGATTAGAGAGGGATGGAGACTCTGTGAGAGCTCTCATTTGGATGCCTCAGCTGTTCTCTCATTTGGTCAGTAGAAAAAAGATGGGTGCGAACAATTATGTAAGACACTCTGGAAAAATAAACAAACCAGCTGGTGTTGCCTTCTACATTCGCTTAAGTCAAAGTGCTCAAAAAACAAGGCAGTCACTAGGAGGAGACTGCTTCTCCTGTCATAGGTCAGGAATGTGACTGTCTGCTTTTAAGATAAGGCTTGGCAAAATCATTTCTGGCCAGAGCCTTGGCACACTGAGCTAGATAGGAATCTAATTGTGTCCTTTTTATAGCTGGTTGTCAAATACTTATCTGATGAGAGAACTTGTTGAAATTTCCCATTCAAGCCACTAAGCATCATAACAGTCTGAACACCTAAAAAGACTTCTTGGATTTAATAAATTCCTTTTAGGGGTAAAAAACATTTTACATACTCTTAGATGTCAGGTTTTGGTCACCTGCTGACTAATCTCCTCCTGTCTAATCCTCCATAAATTTGAAGTCTCAGTGATTTCCTCTTACCCCCCTTCCTGATTGGAAAGTTATATTCTTTTAGAGAGGAAGCAGGATCAATCTCATGTGACATACACAACCATTAACAACACTTTGATAAATGAGCAACAACAAAAGCACACTCTGAGGTGACTGTATATTTTTTCCTGTAAATTATTCCCTCATTTCTAGCATATTTGTATGACGAACAACACAGAAAGTGTTGAAAGAGATATATTGTGTCTGCTTAGATGAGAACATACTGATGAGGAGTGGCACATGTCATGACAAGTATTTCTCGTTACCTCATTACTTCTCATTCTTTCCAGTTTCTCCTCTTCAGCAAAATGCTGAAATGTGACTAGAGCAGTAACAGTGATTAAAATGTCAGATTGCTCTTTCACTTTTGATCTTATTTTTATTGTCTACTCAGATAGGTACAGACAGTTGCAGAGGGAAAATGGTAACTCAGTGAGGCTGAAGTTGTTACCCATTACAATGATGAGCATCATGCTTAGCTATTTACTCCATATGAGGGTCTGTAAGAACAGAGAGAATGAGATGAGAGGGTGCATCAGTGTGTGTGTGTGTGTGTGTGTTTATGCAGAACAATCTTGGAAGCATCAGAAGGTCTATTTTTGGTGGGACGGGTGACACCATATACATTTGGCAGCACAGCTTGCCTCCTTAGAAAACTGTCTGCAATGCCATTACTAAGCAACATTAAGAACTGAATGATTCTGCCTATCTGCAATATAAAACATTCATGAAAATTTCATAGATCCTTTTTTGCAGCAGGCATGCTAAGTAGATTCTGTGCAACTGCATTATAGTTGCATTTGTAATTTTACAGTTAAAAATATATTAGTACTTTAATTATTAATCCTAATACACGGGTTCATAACATTCTGATAAAAGTCTCCAGAGCAGGCAACTTCTCAATGAGAAAAGGCAAAAAAATATCTGGAATAGAAATCAACATGCTCTACCCCTTTGAAAAATGCAAGTAATCTTCATTAAACTGAATTCATATAAATGTTATTCATTCTTTGGCTGGATATGGACTAGCTTGTCCTCCATTCTTCCTCAAGACATACCTACCTGGAGAAGGACACTGCAAATTTCAACCATCTGTAGGAGATTTCAGGGAAGGTCTGGTCATTCTGTGCCTTTATGTAAGAGATCTGCAGTCTGCTACACTTTGGGAACAGTGGAGTTCCTCTGTGTCTTTCCCATTAGGAGTGCTCCTGAGAAAGGGTAGGATACAGTGTGCAGTGAATGAGTTGTTAGGTCCCACAAAGGATCACAGGTAAAAGCAGGTTTAATACAAAAGTGAAAGCACTACAAAGTTTGTTGTCAAGGTTCACTTCAATTATGTACTGGATGGCTAAAGCTCACAGAGAAAGACGAGACTAAAAGCTATCAATCCAGAAGTAAAATCAACCTAAACTTATCTACATGCGTGCTGGGGATGAAAAAAAGCTAAGGATGGGCATGGATAAGGATAGAAACAAATCTTTGTGGAACAGTATTCCACCCTGAGTCTACTTAGATGCAACCATAGCACTGTGGAACACTGAGATTTTGATGTCTTTAACATGAAGTGAAAGTTTAGAGGTTTAGAAGGTCTGGTAAGTAAGTCAGAAGTCCTTGTTGCTTCATTGCTAGGGTCTGTGTCTGTGTTTCAGGGCAGAAAAATGTCCCTATTGTGTCAAAGGCAAATCAAATGATCCTAGTTAATTTTTCCAGTGATTCCAAAGTCCTACAGTCTCTGAATAGTTTGTTGTACTTCTGTTACTGCTTTAACTTGATACTTAGGCTGTGCCTGTATCTAACTAGCCTGTAACCACAGCTGTTTCTGATCACATTTCTTTTGAAGGCAAGATAGATATATCTTTCTTATTTTCTTAATTTCCCATAGAAAAAAAATTCCTTGATTCAAACTGAATTCCAGATAGATAACCTAGTATGTTCTTCCCTTTCTTACGGGTAGTCAATAAAATTCCATTATAAGCATAGTACCCAGGTTTATGAAGTTCTTTGATCTCTCTAAATCGTAAAAGGCTAACTCTTATGGATAGTTCATATGAATGTGAAATTTGTGATCTTTATTCTATTTGAATCAGAAATCTCAGATTCTCTATTCACTTGTCTTGAATAAAATTTTACCCCTGTCAAGGGAAAAATGAAGCCGTTGCATAACTCTCTATCCTCCAGCTGTATTCTAGATAATAAGAAATAGAAAATTTATTTCCAAGATCCACAACTTAAGGAACAATTAAAGCATTGGCAAACCTGGCAAAAGTTGGGATGAAGTCTCTTTCCTAATGACAGCTTGCAAACCATTCCTTTTAAACACACATAGTACTCTGATTAGTGCTAGGAGGTTCCAATCAGAAGATTGCAGTGATTTCTTACAATTTTTATTAACTTATTTGTTTGGTTGAAATGCCAAAGTGTAGAAGTTATTATAAGAAGCTAGTTAATCAGTCTAAAAAATATAAGGGGTTCAATAATGCAAAGATTATACCTGTAAAATTTTACAAACATAGACTGTTCATTAGAACAGAAAGATGGTGGGGTTCTTCAGATAAAAATTCAAAAAACCAACATTTTTATTCTCCATGGCTGTCATGCCATTTTGTTTATACTATACATTTTAAAGTTCTTAATTTTACTGACACAAAAAGTTATGGAAAAAAGCAACAAGGCAGCATTCAGCAATTTTTCTTAAAAACTCATTCTGCCATGCACTTTTGTATTCAGAAACACATGTTCTTCAAGTTCTTATGCAATCTTTCCATGAAGGAAAGAAACCCTCTGATTTATCACCCAGTCAAAACTGAGCTGCACACCTAGCAAGATGAATATTTATGAACTTTTCACTGTCTAGATCCTTATCCAGTACTGCATGCAGTGCAAACATACTGACTTACATTAGTTGAGAATCTTTGCTTAATACAGGAAATCTAATCAAAGACATTTTACTAGCAATAAAGAAACTAAAGACAAAATTTTCAATCTGAAATATTCAATTACCTCCATTAGTAATATACCTATAAATGTTGTAGTAGTCTAAGTCCATTTTAAGTCTTTTAGCACCACAGTTTTCACCATTTCCTACTCAAAAGCAATAACATATAAAACAAGAACTCTGTTTCTGAATGCAAATAAGACTGTTCAATGTGTTGGGGAAACTTGTTTTTAGCTAATAAGCTTCAAAAGATTGGAAATAGGGGGCAAGAGTGAAGAAAAAAGTGGTTAAGAAATAAATACAAAATATTTCAATTTATTTAGTTTTGAAAATAGTTGACATGGTTTAGGTCAGCTGGAATTTAGTGGCAATTTCCTCTGTTTAGTGTCTAAATAGTCAGATTCAATAATATTTAACTGAATGAAATAATTGTTATAATTATACTTACTCAATTTTTAATCCATTTAAATTTAAATGAACATTCCAGATTTCATTATTTACTGCTCAGCACGTTAATACACAAACTTGTAACATTTGAAATAGAGTCAAATCTAATACAAAGTTCTGTTGAAAATATGTTCTTTCTTCAGTCCTGAAATGTGACTTTAAAAATAAGAAGTTGAAAAAGAGCAAAAACCAATCTATCTCACTTCAAAGGATATTGTTGAATGCAAAACCCCCTTAGTAAAGAGCAAGGAACAATTTGCAGCAAAATATATTTGCTCCTGAAGAAACAGACCAAAAAAAAAAAAAAAAAAA
>VZTJ01003851.1:535436-552841 GCA_013397795.1 Orthonyx spaldingii
AAAAAAAAACCCAACAAAAAAACCCCCATAGGCCATTGTAGTCGAAACTCTGTAACATTTGTCTAAATTGCATAAACTCCTATTTCTAAAAAGCCCAGGAGACAAGGGGGAAATTGAACGAAATTCTGCCTCTTTCAAAAGGGGAAATTATGCCTGACATATGTCAAAATTCCATCCCAAGAAATATAGCAGGATGGATTATAAGAGAAATGATCTCCACACTTTTGCAGCCAATCGGTGTTGGCTCCAGCTCAGGTATGTGACAGGAGGTCACAAACTTGAATTGCCCTGCTAAAGTGCTGACTTGATAGAAAAATCTAAACTTCATTTGTTGCCATACAGTTTCCTCCAGGTAACAGCCATTTATCTATTTGCATGCTCTACACACCCTCTCTTGTGTAAAGCTCTGCACTTTTGTCATCATTGCCATAAACTACAGCCAAGGGACACTGGTTAATGGATTGATTTATGTTGAAAGACTTACCTCGTAAAGAATTGATATACTGCCTTGATAATTTTACTTTTTCCAATCCATATTGCAGTGTGCTAACCATAATTCCTCTGAAAAAAAAACCCCTTTATTTACAATTCAGTTCTTATTTGGATATAAAAAATACACAGCACAAGACCTTTCCCTGGTCTTTTAAAAAATGTTTTGGGAGAACAATATCTGACCATAAGTTAAATACAGTTTCTTTAAACAATCCAACTTGTGAGACTTTGCTTTCATAACTGATTAAGTAATGAACAGTCTGGATGTTTTGCGGCTAAGAATGTACAATATTTTCTTTTGTTGGAAAGTATATTTTATAAAGATCAAATGTCTGGACTGAAAGCAAAAAAGAACGAAGGCAAATTAAAGCAGAATATCATCAGGAAGGGTCTAACTAAAGCATTTGATTTGCTTCCTTCTTCTATTTGTTTTCTTTAATATTAAATAAAGTCTGAAGCTTTGTGCTAAGTAGAGGTTTTTGTGAAACCAGGTTTTAACAGGCTAATTGGTCACTCATTTCTTAATACATTAATGATATAAACATGACTGACTGAAAGATTTCTTATACCTGTATATTTTGAAAAAAATGGGACATTTAATATCAAGCAAAATATCTTTATGGGGGATTAGCGCAGAGGCTCTTCAAGATAAGTCTCATCACTGTTCTGTTCATACAGAAACGCTACAGAGGGTATTGCTTGTCACTGCACTAATGTTTGTGTCCAAGCCAAATGTACACAGCACCTTCACCAAATGTTTCTCTGCTGGTGAAAGCTGCTCACGTTACTACACAACTGAGTGTGTGCTAAGTTTTGCACTAACAATAGAAAACTGCTTTTAGACAAAGCATTTAAAGCTGCTTTACTTGGAGTATGAGTGCACTGTTGATGGCTGGACATCAACATGTGACACTGCTCAGTTCCTTGTAAGGAGGGATCTCCTTGCAGGCAGAAAGGGAAAGGGAAAGAAAAAAGAAAAGGAAAAGGGAAAGAAAAAAGAAAAGGAACAGGGAAAGGAAAAAAGAGAAAAAGAGAGAGAAAAAGAAAATGAAAGAAAACTATTTAGATGACTTTGATTTGCTTTTTATGCTAACACATGGTACATAAATAAAAATTCCTCACTCTCTTAATACAAACACCTTCATAATTATTTTTCATCCAAACTTCTGTGTAGACCCCAAAACACCTAGATTTAATTTAGGGTTGCTTTCAGCTTAGGCAGACTGACCTTTTCAGGGCCATAGATCACAGCTACAACAACACAAACCCAACATGGGCTTGTGACTAACCTCTTTAGTAAAATTGGATTCTCTATTATCAGTTTTAGTTTGGATTCCTATCATCTGTTACTCTCCAACAGCAGATGGGTGTTTCTGGTTTTTTCCTTTTGATTCAAATCGCTGATCTGCTTACATCCCTGTGTTGCCCCTGCTTCTGCATTCACCCCTGAAGACAGAAAACACCTGAGAGACCATGTTTCTGCATGTTGCAGACTGGGTTCAAAAACCTCCCTTTTACATCCTTAGAGAGCCTTACTTCAGAGACATCTGATTCAGCTCTTCAAGCATATCATGCTGTCTCTATAAAATTAGGGAAACAATTGTGTGGATGAGATCTCCATGTGTGAATGAACTCAAGTAGCATGAAGCCGAACAGTTCTTCAGTCAGGAACCAAAACAAGGAAGCAATGATTATTCTGTGATGTAGTCCTCTCCCTCAACCTTCTTCAGCATTCTTAGATGCTGTGTTGGATTCATACCACGTTTTGTAATATGCAATTACCTAGATTGCAGCATATCTGCAAAGCCAGAGTTACCAGCACAAGAAAAGAAATACAGCGCACACAGGTTGTCAGCAGGTGTGGTAGCTTTTGAGGACAACCCTTCATTGTGGTTCATCTGTGCAAAAATTTTGAAATCATTTTCCAGCAGAAGGTGAAATCCCTAGAAACAAAATTACAAGGTTTTCTTAAAACTCACGCTAATAACAGTGTCCATTGAATGCCTTTCAGTAATGACTGCTAACAATCTAAACAGACCATCCCAATTACAATTATCTATAAGAATGGGCTGAGTGAAAATGCATATCCTGAAAAAGCAGAATTAATTATAACTGAGTTGAGGATATAACTGTATTTCAGCATAAGGGCCCTGAAATGACCAATGTGTTCCAGCAGCACAAAATAAAACAGCTTGCATGGAGCAGTTTAGTGAAACATTGAAAACCGGCAAATTGGCCTCTTGAACCTCTCAAGCTTCACATCAGTGAGTAGAGCACATGTTTAAATTCAGCACCTGGCATGTGGCCATTCACACATAGCAAAGGGTAAAGCAGGTGCTGGGACCTCAGCACTGACACATCAGGTTATTTCTGCAAGAAAGGTAAAAATGGTGCTATTTCCTAAATAATGTAAGGCATTTCTGAACCATAATGACTTTGGTAAATCTAATAGCCAGTGTGTGCTGTAATTAACAGAAAAATATAGAGACTCATGGAATTCACAGAATGTAGTCACCCTATCTTTGTCTCATTTTTCTATCACTTTATTTAATAACACTGCAAATGAGAAGACTAACACCAGTATTGAAAAAATGGGGTGGGGAAATTACAGCTGCCTGAAAGAGTACAGCTGTACAGCCCAGGTTCTACTTCCAGGCATGTTTTGTGTAAAGTAAGTGAAACTGAAAGCTTATAATAAAATACCAGTGATCTGCAAGATTTTCCAACTTATGTAGTTCATAGGAGGTTTGCTAAGAACATGCTGGCACAGATGAGAAACAGAAGTGAAAGCAGGGAGGAATTTGCATACAGAGTGCAGATTTCATTGTTCATGACAAAGCTGCCCTTGATTTGCTTCAGTCATTGTAACAATCAGCCCAGCCAAGTGTTTACATGCTCTCTATTGTGCTGGTGTTGGCTAGGAAATGGCAGGCGCAATGAGATTTGCTTTCTCTTGGCACTCTGGGGAGCAGCAGGAGCTCACACACTTGACAGACAGACAGGCAGACGGGCCTCTCTTTCCAACAAACAAGAGAGTGGCTTACTTGCTCTTGAGCTGTGTTATTGTGAGGATGAAGACAGGAGCATGTGTGGCTGAAAGCAGGGCACGCAGAACGGTTTGGGTGCCAGGGAAGAAAGGGTGAAAATTAAAGCAAAGTGTTGAGAGCTAAAACATCAGAAGGCTTGAAACAATTACCCCTCCCTGCCCAACTACTTGCATCTCAGCTACTTTTAAACTTTTCCCAGTTTCTGGGAAAGAAAGACAGGTGAGAGAACAGGCAAAGTGTATTCATTCATAACTTCCAATGTAAATGTCTGCAAGAAAGGAATGAAACTCATGCTGTATGAAATATGGAAATAGTCGTCCTTTTACTGTAAAAGGGGTGGTGGTGTTGCTGCTGTCATAGCAACATAGTCCCAGCTGTAAATGTAATAAGCTCTCAAATTTAAATATAATCACAATCACACAGAAGGCTCATGAAAGACAATCCCCCTGTCCTCTGCACTGCTCTCCCTTCATTCATGACAGTCTTAATGGGTTTAGGTTGATAGACTTTTCCTTGGCCCATCCTGGTCTCATTTGAAATGCATGGATGAAAACACTTCTCTAAGCCATTTGAAAAACTTTCTGGACTGTTTAAAAGACTTCATAAGTTGTGCAGTCTTTTCCTTGGAGCCACTTTCTAGAATAAGGAAAGACAGCCCCAAAGAATAAAGGAAAGATTACAGTTGCATGATTGGAAAGTGTTTGTAAAACAATCAGTTTTTGCAATTTGTGTTGTTTAAAAAATTAAAAAAAAAAAATCCCATGGCTGAGGATCATGGTTGAAATGAGTTTGGAAGGGAGATTTTTTATGTTATTTTTTATTTTCTTTTAAAGTCGTAATCATAGCCACTTTTATCAAGGCAAACTCAAAACTTATCGCTGGGAGCACTCACACAGTCAATACATTACTGCAGACAGCACTCAGCAGTGGGCCACATTCAAAAGCCTGTATTTCTCTTTCAAAATGTAGGTGAATTATGCTCTAAATCTTCACTGATTCTTGATGAAGAAAACTTCAGTCAGCAGTAGTCTAACACTTTCTCATCAGCCTACCTGCTAGATTTATATGATATGCACCCTGAAAAGCATATTCTGCTCTCCAAGTAATAGGGGAAATATGATGACTAACCTACAGGATAGAAGAGTGAGGGAAGGGTTTCTCAGCCAAGCAAAACACAAAGGAATGCATACTCGAAAGCACAGAAATAAGACCGGTGCTATCGAAAGGCCAAATTCCCTGGAGAAACAAAATATTCAGGAATATAATTTAATAAGGTAAAAAGCAAAGTAAACATTTTACACCTCTATTAAATTTTCCTTACAAGTTTTCTCTGCAAATACAGAAAAGACAAGAATGCCATTTCCTTTATATGGATTATTAACATTTTGTTAGTTGTGATTTATTTATGCAGGTCTGACTAATGACTTGAAGTGAAATGGCTATAGCAGGGAAATGATAAATTATCTAGTGTATAACACTGCTTAAAGCCTAAACATGTGTTTATAGTTGCTGTTCTGGGATAGTTGCCAAAGGGACATTTTACTTAGCAAGTTATATTAGTGTATTTTTTTCCTATAAACAACAAAAAAACTCTCCAAAAATAATAAGATGAGGGGAGGGGAAGGAATCTCATTTGTTTGCTGCTAAGAAGTACCATGAATCAGATTTTCAAAGGAATTTCCATGTTGTCTTAATTAAAAAATTTATTTCTTGACACAATTTGGGTAGAATTTTCAGTAAAACTGCATGTTACCTACTATATACTCTATTTATGTGATAAAGAAGCAAATCCCTCAGCAGGGAAGGTGATCACTGTCTGTAGAGTCAGTTCTAGTACATGGAAGGAGGTGTTGTTTCACTTTTTGGAGTTAGTTGAAGAATTAACCTGCAGTCACACCACTGAGGACTAACAAGGACAAAAGATGTTCTCGACAAGTCTTAGAGATAATGGAAAAGAACTGAAAATCCATAAATTCTATTCTTGAAGATTTATTCTCTAACAGTAAGCATCATATACTTGAATGAAACAGTCCTAGTGACTGAAGAAGGAAAAAAAAGCCTGAAATCTACTATGTGACAAGGAAAAAAAAGCCTGAAATCTACTATGTGACATTTATTCTTAAGGATCTTTACTTCAAGAAGCTTTATATGATATAAAGACAGACATTTTTACTTGGAAGGAGATAAGAAAAAAAAGATGCAAAACTCATCAAATTAGAATCTCATAATAAATATACACACCATGAAGCCACCAAAAGAATAAAAGGTATGCCACAAAATCAGAGGTAATATTTAACTGAAGAAAATGGAAAAGAGATTAAATGTAAATTATAATAAGGCCAACCAGAAAACATTTCTCTGACCAACTTGCTAAAGGCATAAAAACTACTAATAAAAATATTTTTAACTTCTCATGAGTAGGTAGCTTGCTGAGAGCTAGTATGGCCAATTCAGTTGAAAAAGAGAACTAAAGGGAAATAAGACAGAAAAATTAGGTGGACTCTTTATATGCACTATTGATGGAGGGGTTTAGAAGGTTACCATACCATTGTCTGTCTGTGCAGGAAAAAAATATCAAAAATAAGTACTACAATCACAGAACCACAGAATTGCCAGGTTGATGTTGGAAAGGACCTCTGAAGGTTACCTGATCCAAACATCTCCCCACCCCTGCCACCTTTGAATTGTAGAAAGGATTTTGGAAAAAATGAACAGAAAGAATTCTATCAGATCATGAGTAGCAGACATTATTTACCAAAAAGTCAAACCAAGATCTAATACAAAATAAATGGTCTACCAATGGATTTAGCATATTATTTTAATTTTCTTGATAACAGATTTGATACAAAATTTTTCAGGGTAGTCAAACTTATAAATGGCCATTGAAAATATTAAGTTGAAATCAGTATTCATGAGTGCAAAACAATGTATATTGTAGACAAAATTATCCTATCTATAGACACCTGTGATGATGTCCATTAAAGGAGGCAGAAAAGATTTCCAGGGAACACTGTGTACAGTTCGAGGGAAACCTTTGTGCTAAAAAATGCCACACATAAAGTTCAGATATATTTAAAAAGCAATATAGGAAAACATTCAAACAAGCAAACACAGAAAATATTTTGCACCTGTTCTTGAATGAAGTATACAATTTTGGTTTCCTAATCTCAAAAAGGATACAGTTAGATGCAAAAGGAACAAGATTGGAAACAGCAGTGACCAGAGGTACTACACAGACTTAATCCAAGAAGAATCACAAAGCAAATAAGCAAAAAGTGCAAGAGTCTTAACTGACAGAGAACATCTAAAAGTTAGTATAGCACAGGTCGAGAAAATCAGGACTCATAAAATTATGAATGAAGTTGTGGTGTTTCTCACACTGCCCAAGTATGAAGTCATCCAATTAAATTAACAAGTAGCACAACTACAATCAAAATAAAAGGAAGAACATCTTTGCACACATTGTGCTAGTAGTGCCACAGGATGTTGTGTAGACTAAAAATAGATATAAACTAGAAAGATAATAGATGAAAGAGAAGCTGTGAGCAGGCTAATAAAGTCAATGGCCTGGACACAACCTACAGTAAAGGAAGTCCTTAAATTGCTGACTGCTACAAGCCAGGAAGCCATGCAGAGGGAATAACTCTTCTTTACCTGCCTTCTTTAATATTCACTACCAATGACTACCAAAGGAGTGATAATAAGGTAAAAAAAACATTTGATCAGAAGTAATGGACTTATTTTTACTAGAATTCCTAAGGAAACAAAGTGAAAAGTGATGAGCAGATGGTAAAGAGAAAGAAAGAAATGAATGAAATCTATAAAATCAGGAAAGCTGTAAAAAAATCTGGCCTAAAAAGACAGGGACTACCACAAAACTAGTTATTAAATAAGAGGAACAAGACCAAGCTTACCATTTAAAAAAATCCCAGTAAGACTATGATTTACTAAGTTGGATGGGTGACTACAGTACAGGGATCCAATGGTGTCCTTGCTCACATAACCATCAAGAGTACACCTACAGTGGTTTTGTATAACTGCACATACTGATACCACCCTTGCAAGACAATCCTGAAGGAAGGAGGTATGGGAAAAAAATTAAGAGCAAATCCGTCATGTAAACTCAGAAAATATAGTACATTCGTGTCTGAGATGCTGATAAGTATATATTCTCCCAGTGATTAAAAGTAGTCTCCTAAATCACACAGAAATATGTACTTAACATTTATTTCCAGACAGTAATCCGAATTAAAAATAACCCTTGCTGAAATTGCCAGCAGCCTGTAAGAAAGCTCTTTAGATGACATGATTCCAATACTTCAAGAGAAATACACAGGTGAGGACAAAAAGATGATAGAGGACAGAACTTAAACAACATTTGTTTTGGGGTCAGATTGTTGTCCTTTATCTTTAATCGGTGTTTTTGTAATGCATATTCACAGTCCATTTCTCTCAGCAAGAGTTTCTTCAGTTACCAGACATGGGTCTGTTAGGCAGCTCCATTCATTCAGTCATGTCATTTCCTTGTTTCATTAAAGACAGCTTTCATTTCACAGGCCCAGCATGGGTTTGTGTTTGGAAGGGAGAGAGGAATTCAGTTCACTATGTTAATAAAGCCATGCATGGTTCCAGCTTGTTATCTTTAA
The DNA here is from genome assembly GCA_013397795.1 of Orthonyx spaldingii. Classification (NCBI taxonomy): domain Eukaryota; kingdom Metazoa; phylum Chordata; class Aves; order Passeriformes; family Orthonychidae; genus Orthonyx; species Orthonyx spaldingii. The sequence goes on from VZTJ01003851.1 coordinate 543,622, forward strand.
ATCTCACCCTGCAAAGACAATTGCTTTACATTAAAAATGATCATAATAATAAATTCTAACTCTGTTACTGTTGAAATGCAATCGTTCTGATCACTTTCTGCCAACAAATGGCTACAGATAAAAATTAATGTCTTACTGTGGCTGTGAGTGATGCAGTTCTCTCTTTGATCAGTCCACGTGGGAGGAAGAACTCTGTGTCCCAGTGGATCTGTGCTTGCTTTTTCTCTGAGCCTCAAAAGGGCCACTGAGATTGTAGAAGGGAGCAAGAGATCCATATAATACCTTCAGTTTAGTTTTGATGGTGTGTTTAGTGGCCCACTGTTCTTACTAATGTGCTTCAGTGTTACCCTTCATGAGGGAACAGACACAGTTCCTCCAGTCCATGTAGGAACAACATTTGAGATTCATTCCTTCTGCACATTTTCTGAACACTTCTGCAAAAGCATGCTAATATCCATTGATTTTTCAGGACAAAAGTTCCAGATCTCAAAAGAACTTGGGCATTGTGATGCACAGCTTGGCAATAAGTAAAAATGTGAAAAGAAAGGCATTTTCTACTCTGAAGGTGGTGAGAAACTGGAATGCGTTGCCCAGAGAAGTTGTGGTTGCACCATTCTTAGACATGTTCAAGGTCAGACAGGATGGTGCTTTGAGCAACCTTCTATCTTCTAATAGAAGATGCTCCTGCCCATGACAGAGGCATTGGAACCAGATGATCTTTAAGGTTCCTTCCAACATAAACAATTTTATGATTCTGTGATTCTATAATGCCAAGCTTTGCATGTGTGTGCATGACAGCTTGGGCATGACCCAGGGCTGTGTCTCTTCTGCCTACTCTTTGCTGGCTGATGCAGTCCAGGAGAGGCTTTTCCTCAGTAGTTGGTGCCTGGCAATCTAGTCTCAGCTCTCAAGTTATCTAAAGTGTTTGAAAGCTCACACAGCTCCCAGCCCACCTAAATATGTGTTGTGTTACGGGTGTCCCTTGTGATGTGTTTTTTCTTAACTGCTCAGGGACCTTTCTTTTAGAATTCCTCCCCAGCAAGCTCTATCCTGTGAGAAGACAGGTGAGGCAGAGGATGACAGCTTCCATACTCCTCTGGGCCTTAACCGGCTTTCCTTTCCATCCACTCTCCCTTCTCAAAATGGAACTATCTGCTCTTCTGATACCCATTTATCACTCTTAGTTTGTTAATGCCAATTCCTTCTCCTTTCACGTCACAAGGAACATTCAGCAGGACTCTGCATGAGAGACAGTGTTAAGTTCAAGCATGGAGTTTACTACTAAAGCAATTTCAGAGATGCCACATATCCAGACTGCTATAACAGCATCCTGGTTCACATTACAGGAAGTATCACTGTACATACTTCTAAAATGTCTTTCAGATTTCTCAGTTTTAATATGCCTCTGTGGATGGAAACAACAAAATGCATCAGCAATGACTCTGGCAAGGTCCTCTGACATCAGCTCATCTGAAAACCTTGTTTCTCCACTCTTGCTTTCATCAGTGCCAAGAGCATGCGTTTTCCATTCAAGTATCTCATACAGGCCATAGGGAAGTACAGTGATGGATATTCTGTGTGGTCCAGACACCTTCTTCAGTGTAATGGGAACAGCTACATGCTCCCCTCAGCACTGATTTCTGTGCTAAGCGTGCATTCCATTTTTGGATCCTTCTCTTGAGCTTACTGCCTGCATGCCACCTCACCAACATATGCCATCTGTGGTAATCCTTCCTTTGATGCCTTCCTCTTTTTTTTCTGAAGAATGGGACTCTTTTGACATTTCCCTTCTCTAAAGGTACCCTCTAAAGGTACTATTGACTTCTTTTTCAGTATTTGATAGCGTGATCCCATCCTGGGTAAGTTAGAGAAGTGAATGGAAAATAGATAGAATTAAGATAATCTCACAGCTAACACTAGCAGGCTATGCCAGTAGGATATAAAACAAAACAAACAAACAAAAAAAAAACCACCAAAGCAAACAAACAAACCAACGAACCATAGGGAAATGGAATAGTTGAGAAAATTCAGTAGCAAAGCAGAAATGTGTGAGAAAGAGGCTGAGAGATAGATCAAAAGAGAAACTCTAAAAAATAATTTTTAAAAAGCAAAAAGAGAGAAATAATAATGTCAACCCTTCCAGACAGATTAAGAAATGGGAACTCAGCCAACACAAGGAATAGAAGAACAATATTATAATTGTTTCTTGAGAGATCTGGCAATGGGCCATTTAGCCTGCTTGTTTTTACCTTGGGTCATTGCCCAGACTGGACAATTAAAAGGATATTTTTGTCATAGAACCAGTCATTTTATTTCACTGCTGTTAAAAAAAGTGTTGCTACCAACTGTGCACATTGATTTAATCTGTAGTTGTAGGACTTTGTGGAACAAAAAGCACTCGCTATAGTTCAGAAATCTCAGAAACACAACCCTTTCTTGAGGTCTTCTCAAATTAAAAGAATGACTTCATAGAGAGTAGATGAAATCTCACCTTCTCTACCTCCCCTTCCCTCGCCTTTTCCCCACAGGGAAATTTTAAAAACAAACTGACAGCCAAATTCTCCCTTTATGATCACCTACACTTTCCTCTCTCCCATACTGATTGTTGACATTTGCCAGTAGCACAATGAATCTTTAAATAGGAACTTCTGAAGACTGGTGTCATTTATATTCCATCCTAAGCTAGAGAATGGATGGTGGTGAGTATATAGTGTTTTCCATTCAAGACTATTAGCACATCTGTTTTCCAAGGCTTTTTAAGGTTTGCTATGTTTAGCAAAGAAGTTATTTTAGTTGCATCAGATCCCACTGGATTACATTTCTGACACTGGAGTTTTCTTATAGGTAGAGTTTTAAGAATCTGAAAATTCAGGTTGACTAAATGTTTTCCAGTGGAATTAAACATTAAAATTACTGTAAAGGAAGAAGAGGAATTGAAGGGTTGGATTTGCAAACTCTCATGCTGTAGAAAGTGACTAAAGCCCCCTGTTCCACATGTACCTGAAGGAGTTTAAGTCCATAGCTCCTATCTTCCAAGGCAGCAGCTTGTTCATTTAACTTTGGGATCTTCTGCTACAACTGCTGTTCCATATGAAATTCTTCAGTTATTATTGAGCACAAGACTTAGAATGAGTCTTCTGCTTAGAGAGTGAGAGTTAAACCTGGAGGTGAGACACTTGCATTCCAGGACATTTTTGAACAGTCTAGTAAAAAACAGCCTAAAAGTTCCATATCACTGAATGACTTAAGTGTGACACTTAGGTTACTTTTTGGGAGTCCTGAAAGACAGTTTTAAGCAGACTTGTATTGACACAGGAATGAGAATGACAATATGGCATAGAATTGAATAAAAGGGAAAATAAAATAATCCCCACATTTTTCCCAGCTGAAAGCATTTGGCAAACTTGGGTTGAAGTCATCAAGGATTTTAAAAATGGTAATAGCAAAATGATGGGTTTAGGTAAATTTTTATTTCTTGGAGAAAATTTTCCTTGCTATTTGGCAAGAGTTCATAAGTTTCTAGATATACAAAAAACATTTAAAAAAATTAAAAACAATAAAATAATTGCATTAGGTTATTTTCTCTCAAACTTTTTCTTTCTCATACAAAGATTTTTGAAGTGCCAGCAGTTTCTTGTGGTTTATATTTATATTTTTATATTGCAGTTCTTGAAGCAACTGTATATCTATGCCTGGTTAGCTGTTAGAAAAGAGATACAGAAATTTATCTGTAAGATAAAACACATAATTAAAAAAATCTTATTGTCCATACAGTTTGAAGTATAAAAAATAAATCATAGACTAGGATGTCACAGTTGATTCTGGCTGAAAATGGGTGGGAAGATTGCTTCCTCATTCGTCCAACATTTAGTTAGATTGATTAAATAAAAATATACAAAATCAGGCTCAGATCCAAGATCAACACATCTTTTTCTAACTGTTCTAATTTTCTAACCATATATTCAGGACACATTTCAGCAGGTCAGTGACTACTTTCCAAGACTATTGTCAGTCAAGAGAAATGTAACTGGTATATATATATATATATATATATATTTTACAGATTTATCCAGTCATCTTGTCAGGAAAACCAGATGTAGAATAAAAAATTGTATTTTAAAATAATTTTTTTTTCACTCATTATCAAAGGACCCATTGAAAAAGACTGAGTACATTTAAGCCATCAAGCAGGAGGTATGCAGAACAGTTTGCTATGCATCTTGGCTTGCTGTATCCTGGTACCCTCTGGCATTTAAAACATGGAGTCCCAATTGTTTTCCCAATGCACTTCAGGGAGAATTTGCTTCATAATCTTCCTAGGGACTGAGATGCTGATTGTCTTGCAGTTTCTTGGATCCTGTTTTCAGTAGATAAGTGTGATGTTGTCTTTATGCCATGCCTTACCTATGTTCTTCTTTACTAATGGTGCTGTTTCACTTCCACAGGTGTGGTCAGCATGCTTCAGCCTCCCATTGGTGGTCAATTTGGTTCTCTAATGCAAGTACCCAGAAATGCTGGGAGAAACATGATCTACAGCCACCTCACAAGCCTTCTCACAGAGGGAGTGGAAGCAGACCCTCTTTCACTGAAGAAAAACTACTGAATAAAAAGGAATCTCAAACTTATACTCTGCAAAAATGCAGGGTAAAGGGCTTCCTAATGCCTACCCAACATTACAAAGTGTAAAATTATGGTTATTTCCCTTTGTTATAAAGCCCTTAATGACATTGCTCATAGGTACTAAGGTACTGAGGTGATGAGACTCATAAATTATATAGATGCTTCAAATGACACAAAAACTAAATGATGCCCATTAGCATCTGGAAGCCAATATGCGGAATTTAGACCCAGCTGTGAGGTTCTGGGCAGAAAACCCATTACAAATCAGAGTAAATACCTGATCTCTGCCTTTTGGACTGCAAGCTCTTTATATAGCATTGTTTTTACCATATACTTTTACAGTACTTGGTATATTGGGACAACCAAACAACCCAAATGTGCTACTGTGTGCCATGGTTTAATCCCAGCTGGCAACTCAGCTTGGCACAGATGGTTGCTCACTAACACCTGGTGGAGTGGAGGAAAGAATCAAAAGAGTTAAAATAAGAAAAATCATAGGCCAAGACAGATTATCAAAATATGAAAAATTTCCTCTACCACTAAAACTTTATTTTAATCTGGTTTTTTAAGTTCGTTAGAATTATTCATATTCTAACCTGAGATAATTAAAGCAGCACTTTTCTTTCAAAAATAATGAACTGGTCATCATAACTGGACAGAGAAGTATGAGATTATTAGGTAAAAACATTCCGGTTCAAAAATACATACTTTTGTTTAAGAATCTTGAGTGGCATGAAGCAGTTTGTAGCATAATCCTCTCTCCACCATTTATGCTCTATTAGAGAAGTCTCAATTTCAAATCTGCATGATATCAAATTGCAAGGGAAAGTGATTTGGAAAAGAAGTATCAGTGTCAGAACATCACTAGATGGATTTCTTGTACTTGTGTGTATGTAATTTTGTGTATGCATAAATGTATGTATAGAATTCCATAAAACAGGTTTATCTAAATCAAGTCATAAAAGAACCAAGGAAATAATCCTCATATTTTCCCTCTAGGCCTTGTGAGTTCCCTAGTGCTGCACCTAGAACATGCACAGTTAGAAATGATAGAGGACAAAATTAACTAGATGGGATCAAGCATTAATTTTCTTCTGACTTACTTTTTTTTTTTAATACAACTGTCTTAACTCAATTTGTGTAAAAAAGTTCAGAAGAAGTAGGCTGCACTTGTGTAGATGAAGGTAGATGTAGGTCTTGAGTAAGAAAGACTTCAGTTTATATTGCCCTGTAAAACTTCTCCATTTTTAAATGAAATTTTTGAATAAAACTGCTGAAGTATGCGAGCTCTCCTCAGCCGTCATGTTAACTCTTAACCACTGGCAACTGGGAGATTTTTCCATTCAGCACAGCCAAAGACAGATTAAATTAATAAAGGGGAGCAGGCTAGTGGTATAATCTGATCTGCAGTAAAGCAGTCAGGTCTCGAAACCTCTGACTTTGACATGAATTAAAATCTGAAAGTTTTTTCTAAACTTTCATTGCCTTCCTACGTTCCTACAGAGATTGTGGTTTCATGTGTCACAGCACCAGTCCCAGAGTATTTTCCTTTTGTGGAAGCTCTTTCCTGCAGATTGTGAGGATGCTAAGAAAATGTATATTATACAAGCACATATATACACACTGTATGTGACATTCTGCATCCAAACTAGAGGATGAAAGGGAAAGGATGAGAGGAGGGGAAAATCCTGCCTTTAACAAGCCAGAATAATACCAAACACAAGGCTAACTGGGAGAGCACTCAGCTCCCTTAAAAGTAGGCAGCTCTGTGTAACAGCATCCTTTTATTCCACGTAATTGAATCTCTTAAAATGTGTTTAAATATCAGTGAGTAAGTATCACAAATTAAATCACTTGGCAATCTTTGAAACCTCTTTTCCCTCAGGGTCAGCAGCAGGGGCAGTGAACTTGGAAGATGCTAACAAGGCTTTTTAAAGCCCAAGTAGTCTCTCTCCAAATTGAAAATCTCTTAATCCACTCATTGGATTTTACAACACAAACTCTATTTCTTCATATATTTCTTTCTTTATACATCCTGAGAAGTAATAAGAAAAAGCTTTTAAAATAGTTTCCAAGTGCTACATGTTAGCTTGGACAGTACAGAAAAAAAACCCATGTGAATAAATTTTCCTTTTCCAAACGGTTCTAATTAGTGCCAGAGAAGCCATAAGGGTCTATACGAGTTCTGATTATGCAAAATTATTTGAGATTTTGGCTGCAATTTTCCTTCATATTCTTCCATTCCTCTGCAACCCTACCCTACCTCTACTGTCTTTTGTCTCCTTTTATTTCTGTATTTCTTCAAATATGACCATCATATCCCCTTAGTTTTATGGCTTTTATGAGAGAGCTCAGTGATCGAAGTGGATTTTTAATTGAGACACCCAATGGACTTTGACTATGTGTGATGGGGGCACATACATTCCCAAATGGTTACATGACCACAGTATGACTTCTTTCTGGACAAACTGTGCTCAGTGGCATGAAGCTCTGCCGTACAAGCTAGCTGAAGTGGTACTGTTCAGGTCATTTATAAGAACAACTCTGGAGCCTCTCCTTGCAAATTGTCAGTATTTTGAGCCTTGCAGAGTCAAAGTCCTCATCCCCAAGCCCTTCCTCCAAAAGGTCCATATCCTCCTTATCATGGGTGCCCCAGAACTGAACACAGTATTTCAGATGATTACCTGAAGGTCCCTGAGGTATCTACATGGATCTTGGCAGCTCAGAAACCCTACATGGTTCTATAGCGGCATTTGTGGATGGCCTTTATAACATGATGTCAATATACTTCACAAAACCTACTGTTTACACAAGAAAAATATCCACAATTAGGTTCTTTGCATATATTTGCAAATGGAGAAAAAAAAACTTATATTACCTTTTGCTTATAAAAATAATCATGGAGAGTAACCAAGAATTTGCACATAACTAGGCAAGGTCCACTCAGAGAGAGTTTCTGAAAATGAAATGAAAGAAATAGAGAAACCATAACGCATGTATAATTTTATTCTTACCATTGGCTGCTTTCCTTCTGTGGTATTTTGATCTCTAGGCATATGCTTTTTTGCTTCTAATATGTTTATGCAAATTTGCTCCAATTGCTACTTGCAAGTGTTCACAACATGACAAGTATTCTGACATATTTATGTGACATACCTTTTGAAAAGATGATAAGGACATTACAGTACCACATTTGCAATGCTATAGATGAGGGCTGTCATGCTTTCCATTCTAAAACAATAGTTTTAGAGGGTTTATAGTCCTGGAACAAAAGTTATTTTTGGACCTTTGTTTAACATACATGACTGGAATAACATATCTCTGAATACAATGTGAGAAAATATAAGTTCAGTAGAATTTAGACATTCAGTGCCAATGAATATACACAATTTGCAAGAAATGGGGTTTTGCACACATCAGTATTCTTTAAAATTCTGTTTTGCATCTGGCTTCAACTCTGCTATAGCTACATTTATTTTAGGATATAAATATGTGCACATCTGTTGTAATTCACATAAAAATAAAACATTCCTGTAAGTATGAAAAATGAATGCTCCTATGATGCAGGTGGTTTTAGACAAAAGATGGTAACAATTCAAAAGACCTGTTAAAATGCTACTGATATTATATGAAAAAAAAGGGAAAAAACCAGAACTCAATGGTTTACTGCCACTTAGGCACATGTTAAGGATGTGACAGACAATGGCTATTTTTAAAGGTTTCTTGTTTATATTCTTTAGATATATAGAAATGTTCTCCCCTGAAAAATACTTCTTAACCACTTCAAGAAGCAGTTTTGACAGACATTGTCTTTCTGCCATTTGAAAATAACTGCAGCTCTCCTTTGGATTCAAACATAGCATGGCAGTTTTCTTGTACTGGTATCAAAGCTTGTGGAACTTTGTCATTCTTTTCCAGGTACCTAATAACTGGAGAAAATGGATGATGTAGAACTAGTTTTCTTTAGGAACATCATCAACTGAGGAAAAATAAATCATCTCCCAGCATCCGCTAAAATTTGTTTGAAAGGAAAAGCCAGAGTCAGCAAATACAGTGTTCTTCAGCTCACCTTGATCTTCTGCAAAACCTAGTTGTGTCAAATTCCAGTGAAAAGTTTCTGCTGCTACAAGAATCTAATCACTTGAAAAACTAGTAATGTCTCCATACCATGCTTCTGCCCAGAGTTTCCTGGTATTGCACCAAACATTATTAGGCCATGTAGCAGCAGTTTCTGTGATATGGCTGAGCCACTACTGCCCTATGTGCTCATTTAATAAACTCAGAGCAGTGTCACAAGTGCCTCTGGCTTGGGTAAGTGATGACATCTTGTAAAGGTGGGACACATGAAGCAGACCGACTATGTTCTGACGTCAGTTCTTTGCTGAAATACCACATGTTCAAACAACCTGCATGCAAACATGCAATCACATCACAACTTTGCATCCCAGGTGAGCTTCAAGCACCTTTGTTCAAAGTTAACTCAGCTCAAAGTACAGTCAGATGAGGTATAGGCAGGTTCCCCATGGAGAGGAAGGATGAGGGTTATCCATCCAGCCCTGCAAAAAAAAAAAAAAAAAACTGTTTGTGTTTTCTCTCCTGA
>VZTJ01003851.1:552918-613116 GCA_013397795.1 Orthonyx spaldingii
CAGGTACCATCTCACACCCATGAACTTCTGTTCCTTTGTAGATGTCCTAACTCCCTAGGTGCTTGAACTCCTTAAACACTGCTTCTCCTCACCAGAAAGCCTCTGGAGTCACTAGCTTTAGGTGTTCATTCATGCCAAGGAGCACACAGAAACTGGTTTCTACTTGCTGGAGAGGGAAACCTTCCACCAAACCGGGTGCTAGTGGGAGCACTGGGCCAGGAAGTGTGGAATCACACTGAAGTCCTATTTATTCACAGGAGTGCAAGCCAGTGGACCAGGAAACCTGACAGATCTCTGGGTCCTGGGCAATTCTACCAGGCAACCCAATCTCCCCAGTTATCCTGAAGCCAGCAACAGTAGAAACTGTGCATGTGGAAGAAAAATGAGAGAAGTAGGAAACTGAATCTATTTTAAAAGTTAGAGGACTTGGCTAGCAGAGGGGAAAGCTGCTTCTGGCTCCTCTGCCTTTTCACTTGTAGGATAGTGTGTGACTGCAATAGAGAGCAGAAGTGGGAGCCCACATCTTCCATGGGTCATGGGCTGCTCCATGGCTTGTGTCCATGAAGGCTCATGGGTCTAACTTCACCAGGAAGGTTGGAGCATAGCCATTCCTTTTTATTTCTAGCACCCAAAGGTTCGTAAATGGTACTTCATGTGCAGGATACACCATCTTCCCTCCTCTATGTATGTGCAGATACACACAGATAGAGGTATAGCTTAAAGGCAGGTTTCTGCCCTGGAGTAAACAACATAACTGGAAGTTTACTAGGAGAACAGCAGGTCATAATGCTATTTCTTTCTTCAGAATAAAGTCAGGCCTGACCTATTATCTGCTGCCTATATTTCAAAATGCATATGGGTACCTACTATTCCCAACAGGTAAGCTAGGCCTTCAGAAGGTTATGTACTAGCTGGAGCTAGTGTACTAGCTCTTGCTTTGAGATCTGCTTTCCTCCTTTGAATTTAAGAACTTTCTTCAAGGACACTAGAATTCCCCTCCTTTTACCCTCTTCCAACAAATCTCAGCACTTTGCTACCTAACCCTGCCTTCTGTCCTGAATAGACTCCATGAAAAATGGGGTTTTATACATCTTATTCTTTTCAGGATAATATGATTTGAGGAAATTGTTTCTATCTGACATTTCTTCTTTTAGCCTAAAATTTTATTTTAATTCTAGGAGAAAATGAATAATAATGAGGTAAAAAGAATTAATTCCTCAGATTAAAAAAAAAATAAAAAACATTCATGTGCATTGAAGAGTAAAGACTGTTATAAATCACTTTCATTCCAAGGAAAATAATTTTTTTAAAAATCTTTGTAGATTTTTATGTGCATCATGTGAAACACTCCAGCTTCAGGAAGGAGTAGGGCTGATGTACCTTGTACTTTTTCCTATGTGGGGATTTTTCACAAAGAATAAATCATCAGTCCTGCATGGAAAAACAGTCCTCCTCAGCCTTCACAACCCCACATGTCCACTGGTAAATTTATGACCTAGTCCACCTGCTACCATGGCATCACGCCCACTCATACTAGGTGAGTACCTCACAGAAGCCAATCAACAAATCTTTGGATGGCTTGGGGAGGTTAATACACAGAATACCAAGAGTCAGGTTTTTGAAGAGGCTCCTGGCACATCTTGTGTTTTTAATGATTAGGATCTCACCCTCAGGGCTGTGTGTTACCACCTCAGTCCTTGTAGCAGGGGACTAGAGCAGATGGCTTGGCAAAACCGAAAGGTTCTTGCCCTTACAAAAATTAAAGATTAATTTGTTGTTTGCTTCTAATAGGAAATTTCATGCTGACGAACAGTATTGAGCTGACAGGCTTATATTTCTTCATCCATCTTCTGTTTAGAGAAAAGCATAACCATCCTTATGTTAACTCCACGGACTGTCTACATCCATCTATGCAGTGATGAGAGAATATTTCAGCACTCCCAGCTATTTTGCCTTTGGCATCTCCGCTGTGGTTTCCAACAAGGATGATATCACCATGTGTTTATAGATTTATTTGTTTGTTTTTCATGATGTGGGCAGTAGTCTACTACAAGCTGGCTTGAACTCCAATTATATCATATAGACCAACCATCTGGCTCAGGATTAATTAATGGTAACCTTTTTAGCCGTTACTGCACATATGCAATATGAGAGGAAAAACCTTTTTATTGGATAAGCAATCACCTTGTCACCTGAAGCAGCCAGATTAGTCAGTACACCGTGCTGGGTCTTAGCAAACTTTGATGATCTGATCAACAACGGTACGTAATAGAAGAATGTTTCAGAATATTAGACAAGTGCAAAAGATGAAAGGGGATTAGTCTTTTCTGAACAGGGGCAATGGTAATTAACCATGACTCATCAGTTTTCTGTTCAAAATTTTTGTGTTCCTGTATGAACACAATCTGTGACAAAAAAGGGTTTGTGAGACTCAGTGTAATGGAATCTGGTTTTATATTTAGCCAGTGTAATCCATTTCAAAAGACAGAAGGATTGAAAAAGCGTTTTTCTGAAAATGACAATAGATACCCACACTGTTTATCCAATGCTGGTAGCTCTTTTAAAGGCTTTTCTAAAACCCACACTCCAAAATCTTTAGCATTTTGAACCCTAAACCCTCATAGGAGGTCATTAAGCATATAGGCAGCGGAACTGCACAGCTGCTCCTCCAGTCATACTAATCTCTAGACAGATGCTCTTCATGTTCAGGGGCTGTGATGAATGCCAAAGAAACTATTAGAGAACAGATTGACTTAGACTGGACCATGATCCTTGGAGAACTGGTTTCAGACTGCAAGAAGAACTGAGGCATCACATAGTGAGCTGCAACGCAAATGACAATGTGATCAGACAGAGCTGCCTTTCAGCTAGAATTTCTCCTCCAGCATTTCTGAATGCAGTCTTGCTTGAAGAGACAAAACCCAACACTAAAGCAGACTTCCATTATTTTCTCTGCGTACTTGCTTGCTGAATTTGCTGTAGCTAGCTTGGCTGCTCATCTTTGCCCAAGTCTGACTTAGAAGAGATTCCTAGGCATTTCTGTATCAATCCTGTGTTCATCCACTGGCTGCTGTGATCTGCTACCGTATCTCTTGGGAATATTAAAAAGTAGTAAAGAATGGGCTAGAGGCAGACAGTCATACCCCATCACACTCTTCCCTGCCCTGCAGAGGAGGCCTGAACACAAACTAGTTGTTATAAAACTTAGAGATCACATCTGTTCCCCTCCTCTGAGGCTCACAGAAAGATCACATGCCTTTATCGGATCTGAGTCCAGGGACCTGCCTGCCCAACGTGGTGTCATCTGTGGCACATCCCACCACAGACCTTACTTTTCTGACCTTCATAGCTACAGCAGATGTTCTTGCTATGTTGTTATTCTGGGGAAGGGAGCCTCTCTGGGCTCCTAGGCTCTCATCCAGCTGCAGCTGTGGAAAAAGGATACATATAATAATAATGGAATCTTCTTTCTGTCATTTCAGCTTACATCATCTTGGCACCAGCAGTCAAGGTAGCATTAATTAGTCATAGGGTTTCTGTGGACTTCTCTTCCAACCCACCACCCTTCTTTCTCCATTGCCACACTGTCTTTGCTCTTATTCTTATTCTCACTTCTTCCCAACTGAGTGATTTCAGACCCAGGAAATAAAGACTTGCTTTTATACTGACCACTGTGCATTTCCTCAGCTCATACCTCCTACATTTGCTAACTGTGACATTTGGAAACACAGAAAGCTCAAGCCACTTAGCTATGGTGTACCCATGTAAAAGTCTTGCAGTGTGTTGCTTGTAAAGCAGCAAATACCTGTGTCGGCTTTTATTTTATGGATTATTTCTCTGGTTTATGACTTCTATAAGGAGTGAAATATAAGTTGCTCCTACCAGGGACTTAAAGAGGATTTTGAGCAATATATTCCTTTATGTATATCTCAAGCAGCTACATCCCTGAAGGATCTTTACTGCTTGGGAAATACCCTGGAGGGTATTTGCATTGTGTATAATTGCACTTCTTTTGAAAGATATACACAAAACTACTCCAAGGTGTTATGTAAACAGTCCCTAGCTGTTTTATATAGGGATTCCCTGCAAGAAGGAGCAGAATCTGTGAGCAAAAAGAATGATGAGGAGGCAGGGAGAACACTTGGGGGAAAGGAAACTAGTTCACAGTATGCTATGCTATAATGATGGGAAAAGATGTGTAGTCTGATTTGTCAAAAATAAGGAAATATTACAATTTTTAGGCCTGTTATAGCTCTTATTTAATTTTTCAAATGCTTGTAAGAGGCCATTTATTTTTAACATAAAACTCCTCCCTGAAACTATGGCTTGCCAGGAAAACCACTGCCACCGTTGTACATTGACTTAATCAGAAAGAATGAAAATAAAATGCTCTTAACTGACATCCAGGAAAACCTGCTGAAATGAATTGCAGTTAAGCAGGTAAGTCGCAGTCTTGACAAATGTGAGAAGACACAGAGGACAAGAAATGATAATGATTTTTCCATGTTAACAACGTCTAAAAGTGTTACCATCTATGTGTTTGTGCTGAGCCTGCTGATGGGCTAAAACCAAATAGAATTCCTGGACCAGAGTGAAAATCTCAAGAAAATGAGCACTGTCTTCCTATAAAAATAGGGAATCCAGAATTATTGCCTTTGGCAGTGAATAAAATTTGAAAGTAGAATGTGTTCCCGTTCACTATTGCACCTTAAAGATCCAGAATGCTTAAGCATTATTTCACATAAAGCATAGAGGCAGGTATCCAGTTTTCTTTTCTTGTTAGCCACCCTTCAATTTCATCCTCTCTTTCTGTTTCCTCTACCTGTCAGATTCCTTAGGGAAGACATGTGCATCTTGAACAACCCAAACCAGAGTTCTTTCTCCTTAAGATTTGTTTGTGTTTGCTATTTCATCCAACATGCTTCCTAGTTCTTCTGCCAAATAGCACTCACAAAAGCCCTCTAAAGAGAATAATAAGAAAAAGGCTGAACAGAAGGTGTTTAGTCTGAATGCTGGCTTCATTTCAGCAAATCAAGAAGTGAGTATGTTTCAGATAATTTTGTAAATCACAATCTGAACATAAACACTACAGCCTCATCATATTTCACTTTTGAATACAAGCATGGGTTTCATATGGAAGAAGAGCTTTTTTTTTTGCAGATAAGACATTTGCAGAGGGGATCTTAAGATCAAACACTAAGAAATACACAAGAGAAAAGGACAAGTAAAGGAAAGCATTTAACTTTTATGTGGTTGCATTTTATTGTGACCAGGGTTGAACCCTTCTATTTACAGTTGTGGAGAAAGAAAATATTTTCCTGACCACAGTTGAAGAGAGACCCTGACAGGGCTTTCCTGCTTGCCATCTCCCATGTCATCAGTGTTTTCTGGGAGAAGAATTTGAGGTGGTTTTCCACCTAAGTGGTTACAGCTGTTTCCACAGGATCAGTCAGATGGAGTTTCTGCCTCTGTTTATTTTGGCTCTGATTTTCGGCTGGAGCCCAGCAGGATGACAGTGTTTGCTCAGGGTCTTGGGACTTTGGACAAACATTCCAGAATTTCTGACTTCTTAACATTAATGTTTGATGAATTCTGCTCTTAATTTCTTCTGGAAAAATGTCAAGCCCACTGGGGATTACCCTTAGTCTTACAACAGTCTTTTATTTTATTTTTTTTTTTTTAAGGGAAAAAGAAAAAATCATTTGCTAGTCTGTGAAAATGAGCATGCTTTAAAAATTAAAGAGTGCACTAAAACTGCAGGCTTCATTTCTTTTGTCATTTTTCTTGTGATTTTTTTTTTTTTAATTTTTCTGTTAAGAATACTACTCGACAGGAAATATCTACAGCTAAATCTTCCACAAAAAACTGTTACTCATAGGGCTTTAGTTGGGAAGGTTATTACCCAGAAGTTAAGTAGCTCTTTCTCCAAGTCGCTGTTTTGATAGCCTCAAAACATACTGCGTCAATTCACTGTTGTCAAAGGCGACCTTTAGAAATCAAAATAAACACCCAGGTGAAATTCTGACCCCAGCGGAGAGAACAGCCTTTATCATTGACTTCAGCAAGGTCAGGACTTCCTCCTTAGTACCTTATCTCTTGAACAATGGAAAAGCACAAGTCACACAAGTCACATCTTGAGCAACATTTTCTAACTCTCAAAGGGATGGGTAGAGAAATATATTTACAAAAGTATGCATTAATGCACGGAATTAAATCTATATTTAAATTATATTCAATACGTACACTGTATTGTATGGAGTGGCTGTGGATTTTTATACCTACATACCTTTAGCAGCTTGCAAGGAACATCTAAATGTTCTATATGTATCTAAATTATACTTACACCATCATCAGCTGGCTTCAGGCTAGCTAGACAGTTGTACTTCAGAGGTCAGTGTCTAATTTACACTAAAATACCACCAAAAGCTCATGTTGTACAGTCCTGTGAGTAACATGGGTTCCTTTCAGAGACTCCTACACATGAGAAGGAGGCAGATGGGGATTAGGCCCAGATAGATATGGGAAGTTTGGGTTTTTTAGGTTCCAGGTCTCTGTTCTTTTTTTCTTGTCCTCACCTCTTCTCCCTCATTCAGTAAGAAAAGAGGGAATCAGGGCCTCCTCAGGTCTTATCTTTGTTGGTTTACACCAGCTAAATAACTATCTTCAAGAGTTATTATAAAGCTTTCAAAAACAAACAAAAAAAAACAAAATCAAAGAAAACAGGAAAAGGAAGAGATTTGTGTAAATATGTTTGTGTAAATATGACTAGACACATGAAGGTGGTTTCCCAATGAATACACAAGCTTTCACAGCAGCAGCTTTGTGCAAAACGCTTCACAACTTTTAACAGGCTGCAAGCAGTGTGCATGTGCCATGGTGACAGCATCGAACTGTCTGGAGAAGTTACATTGAGGGATGGATCTAGTTTATTATTTGGATCCTGATTATTGTCCTTTTCTTCTCAGTCTGTGCTGTCAGTGGTCTAGATAAGGAATATTTTTAATCTGTGGCCATACATTTGACTTTACTGTACAAAACAGCCAGAAAGGACTGGAGGGGAAAAAAGAAGTTTTGCAGATGCAAAACTTTGTGCTTGTACTTTTAAGTGCAAGAAGGACAGATCAAAGCATTTATTGAAGCTCACGCCATAGTACACATTCTTCTGGAAAAAAAAAGGCAAAACAAAAACCAACAAAACACTCTGAAAATGTCTTCCTTGGGTATTTTTAATGGGCAAAGAGCAATAGACCCTCAGTCACAAACTTTTGGCTTCATTCATTCATTCATTCATTCATTCTTTCATTCTTTCATTCTTTCATAATATAACGTGTAAATCATGAGGAGAAAGTTGATTCTCACCTGTATCTAAATCCAATTAAATTTATTTTTTGGTATCTCTGTACAACTTTAATCATCCATCTTTCATTTTACAGTAGAAAAATGTGTCTTTTTTTCCTTGAATTGACAAACTCAGATAGTTCTAGTCAGTTTAAACCCTGACATTCTGATCTAAAATATGAGAAAGGGATGGTAGAGAAAAATGTAACGTGAGATTCCTATGGAAAACATATGTTACAACAGAAAGCAATCAGCATGTTAGTGAGTGCAAGAGAGGCTGGAAAACTGGAAATGGCAAGGTTGGAATTCTTTATCTGTGGGCATAGAGACAAAAGGTAAAACAAAGGCTAAATATACGACATAGAATTAAAAAGAAAGGCTCTCAGAACAACAATTTGGAAAATTTGGCTGCTGTGTCCTATAGACGCACAGGCTTCCTTCCAAATGACTATCGGAAAGGAAAGGACGACCATCCTAAAGCCACCTTTGGCTGATTGTCACAGTGCACTCTCTATTTTGTGACCCAAATTTTATTAAAAATTGTATCTAGCAGAGAGTCTTTGGGTATATTTTACTCAGGTAGCTAGGCCAGCCCTTTACTTGGAAGCTGAGAGGTAATGCAATATGTAAAATATTTGAAAACATACTCAATCTAGGCCAGATAGAATTTTGCAGTGGAAAAAAGGGTTTGAGCATGCAATTCATTTCCATGAGATATTAAGAAGGAGAAAGGAACAAAGCTATTAAAAAGGAATTGTCAAGTATATAGATGTATAATATATAAAAATCTTTTTTAAATTCTCATTCTTTGGAGCATATTTGCATAAAGACACCATCTTGTAATAGCAGGTGAATAGAGTATATTAACCAACTGCCAAAGATACAGTGGAACACAATGTAAAAGACTGAGTCTACAAGATGACTGAAACCTGCATGTCATGTCTTTTGATAAAATTCTGAACTCCTGGTGACACAAATAATTTATCTTGCAAGTAGGGAGATACTTAGATCTTTAGAATGTTAAGAGTTGAAAGATAGCTATGGGGGGAAGGAAAATTAACAATATTAGTGAAGATTTGTTCATGGTGTTGATGGTGTTCATGGTGTCCTTTTGTTCATGGAGTGTTTGCTGGTTGCATAATTACTAGGGAAAACATATTAGATGGTGTGGGATCATAAATAATGCATTCATGAGGAATGTGGGTGTGATTCTTATAAAAGGAGAACCAGAAGTATCTGTTGCAAAGTTGACATTCCTCTTAACAAGGTTGTCTAGTTATTGTTGCAGCAGTCAATATTTCCAATGTAGCAATCATAGAGGCTTATTTTTCATTTTTAGTTAGAACAAAAAAATATCTTCAATCTATATTAAATCCATATGGCATTTGGAACACAGAGAATCCAGTTTTCTAAAACCATTAAGTGATTCACTGATATGTAATTTCAAATCTATCCATTCAAGGCACTGAATTTGTGAGCAGAGTTTGGAAATATAAAGACGGCATAAAACTTAGTTCTATTAAACCAAATCCATAGCACATCATCATACAAAACAACACAGACCTAGAATATGAAAAACCACACTCAAAAAAAGTAAGAAGGATTCCTTGTTGGACTATAAATACATAACAGATATATATCCAGATGGACTGACCAGAATAATTTTCTTTGTTAGTAATGGCTAATAGCAACTGTTGAAATTTGCTAGAACATTTTTCCAAATGCTAGTTTATATAAAACAGAAGTAAGACACTCTAAAATGCAGACAGGACTTTATAACTTGGTTCAGAATAAATATCAGCATGACTAGCAAAACTGAGCCATCCCTCAAGTATGCTCAGCAGGTGGGTATATGATAAGAAAGTTAATGGGAACCAGTTTACACATCAGCAGAAGATGGTTGTATAAATAGAACTGCAGAGTGGAAATGAACTTTGAGTAAACCAGGGAAAGGTTTTGTTCAGAGACAGACAGCTGCAGTATTAAAGTTTGTCACAGGCTCCCCAGGGAAGTGACCACAGAACCAAATCTGCCAGAGTTCAAGAAGCATTTGGTCAATGCTCTCAGGCACATGGTGTGACTCTTAGGGTGTCCTGTGCAGGGCCAGGAGTTGGACTTGGATGTTCCTTGTGGATATCTTTCAACTCAGGATATTCTATGATTCTATAATACAGTATTACAAATATCACATTATATCAGCAAGATACAGGAAGGCAAGAAAAATGTTTTCAGGTCTGAGGAATGATCTGTCTTCAGCTGTTGTGTAGCCGTTTGCAGGAGATACACAATTAATCTGGAAGGAATAATGGTACTGGAAGGTACAGATGAGTTTACCATTGTCTTCGTGAGGCTGATTGTTGTCATATCAATTCCATAGTAATATTTAATATGCTAGTAGAAGCACCCTCAACTTGAGCAGGTAACACTTTTTCCCAAATATAATGAAAAAACTGTATGATAATCAGGAACACAGCTGATGTTTCAAAATAGTGTTAATTGGGGGGTAAAAAATAAAGAAGATATTCTCAGTCACATATTATGAAACCCTCATATTTGGTACAACCCTCTCTTGGCCAATAATCTGGGAGCAGTGTGTTTTTATCATTGTCAACGATTTTTTAATATATATATATATAATATCTAATTATGTATAAATATATAAATATATTTGTCATCCATAGGGATTCTTAGAAATTCAGGCCCTAATAAAACAAAATGCTTTAGTGCCTCGGGGCCTTTGGGAGCTCATAACAAATTATCTCTGCAGGTCAGACTTGAAGTGCACTAGCAGCAAAGTGTGAAAATGCTGGCAAAGTTTCAGTGATCATTGGTTTTTAGCTGCCAGAACAGACACTTTTAAAAATCAAGACATTAAATAAAATTTCTCAAGAAAATTGCAAGAAAATTATTTAGTCTACTATTTAATACAAAGATTACTGTACTTCTGTCTTTCCTGGGCTACTGAAATAGCTGACAGGTATCAAATTAAGGTTATAGAGTGTAGCTACAATTTCAGTCAAAGAAAAAGACATGTTGTAAAAGGAAAGATAGAACAAAAGAGCTTCAGTTACACTGAAAAATCAGTGGCACTAATCACTCTAGAAAAGCAATTTGTAAAATGCCCTTAACAGTCACTGTCACGAGGAGGTATTAAGGGCAGCAGCACCTCTCTGAATCAGTAATTGCCAGTTATGCCTACACCTAATTATTTACTGGTTCCTGGTAGTTCCTTTGTAGGTAATTTTACTGAGTAGAAAGAATCAACTTGTGGTTAAAAGGAACGGTAAAAATACTGGTAATTTGTTGTTCCAGACAGTTTTTCTTTTGCCTTTTCAGCAGCAGCCTGCAACAAACACAAGGCTGTCTTGTCATTGTTGCCTGTCATTCATTGCACTGGTTTGCTTGTCTCAGAGCAGAAGACGTAAGGAAAAGGCATGTTCTAAACAAGTGTGTTCTACTAGTCAAGACTGTAAATAGAGACAGGGTATGAAAGTACCTCCCACTGAACCACATAAATAACTTTGTTGAAACACAAGCTTTCTCTAAGGAGAAAAATGTTTTCAGCTGAACTAAAGGTCTTTAAAAAGCAATTTTTCACTGATTTACACTATGCAGTCCTAAAACAAAATAAGAATGCCCTCACATAAAGGAGGAGCTGCATGGATGAATTGTTTCTCTCATTTAGACAGGCTTTCATGTTGAATTGATCTTGTTTTGAGCTGCTTTTAGCATACCCTGCCACAGTTAACAGCTTCAAATATTCATTTTAAAAGGCAGAAAATGATTCTTAATTTTATGTTGTCAAACAGCCAGCCCATGCTTCATTTGGGAGCTAGCAGAGAGAGACAAGCATAAGAAACATCCTGCTATCTAGTGGACTGATAATTGTATTCTAATCAATTTAACAAATTGAGTGTAAAAGAAAAATGTTTCACAAGGGAAATAGTTCAACTCTAGTCTTGAATCTCTGTCAGTGTCCCCTCACTCATTCTTATATCACACCTTCTCCAGCCAGGAACTGAACCCCATATGCTGCCAAATATGGAGAATTTTTTTAAACTCTTCCCCTCCTAACTCCCCAAGTTTCCTCTTGCCTAGTCTCACTCTCTTTCCTTTCAAATTGGGTGCCATTATTTCATTATTTTTATTTTCCATGACATTTCCAATTCTTTCTCCAATTTGTCCTCACCAAGGCAATGTAAATCCTGGCTTTCCTCTCCTATTTAAAAGAGAGTTATGGTATCTCATGCATATCTGTGGATAATATCCATCCCAGAGGCAGGTAGCAGGTGAACCTGAAGAGGTGAACTGCAGAAAACAGAAGGCAGAGTAGCTCAGGTGAGCCAGGCCAAGTGGATCACAGGAAGCATGGACTCCTTCAACTGTATGTCTAATGTGAGTAACAGCAACTAATTATACAGTACTGCCACTCTCCTGGAAGCAAAGAAGGGATTTTTGCTTCATTTTAGGGAATGGCAATCTAAGACTTTTCAGGGTTTGGCAGCACACCACACAGATTATTTTGGATGTACTGATTTGGACTTCCATGTGTGTAGCATTACCTGGAGTAAAGCTAAAGAAGAAATTTCTTGATGCATGCTACCTGCCACAGCTTTTATGAGTTAATCAGTTATCCCAGGCCCAGTGTTATCAAGAATACAACACCAGTGTAGATACAGAGCTAGGGAGTGCAGATGGATATAAGCCACATGTGGATTGCAAATCCAAAGTTTCCTTGCATCGCTGTTCACAGAACAGGTCAGGTTAAAAGAGACCACAGGGGGTCATCTGTTCCCATCTCTCTGCTCAGGCAGGGTCATCCCAGAGTACATGGCTCAGAATTGCATCCAGGTGGTTCTTGAATATCTCCACTGAGGGAGACTCCACAATTTCTCTGGGCAACCTGTCCCAGTGCACAGTCACCTGCACAGTAAAGAAGTTCTTCCTCATGTTCAGGTGGAACTTCCTCTGCCCACTGCCTCTTGTCCTATTGCTTGGCACCACCAAGAAGAGCCTGACTGTTTGCTATATCCCTGCCTTGTTCTGTTACAGTCCCACCAAGTATAGACAAATTGTTTTCTGCTTATATGTAATTATTTCTGAACATGTAGCTGTAGTTTTGGATTACTGAAATCTATAGCATTAATCTGATGTTCATCAACACACCTTATGACAGCAGTAAGGACTCACTGACTATTCCTCACTTGACTTTCATTAATCTGCACATCAAATTATATGGATTAGTGAAAGGGTTGAGCTTTCCTACACAAGCAGATACCTGCTTTCAATTCTTTTAGCTGTCCAGAATTCATTTCGCTGAACAGAAGGGCTTAGTCAAATATTAAAGTCAGGTTCTGGAGAAGGAACCTGTTTGCCTTCAGCTTTCACTGAATTTGTCACAACTTTACTTGCAGCACATTTTGGAAGAACATATTTTAAGACATATTGCTGTACAACAACTAAATCTCAGTGCTGATAAATCACATATCTGGTCTGAAAAGGCAAGAGAAAGAGGAAGGAAAAAGGTCTCTAAAAACTTTTACTGCTAGCTAAGGGAGAAGCATATGGAATTTTTGAAGGACCATACTTCTCCTAACAGTTAATAATAGCCTTCACTTACAGAATAGTGTTTGTCAGCATAGACTCCAAAGCATTTTACAGCAACCAACTACTATATGCACAATATCACTGAAATGCACTAAGCTATCCTCTGAGAGAAAAGGACAGCCGGTATTGTGGAACAAAGGGTTCTGTGATACTGGATATATACGAATGTTTAGTTCTTATAAAGTGAGATACTAATTCACAATAACAAAGGTCTTGCTTGGGTTTGTAAAGGAAAGAGGCATCTTGACAAAAAATTGTCCTGCATCACACTGAAGGTGAAAGGAAGAGAGATTTCCTGACATGAACATAAAGAAAAAAATCATTCAAGAGGAAGAGAACTTCTTCTTGAATGGCTAATGGAAACATCATCCCCTAGTGTTTCCTGATTTCAACTTACTAAAAGGACATGACAATATTCTAGTTTTGACTGGCTCTTTATTGTGGTTACAAGCAGTGCAATCCTTGTGTTTAGGTCACTAAGTCACTTCTGTTTTGTCAGAAGTAGTGGTTGAGAACTGGAGGACAACACAGAATTGTAAAAAATAATCACATCATAAAACGAAAACCTGTTGCTTTGTATCCATGGCAACTGCAGAAACCAATGCTCCTTAACAGCCTTGCCTGAAATCATGTAAACTGCTTTGCTAAAACATGAATAGTGGCAGATGGATATGTGAAAATAAAAATAACTTTGCATCCAATCTATTGCCCACATGGGACACTCTTGAAATAGTGTGAGTTATATAACCCCATCAGGAGTCATTTTATTATGAGACCAGGATAGAGGTAGCATTTTTTCCATACATCTAAACAGAGTTAAGAACGGGTTCAGCAGAAATGGTGTAATAATTAAACCTAGGAAACAAATGCTCCCTAGCATCTCTGAGAAGTAAATCTAACCCTGAGCTTCACAGAAGAAGAGCTGTGAGTCTCTTGTGCCAGGAAGGGACTAGTTTTGGGCTTTGACCCAATTTCATGGTTAGAGCACCTGCTTCATGGCATAGGTTAGAGCCACAGATTTGCTTTCTGTAAGCAAGAATCATGAGGGAACCGTGACAGAGGTGAAAACAGAACCAGATACACATTAGGCCAAAGTAGCCTCCCCCAAAACCCTTCAATACTGCTCCATGGATCTGTGGTTGAATATAGTTCCACTGGTTGTTTTTCCCTTAGAAAAGAAAATCTACCTTCAGCTCAGTATGAGCCATCACTGAACGAACTGGATACCAGTTAGTGTCAGAGAAAATTAGAACCTGGGTCTGTGAGCACCAGATTGCAGGCTACTGCTCTGATTTTAATAACCTTTCCCTCAAAGGAGCTAAGTCTTGCTTTATATTTGGCTTTTGTACAACAGCTCTGGAACAGGAAGGTATCCATCATTGCATGGAATGAGGGTGAGAAACATATGCAAGAATTAGGAATTGCTCCAGAACCTGAATCTACAGTTCATGTAAGAAGAGCTCATATTTATTCAGAGGTTGTGTGGTCTGAGCAGTCAGGATTGCCTCCCAGGTTAGGGGCATCCTCTGCTAGGTGCATGAAAATCAGCCTCAACACTGTAGATCTTTCCAAGGCAAGAACCATGTCAGTGGTCTTTATTTTTTCTCTTTCCAGAAATTAAACTAATCTATCAAATCCATTTTGTAAAACCTGGTAAGTCATCAAACAGAAACTACTTTTCATCTTTACAAATCTGAGCACACGAAGCCAAATACCCAAGCTTTAGTAAATTTAAAACTTCAGCATAAAGGCTTTGGATTAACATCACCATCTCAAAGACTGGTGTCCTCTGGCAGTGCTGGAGCTGAGAGGCATCATTCCTGAATTGTAAAAATATCACTTTTCTCAGGAACACACATTGCTTTTTTTCTTTATCCTAGTAGTGTTATCAGATAGTAATATGTAAAGTCTGTCTTCACCTTAAACTTATCATATAACTAACAAAACCAAAGCAAACAAACACCTAAAATGTGTGCTTTACAAATAGAACCTCTTCCACTGGAAATGCCATGCCTACTTCTCATTTCCCTTCTTCTGGAAAGCTCCTTGTCCCTTTCAAAAGGTGCAGGTCACATGAACTCCAGGAAGAGTTGTTTTAAGTCAGAATGGGGTCCAGTCCATAAATGAGGTCAAATGCAATTGGTATGTTAGTGAAAGAGAGTGACTTCAGAAATAGGCTATGTAAACACTGGAGGCAACTTCATGTTTCATTGTGGAAGTGCACTAGGGGTTGAGCTCACAAAGCCGTGCTGTCAATTAATCACAACTGGAGAATGGCAGTTTATACTACCCCATACCTTGCTGAAGTCACAAATGAATTCAGCAAGTACATGAAGAGGCCCCAAGGTATTTTAGGTTAAAAGCTCTTTCTCCTATTTGCTGGGTTCTAGCCTGTTGTCTTCCAAGTAAACACTTTTTCTCGACAGTTTATTTAATGGAACTCGGTTGTATTTTGCTTTATTTTTAAGATGGAGTCCAAAATGTAATACTCTTTCTTTCAAATGTTAAAGACCTCACTGTTTCTCACCACTATTTTATTTACTTGAAAGTAATTGTTTTGTCAAAGGGACATATGAATTATAGCGTTACTGGAAAATAGCCCTTTGGAGACTTACACGTTGCATTCCAGTTCTTCTATCAAGTCTCTTTGGCTCCATCTTGTGATATGCTCGTATTAGAGTCCATACATTGTAATTGACGTCTCTTTTTTGCTGTCTCAGCACTGTTGTTGGTTTTTTAATAATCAGAAAATTCCATTTGAAGCCATACAGAGCCTTGAAACACAGTGGGAGCAAAAAAGGTCTAGCAGTGTAGTCCCCTTGGATTTATTTCATCATAAGAAATGAACCTGGACCTTTATGAATGCTAGTAGAACAGTTTCTAATAAAAGTGGATATTTTTAATAATAATAACAATGACAATAAAAATGTCAGTTCTTTACAGTGTTCTTCTATGAAGCTTCAGAGCAGCATAATATAACTGACTAAAACTGGATAAATAGTACTTTTGAGACATTAATGATGTCATGTTCTTGGTATAACATGTTTTTGCAAACAGTGTGTGAAGGAAGCAAGCAAACGATGTAATATTTCGGCAGTAGTAAAGTCCTGAAAATTACAGTGCCATATAATTCTAAAAATGTTTTGGTTTTGTCTGTCTCGCTTATGGAGATAGAATAACTGCATAATTAATGTTATTACTAGTGACACCGGAAATAAACTGAAAGGAATAAATAGACTCCTGAGCTGCTTTAAACTCCAGAAATACAGCATAACGTATGTCAAGATCCAGTCTACATCCTGTCAAAGCTAAAGTATGTCCCAGAAAAATAGAATGAGCCCGATTTCAGTCTCAGAGACACTGGTAAAATTTGGATGCAGAACTTGCTGAATGCACTGGTATGAGATAGAATCTTTCTTTTTATGTTGAGTTTGTCACAGAAGGGCTTTTATCATAAGAAAAGGAAATTTGAGAATACTGTCTATTTAAAAAGCTCCTTTTGGAGCACATATAGATTTTACTATGCTTTGTACATATACAGCTGTCATGCACACTCCATTCAAATGCACGCAAGACTTTCACAACTTACAAGGCTTTCCTGAAGGCCACTTCAAGACTTCACACCTAAGTTGCAAAGTTCTCCATGCTACACCAGTTTAGGAAGCACACCTCAGTTGTTTTGCCAAAGCTTTACTATTAGTCTGAATGAAAACAAAATACAACAAAACCCCGACATCTTTTTCCACGTCATTTAGTTTTCGTTCCTTTCAACCATTTTCCTGTTTTACTTTGGAAATCTCTTTACTTGGCTTTCATGTTTCCTGCCTACATCACTTCCTGTGCATCAGTCACATCCTGTCCATCTCTCCCTTGCAGGTGGCATAACCTTTACTAGAGAGACTTTGCTTTGTGTATTGCAGCACATCCTGCTCTGCTCCTTGTCTCCCTCGGGTACAGGAGTCGTCCATTTCCTTGGGAACATTCCTGTATTGAAAAGGATTGGCGTCATCCTTCTTTGCAAGCACTCAGAGGCCTCTGCTATGCATAAGCACAAAGACAGGAAACAAGGGGAATGTTAAACTTTTCAGGAATATGGTAATTTGTAAGGGACCAGCCTTTAGAAGCAAAAGTCAGTGGTGGCATTAGAGGGTCAAGAATAGTTTCCTCAAGAGAGATGGAGATGTTGACACCATCAGTCTTTTACCTTCAGAGAAGCCTTATGAAAATAAGTTTCTCCAGAGGGACTGAAAGAAATATTTCTAAACTTGCTAATCACTGTTTGTTCCAAAAACCACAACTACTGTTGGTGTTGCTGTGTTTTCCATTGTCTTGCTGTAAATATAGGTGACTGTCCTTTTCATTGCACTTCTCAAATGCAAGTGAATATGATGTAAAAGAAAAACTATAAAAGTAGTGAAAAGAAAAAATCTAAAAGCTGTCTTTTCAAAGATCACAGGTTCTAATACACCCACTTCTGTATACAGTTCTCTAGATGTCAGCACTATTAAAACCACTCAACAATTTTTTAACCTATAATTTTGTCATCAACAGAAAAGGAAAAAAATTTTAAAAACTGTCCTTTTTTTTAGAGTATGAAAGCAATACTGTATTATGATAGTACTGTTCAAAGAAAGTCAGTGGGGACCACCAATATCAGCAGTTCTTTACAGACTGCTACTCCCATCCATGATTTTTGTTTAAAGCAATTTTATCTTAAAACCTTGACTGTCTGTCCCCCTTCATTTCTCCCATTTGAGCTAAAGAAAATGAAGGACCACCAAGAAAAAAAACAATAGCAATATTCTGTAACAAGAAATAATGTCCTATGTAGAGAATCCCAGAAAGCCAGTGTTCACAAACACTCAGACTTATAGTAGAATGGTTACTAACAAGCCTCATGTGGTATCTGAACAAATAACCTGGTTTTAATCCTATCAGGAAATAAAAGCCAAAAAAAATTATTCCAGGTATGGCATGATTCTGTGCATCTTAAATATTGAATGTTGAGTGAGTGCAGCACCTGAATCAGTCCTTTATGGACAACTTTCAGATCAATATGCTCCATTTAGATACATGTTCTGACTTACAGCATCATAGGATGGGTCTGACTGGAAAGGACCACAGAGGGTCATCTCTTCCCACCTCCCTGCTCAAGCAAGGTCATTCCAGAGCACATGACACAAGGCTGTGTCCAGACGGTTCTTGAATATCTCCACTGAAGGAGACCACAAACTCTCTAGGCAACCTGTTCCAGTGTGTGATCACTTGCACATAAAGAGTTCTTCCTCATGTCCAGGTGGGACTTGCTGTGCATCAGTTTCTACTTCTTGTCCTATTGCTTGTCACCACAAAGAAAAGCCTAGCTCCATTCCCTTGACGATATCCCTTTAGATATTTATATATTGATGAGGTCTCCTCTCAGTCAGTACACTTACAGTAAGTGTGTATGTCATGTCTCTTCAAGAAAAAGGTGAAAGTTTTCATGTTTTGGAGAGTAAATTATTTCCCTAACCTATTCTATTCATACATTTTCATCTGAGAGTTTTGGCTGAAGCTTAAATGGTGAGCATATGCAAGACATGCTTTCATATGAAATACTGTTGATATGACCTCAAACTCATTGTATTTTTTGCTTCTTGTTTTCATAAGACTCTGGTTTTTTGGCTTTTTGCCCAACCAAAAGAGGCAGGAAATGGGAGTATCAAAGATCTGACATTCCTTCTTGTGAAAGGAATGGAGAGAACGTATTCTACTTAATTTTTCTGAGCACAACATACTCTCACTATTTTTCTACTTCTTTTGTGCAATTCCATTATATTTCAGCCATCTTCTTCAGCTGCCTACTTGGTTCCTCTGATCATTTCCAATCAGAGAATGATGAAGGGGTGGGAACATCCTCTGCATCAGGTCTGAAAGCATGGAGATAGTTTGTGTGGCAGTGTTTTCAGTGTCCTGCAAGTGAGACCATGAACGGTTTCTGTTTTTTACAGATGGGATAATACTGCTTAAGTGCCCTACTTATTCTTCAGCATAACCTTCTTTTATTACCTAGCTTTTACATCTCCTGCAAATGAGAGCCAAGGCCTGTTCTGACACCTCATGAAGTTGTCCCTACTTCCTTAAAGGTTTCAGAAAAGTCTTTGCTACTATTAAAAGCCCAATCATATGGGATTTACCTGCCTGAAAATCTCATGCTTTAGGGTTATCATGCTCCCATGGCTCCAGTCAATCAAATATGTTGGAGACAGGTCTTTGCTGGGAATGGAAAGTGCATTATTTAGGCTCCTGTAATGAGCTGCCCATGCAGATCAGCAGCTAAATATCACATAAAGGAATGTAGCTACATCCAGCTGCTGCTCTTAAAAATGAAATACAACTTTGAAGACAGTAAAATTATCTTCCAAGTTCTTACCTGAGGTCAATGATAATGCACACAACACAGAGGTGGTCTGGACCACAGGTTCTCCAAACATAGCTGTTCAAAATATGGCACGTGATTTTAAGGTTTTTAGTCTCCATGTCTCTCAAATCAGATGGTTGGTTCCCAAATGAGAAGAAAACTAATAAGTAAGGGATTAGTCATAAAATCTGCAATGTGAATTCTTTTGAGGACTACAGTCTGCTTTCTCCATTCATTTATGGCAGGTAAGTAATTGGATTCAGCCAATGCAAAGTTGCCTTAAACATCACCTCTGAATCTTCATCAAGTAGTTTTTCTGAAAGCCAGCAAGCCACTGAATTAAGTGGAATATGCAAGGTTTTAGTAGTGTGTCCTTGTGGCCTTATTTTTTTTTACTTTCCCTTTAGATGGAAGGCCTGGGCCCTCACTTCCATTTGAGCTTTTATTTTTCAGCATGTGATCATTCTATTCTGGAACATAATGGAACTGTCATTATGAAAATTACTTTTGAAAATATAAATTTGTATAATTTTTCAATGAGGCCACTGCTGATTTCTGGAGTCATATTCACATCCTGGTCAACTCCAGCTGAGCTATATAGGGGCTGACTTGGCATATTTGGCTAACAGTTCCTTTATTAGTTTTTATCTTTTTGTCCTGCTACTAATTATATGTTTATATTTTGCATGTACATAAAGATTTCTTGCAGAAGCACTACTAAAAGGACATTTTGAAAATGTTGCTTTACCTCTGGGCAGCATAAATTGCACTGGCTTGCATTTTTCAAACATTCCTTACTGATTCCCTTGTGACAGATGTAATGCATATACTGGAGCCAAGTATTTACAGCCATCTCCTTTCCCTCCTTTTTGGCTTGTGCACACACCCCTGAGGAGTGTGCACACAAAGCTCAAGGAAGCCATTAGCTCAGGGTTTAGTGAATACAGAGAGCATGAGATTTACAGAAAGCATGAGATTTACAGAATTTACCAGAAAAAATCATTGCTCAATTCCAGATTACATTGTTGTTCTGGTTGTAGTCTAGGGGTTAAAGCAGGAAAGTGGCATTCTGGAGGCCAGACTTCTCTCCCAACAAATTGCCCTCTCTGAAAGTTTCTCTGCCTCAGTTTACACTTTGTAAAGTAACAACTGTAATTCATCTCACCCCGTGTACTGCTGGTTCTTCTGGTAACCTAAAAAAATGTTAGGGAACTTATTGCAGTAGCATATAGGCAGGAAAAGAAGTGAACTACAATAGACTGCACAACTGGGAAAACAAAGGGAAGGATACTCAAACACAATGGGAAAGCAAAGCTCTGTAAGAAAGATTAATGTTTATGGAGGGCATTAAGAGATATTATAAAATCCATTCTTCTCATTTCTGTCACTGGTCAGAGCTCAGACTTTCCAAAACATGAACATGATATTCATCTCCTTTGGTCTCCCCCCCAGCCCCCAGACTGTAACTCAGAGCTAAATTCCCAAAAGACAGAGATGCGACTTCCTCAGAAGATATGTATTTAAATGTATGCATATATATGTATAAATATTCTGTGGGTAGCAGGAGATGAATTCTTTTTATTCTCATTAGCCCCTTTTCCTGAGCCAGTGCAACCTTGTGTGAGCAGCTGGGATCTGCTCCTCTGGGACTTCAAGCTTCAACACAAGGTGAGCGTCCTTTTCTCCACCTCTACCCCTTTCATTGAAAGGCTTCCTATTGTAGCACAATACCAGTGCTCAGAGGAGCCCCACAGATGGGAGCAGAGCAAGGGGAAGGAGAGAAGGGAGACTTTCTTCTAGCACCTTCTGTCCCTGCTACTGGGGCATTGAGTCTACAAAAGCAGCATCATTCCAGCCACTCCTAGAAGAAAAGAAACAGGGCCAAGTTTGTGCATGGTTAACTGGTGTGGATACCATGAAATCACAACACATTTAATGTCTCTTCATTTTAACTTACTTTAACATGGCATGCATTTGAAAAAAAGTGGTAGAGCAAACATCATTTTACCTGATTGCCGTTACTCAAGAAACACCTTTTTTTTTCAGACATATATTCATGATGGATTAACCAGGCATGAAATCCAGACATCTTGCTAAATTCTAACCTTTCCATGCTCAGACTGTGGTGGGCTCAGCTCCTGGGTGATGGGCATGTGGAACCGCACAACTGTTTGGCTTTAGTCAAAACCCCCTGTAGCCTTTCAAAGACTGCTATATCAAGTTTCCAAGAGCTGCTGTCCTCTACCTCTTCTCTAGATGCCTCTGATACCTTTCAAGGGTTCTGCTCTTTTCCCATGGGCACAGACAAAGTCTTGCAAGAAGTCCATATCTTGCTTCTTTGGGCTCAGGGAGATCCCCAACACTGAAGAATAAGCAGGTGAGTTTATTCTGTGATTTATATTATCTCAAGAAGTTCATACCCAAGCAACATCCTGAAATTCATAGATAACAGGCATTGAATTCCAAGTCTTCTGCTTAATGTATAATGTCTGGTTCCTGAGCTCTGACTCTGCACTTAATGAATGATGATGTATTCTTCTCTGTTTTGCTGACCTCACACCCCCTACATTGAGTTGGATAAGAAGCAGTGAGGATTTCCTGGAGTTACAGTAATAAATGTCATTCAGCCTTACTCACACAAATAATTTCTACAGCAGTGGATCTCTCTCTCTCTCACTCTCCACACATATGCAGACTAAAACTACAGATCAGATGCAAAATTATTTTGGGTAAATACACCTGTTTTTCCAGACACGTAGAGTGTTGGTTAAAGTGCTGAGTACTCTGATGTCAGAGGAAAATGTTCTACAACACAGTGACAGCTGGATGCGGGAAGAACTACAATCTGCAGCTCAGGACTGGCAGGAATCTGAGCCAGTGCCATGGAAACAGGCATCAGTACCTGTCAGGAGCTGGGAAGTCGCAACACTCATGGCATGTGTTATTGCTGCACATTTGTGTCACTGACGTTGAAGCCACACTGAACTTTACATTACAAAGATATGCTCCTGGTACAGCAGTGCTCTTGAGTACATTTTGGCATCGAAGGTTGCAAAAACAGATTCCCCCTCTGAACATTAAAATTGTATTTAAAACATACCTCTCAATGCCCCTGAATATAAAATAAACCTGACTGTGGCTGCAGGGATTTGTGGAAGGAAAAAATCATAATCACTATTTCCTAACTGGTAAGCAATTAGCCAATTACGCTACAGGACTTTTGAAGCATGTTAAATTGACTAACAAACAAAGCTGATTTGTAAACAAAATGGCTGGATCCAGTTAGAAAAGGAAAATTGGCAGCAGCTGGGAGGCTGTCAGGAGACAGACTGGTGTCACGAGGAGGCTGTTTGGAGCAGTGATGGTTTAGCAGCTTGTCTTGTTAAGCATGAGCTAAATATAAGGGTTTTAAAATATGAATATATATGTATATTTATTTATTAAATGGACCCTGTCTATTAAGTATATATTTTATAGAGTAATATAGAGAGAATAACACATATGCATACAATATATAATATTGTACACGTATATGTAATCTACATGTACAAGTATACATATAAAACATACCTACAATATGTAATATAAGTATATAATTTTGCCTGGTATTTTAAATCAAATTAAATCAATTATTTAATCAAAATTCTTGTCTAAATAGCACATTTGAAAATACTATGGCATACAAGGTCCTGTTTGAAAGCATTTCTCCCTTTTCAAATAAGCTATGTTATAATCCATGAGAGGAGCACCCTGTGACCCCATACTCTCATCCTCTCAGAGCTGTAGTGATTTAGATCATAATTTGTCTGCATGCAACCCTTCTTCTTACAATTGGATTTGCAATTATTCTGCAGGGGAAGCTAAGCACATATGTTTTCAGTATGAAAGAATATCTGGAGATAATCTCAATGACCAGCAAAACCATCCAATTAATGCAAAAACAATGTTTATTTTAAGGGAATTTCAGAAAACAGCCACTGTTACTTTAGCATTTTCAAATGTCAGAGGGTCACATTCTTCTGCAGTACAAAACAACAATGATGTAAAGTGTTTAATGGTAAACCGTGAGTTAGATCTGATAATTCAGAGTACATTAGTGGCCTCAGTATGGGAAGCATCACAGAAAATCCCATCACAAGTCAATTGTGCCTACACTGTGGTTACTCAGGAGGGCAATCAAATCTGCTGAGCTTCAAGAAAAGTCTGTTGTCTTCTTTGCCCTTGTTGCAGCAAACAGCTTTTCACTGTGGTCTTCCCCTCACTGAGAACCAGAATTAAGGAAGAAATATCTTTTGAAAAACTGGAAAGCAAAAATATTGAGACAAAGCCTGAAAACTCTCCTGAGCATTACTGAGGGAAAGCCATTTTCAACATCACTGAAGGTCATCTGTATGTGAGGAGTTAGGTCCTCTTCTAAGTGTCCTCATTTTTCTGCTTAACTCTGTGAAGAAGTGGAGTCATTCACTTCTGGTGAAGTCAAAGTAAACATTAGGAAAATAAAGAGGGTTGTTTGAAGGATGAATGAAGGATTTAAAGTCTGTCTTAGTAAAATTGCTATTACCTTTCCAGGTTTACTCATTTCTGTAGAGACAAATTAATCTATGCAGGAAAACATAAATATATGTGAAAATATATACCCTGGGTACAAAGATATAAAAGATGTAGATACTTATTACCCACATTTGTCCTGATGTTCTGATTGCTTCTTTTAAACTTTTCAACCAGAATTTTCTAGTGAATTCATTGCCTTGGTTGACCAATCAACCTCTCATCAAGATTCCCTGACAGTAGATCATTCAACATAAATATTTTCTCCTATCTTATTTGTGGAATATGACAAGAATCATCTCATTCAAAATCCCAGCTTAGTTGCTTAACAGATTCACACCCATTTAATGAAAGGAGAGCCTTGCAGATCCGCATCTACTTAATTCTCTCAGTGCATAATTTCTGTTTAGATAATATTTGACTGTTTCCAAATAAAGTTTTTGTTTATTCAGGAATCCCCTTTTAGTCCATCCATGAACTTTAAATTGCCTTTAAACTCTCATTCATCTGTAACAGAAAATGTAATGGCATCTCTGGTTCCAAGTGGAAATGGTGGAAGGGACTGATGATGAGTGAAAGAAAGGGGTGTAGCACAAGGCTGACTCCGGAGCAATTTTTTTGCAGTGGGGGTTGGTAGGAGCTGCCTTGGCTGCTGGCTGGAGCACAGGCATCAGTGCCAGCTGCCCACAGCTTTACATGACACAGTTGGCACTGTTGATTTAAACAGACTGATGAACGTGACCTCCTGAATGAAATGTTAGTAATTATGCAGTATAGGCAGAGAAGGATCACATTAAAGGCATTTCGTAGCAGTTTTCTTTTTTATTTTTGTTTATCTGTTGGTTTTGAAAGGGAGAAGATTAGCTAATTTTCAAATGAGTTCTCATTTGTTGACACAAATACTCAGTAGATATTCCCTATTGAATGATCTTGGCCCTGTATCTCCCGTGCTAGTTCTTTCTGAGGAAAAGAAAATACGAACAGGAGGGTGTTAAAAGCATGAAGACCAAAGTGTGAGATACCAATAAGCATTTTCCTTGTTGAACTGTGATAACTGTGTGTGTTAAAGTAAGGAGAAGACCTAGTGGGATACAGTTGTCCTTCATGGAAGATTTATTGTAGAATGATACTCCATCAGCATCTCATTAATAAGCACATTTTTGAGCTCTCTTCAGTTTTTAGTGGAATGAGAAGCTCTCATGTATCTGTTACTGGTGCTTGAAAAAAACTATTTTTGCAGAACAGCCAAGGAAAAGAGAGCTCAAAGACACAAGTCCCTCTGTCACTGCCCGCCAAACAGTGACAAGGCAAAAATACACCTATGGTAAGTGCTAGTGGAAAAGTTAGTAAAGGAAATACAGTACTGTCATGTTCTTATGAACAATAACCCTGTGAGGCACTGAAAAATAGCCACAAAGCATCTGCTGCAGTACTAAAAAGAGCTTGGATTAGCCATAGAAGCAAAAGATAAGAACATCCTCTTCTGAACATGTGATTTGCAGGAACTGTATCCAGTACATAAATTAGGTTATCACTTAGTATTATTTAGATTCATGCAACAATAAAAATAGAGCATGATAATTAAGTCCTTCTATCTATGCACTATAATTTATCATTAAGACAGTCTCCCATAGATCTTTAGAAAACTAGTAACATAATAGGTAGTCATTAGAATGTATATTTCTAGCTTAGAGCTATTTTAGGCTCTCATTACCATGGTATCTAGCAGCTTTTTAAGGTATTGAAAAAAGAGTTCCCTAGTGGACTTCATGTTGGCCCTTGCTCTCTCCCTCACTTGCCTTTAGAAGCCTTTGCTTTGGCTAAAGAAGAGTCAGTTAAATAAAGCTGTGTGCAACTTAATGTGTAGTCTGCATGGCTCCTCTTTTCTTTCTGAGGAATTTCAGTTGGCAGAAAAAAAGTTATAACCACCTTTTTGCCTTCTCATTTGTTAAAAAAAGAAATGTAACTCTCAGAAGATGAATAGTTTAGTTAAAATACCAGCAGTAGAATAGAGTCTGTGAGAGAATGGGGCATTTCAGAAACCACATATTGCTCTCCAGTAGCCCAAAAGAGAAAAAAGAAGTTGAAAGCTCAAAGAGAAGCAGTAGTTTAATCAAGATGCATTGTGAGATTATTTTAATGAGACAAAAAAGCACCTGGGAGAGTCAGAATATTGCTATATACTGTGATAATACTGCTTTCATGCCGTGAGATCAAATACTGAAGTGAAAGAAACAGGCAAATCATGGAAGAATAAAAATAAGAGCAAACAACACACACAAATGAAGAAATAAGCTATTTCATTTAGCTGACTGTACACTTAAGTCTACACATTCACCTAAAAATGTCTTTGATTTTGTTTTCAAAATCTTAATCTTTGCCTGGTATAAACCAGCAAAATTTCACTGGATATTTCTAGATCCATGGTAATCTAAATCAGTTAAATATCTTTTACAGCAGGAACTTTATTTGCTCTGTGTACCGACTAGGGTTTTGCCTGGGAATTTTTTGTATTTTTCCAGTTTTCAATCTCTCCCTTTAGAATGTTTATAATAGGAAACTTTTGCCTAAGTGTGCAGAAAATTTCTTATAGGTTGAAAATTACTACTTTCCTCATTATATCTCTTACTCTGAAATTTCTGCCTGATCTGAATCTATTTATGACTGGTTTTACTTCATCACTCTTCCATATGCTCGTCAGCTGTTTGGTCTAAGGGAATAGATGTATTTTTCTGCACTGTGTGTTTATATGCAATCACTGATGCAGTTTGGCTCAAGTCACTGATGGCTTAAACCACTGATGGCGTTGAGATCAGGAATGTATCCTTAAAAGAAATTATTCCATATCTGTTGGGATTACAACACCAAAATACAAGTTCATGGCAGCCTCTTTAAGTTCAGGTTGGGTTTCTACACATAATAGAGCTGATGTTACTCCTGTTCCAGTGGCTTGGCTTAGAGTGAGAGATTAGATGAAGAACAGTAGCTGTACTGGTGATATTTGGCAAACACAGAAATTTTCAGTACTGGCAACATAACACTTTATTCCCAGGGTCTGGCAGATTCACCTGTCTAAACTGTGGTTAATGCCTTCCATTAGCAGCCGACAGAATAATTATTTTCTTTGGATTTCAGAAGCCTAAAGTTGCAGGAGTCTTGGCAGAGCAGGTCATTGTTCAGACTGTAGGTCAGAGCAGTTCACTCCAAATGTTTCTGGCACACTATTGTTTCTCTTCAGCTTGGTTTGATTTCCTTCTTTTGTTG
Organism: Orthonyx spaldingii; assembly: GCA_013397795.1. Taxonomy (NCBI): domain Eukaryota; kingdom Metazoa; phylum Chordata; class Aves; order Passeriformes; family Orthonychidae; genus Orthonyx; species Orthonyx spaldingii. The sequence continues at coordinate 580,076 of VZTJ01003851.1, forward strand.
TCTCTCACTCTCCAGTCTACTTGCTAGCCTATAGGCCATCCTACTTCTCTTCAATCATCTCTTATCGACATTTCTTATAATGTATATATAAAACAGCCAGATTTCAGTGATTATTTTGAATTTTTAATCCAGATTTTGTCAGAATAAAGTAACTTTTTCTAATACTGGTGAATAAATAAATATCTAAAATTTTTAAACTTCCACAAAATTTAAAATTGTTCCATCAAAAATATGGAAAATAAGGGAAGTAAATTTGAACATTTCAAATGATAGTACTGTTGTAATGCATTTGAACACTGACAGTGTGCCCCAGCCAAAACCTGTAGTTATGCTTATCAAAGCCCTCAAGAATTCATCAAGGCCACTGAAATGTAAGCTGCGCTAAACTGGGAAAGGAAAAGCTGAAAAACAGAATACCAAGACAGCAAGAAATAGATAAAGAAAGACTGTGCTGCACTAAACCAAGAACCAATCATATTTTCTGAAAAGTGCATGCAGAGCATGTGGACAAGATAGAGGGACCAATCATGTAATGCATGATCACGTGTACAGCACTTGTAAAGGTATAAACAAGAGTGTTTTGTAAACAATAAATGGCTTCTGTGAAATCATATTGATTTGTTGTTCAGAAGTCCTGAGCTCCCGCATAGTACCACCTCCACTGTGCTTTCCATGACAAGGTGTCAGTAGTGTTGCGGTCAGCTTAGCATCCCAAAGCCCTGGTCACTCATTGCCCATATGGAGAACATATTGTAGGTCTCCTCTGTCCTGGACGTTTGCTTGCCATGGAAACAGAAATGTGTGAGACATTGGGGGGCAGGGGGAAGGGCTGTTATACACTAAACCAAAATCAAAACTGGATTTTTCCCCAGTGAGTTCTTTGCCACTACCTCAGTGGAACCTGGATGTTCCTGTGTCTTTAGCTGTAGCCACCAAGGGAACAGCAGCCACTGGATTCCCACCCTGAGATGCCTTACAGTTGAGGCAGAAAAGAGCTTCTAGCCTACCACTTTTCCCTTAAATTGTTCCTAGATTAACTCTCTGTATCTATTATCATTATCCAGAAGTACAGCTGTGCTTGACAAGAATGTTTCCTCCTTGATGTGGGGAAAATCAAACGCTTTCTCCAAAATCAGTTCACAGATATAGCTGCCTCTACTGGTATAAAAAACTACATCTGTTAATAAAAAATCTGAAAATATGGGAAGGAATCAAGGAAAAAAATTGTCTCTACAAGAAAAGGTAAACTTCCATTTGCAGTATAAAGCTATTTTCAGTTAGCTTTGAAATTCTTCCTTTTCTTGGTACCTCCCAACCTGTTTTAACTTTAAATTTTATGCCCATGATAATTCTAAAGGGTATAGTCCATCATAGTACACATCTACATGCTGTAAGGATAAACAGTTGTGGGGGTGTCATTTATCTTAAACAGGTTATTCGAAGGGTCACTGGACTAGATTTTTTTTTTTTTAATTAACCTGGGAATAGAGAACGTAGAAGACTGTATTTTATGTGTGTACTGCTAGAAGAAAATAAAGGAAAGTCAGAGTTATTTAAAGGCTTTTATTTGTCTTAAATAACTTTCACAAAGTCGAAAATATTAATTGTATGTCAGCCAATAATTCTTGAGTTAGTCTAACAGATCAACAGATAATTAGGGAGGTAAAAAAAAAGGTGTAAATAAACAGAATTTTATAAGTTTACATACTAATCTATAACACAATAAATCAAGCTATGTAGAAACCTTTAGCTATGCAATTTTTTTGAAAAGCCCAATGCATGCTCTGCTTTTTTATCAAATGATTTAGTCTTTTCAATTGTGTAAAATGTCAAATCAAATAAAGGACAACAGAACTTTCATTCACAAATAATAAGAAACACAATATTTAATATATGTTTAAAAGCTTAGCTCAGTCATATTATAGAGACATTGACTTTTGTTTCTTGCTTTCCTCAGTAGGTGTAATTTTCAATATCCCCTTCAATTTGGGAGTGTAAGTATATATATTTTTTAATAAATTCATGTAAAATTTGTTGAAATTAATTTTGAAGTTAGCTACTCATTTTATCTCTGTGTTTAATATCAGCTGAGGAGATAAATAATTACAAACACATATCAACTGGGATGATCTGAATTTTTTGGCTGCACTTGAGTGGAAATACTTTGACTGGTAATATGCAGATGTTTATATATTCTTAGTGAGTTGATAGGCATAAGACTGTTCCTTCCAACAGGATGTTACATCACTAGGAGCTAAAACTTCTTTGAAAGTCATTGACTTTAACACGTGTAACAGCCTTTGAAAGATTTTTACCCTGCATCTCCTACAACATTTTTTCTCTTTGGGAACTAGAACCCCGAAGTTCAGAATGGATTTTAGAGGTGGGTGGTCACAGCCCAGTGGAGGAAGAGGGAAGTGGCAAAAGGCTAAGTTAGGTCACAGTATAAATCACATACGGGGAGCGGAGAGGTAAACCACATTCTCAGCCTCAGGCCAAGGCTACCACCAGACCTCGAGTCTCACAAAGCAGCACAAATTGCTGGCTCACAAGAAACAGAGGTGTAGGCCCTCAGCCGTGCTCAGGTTGGAGTGATTTGCCCTCTCATCTAATCTGGCATTTTTCTAAGTTTACCTCTTAGAAAGCATAACATCATGGAGGCTTTGTGATTTATTTTTCACAACATTTAAGAGATTTTAGCTGTGACATCTGTGCTAATTACTGTATCTGTTAGCAGTATCCTGGAGTGTTTGTGTTATGCACAATGCACCTGTTTACACTCTTCATTCTCTAGTTCTGCTGACAGGAACCAGCCTATATCCAGTAACCCAATTCTTCATGGGTCCTTCTTTAGAGTCTCCTGTTACTGTGCTAACATTTCTAGCAAAGAATAGCCCCCTGTATGAGAGGGGGTGCACTGCTTACGTGAATAGAAGTTTAATGGGTTCATCTGTGCCTCAAATGACAATCATTGAACAATGTGAGTTTCACGTAGATGATACATTAGTTATATATTCCCTAAGCAAGCATTTTAAACTCTATAGTCAAGGTTCATGATGATGAGTTTGCATTCATTTCTGCCCTTAATGTCAAAGAAAAACTTTTTCTTACTTCCATGGGAGAAATACAAGACCCTTTAAAGTATTTAGAAATGTAATGTCAGTCAAATGGAACGCCTGATTCTATCGCTTTTGTTGAGTTATGCAATTCAGTCCCTCAGATTCCATGTAAAATGAATAAACAGGAACATGAATTAGCATCAGGTTAGATCAGATTGTACCTGTTGCTCATATGGGTGCTGCACACCTGTTACAGCACTGGCAGTGTATTTTAGAAGCATGACATTTCTTCAGCTGTCGGTAGTGGGGAAGGGAGAGAACTTTTTGCAGTCTGGACTGAGTGGAGGGTTAACCTTTCCTACAACTCTACTAACTGAAGAAGGGAGGAAGTCAAAGCTGTTCCTGAAGACCTCTTCCAGCCTATGCCTACACACTTCCGTGAATAGCTCCCCTACATAATGTAATAGAAGTAGTATTAGATGGACCACTAAAAAAATATTTCTTTCCCTTTCAAACACCCATGAAATTCAAAGTATGATGCAAGCATGAATGGTGTTTGATTCATGTGCCCCAATGATGTAGATTATGTAAGAAAGAAAACATCAATTTATTTTACATTTTCCTTTAAGTTCTCTTTCCTCATTTGAAGATCAATATCTCCGGTGGGTCCGTAAAAATGTCCTTTGCAACTCTCCTGTCTGATTTATTTACCAATTTTAAGAGATGATTTACAACTCCCCCTGTTCCCACCACAGACGTACACAGGTAGAACTAGAACTTTCCTTGTGAAACATACTGAATTTAATTTCTTGATTTTGTTCAGCTTAACTACCATTACAAATATCACTATTCAGTGATTCTTAGTAGTTACTAGCACTTGTCTAATGAAATTACATTTTCTTTTTCTATTTTGGGAATTGACACAGGAAAAAAAACCCCAACTTTTTATCTAATTAGCCTTGTCAGGACAAAAGCAGACCTGTTATGCTGACCTTAACAGTATTTCACCAGGCTCATGTCATTGGCAATGAAATTTGTCTTAAAACTTGGATGAATTTTAAACTTCCACGGAAAAGGAAAAATAAAAAAGTAAACTAAAATCCTTACAGCTCAAGTTGTACAATGGTCTGTTCACTGCCAGAAACATCTGAGTTGTGCCCTGATCTCCTATCTTCTTACTTGGTTTATTTACTGAGTTGAGGAAAGACAGGAGTCTGAAGTGACTGTGTGCATGTATGTGTGACTCTGTGTATTTGTGTGTGCAAGCATACAAATATTTATGTGTGCAACTCTCAATCTCTCCCATGGCTGCCAGAGAATTTCCTGCAAAATACTTCCCTTAGAAAGCAACAAAGACTATTTAGGCTTAATTTTTTCTCTTCTTTTCCTTCACCACTGAAACTATGTCACCTTATGACACCACAGTTGGGAATGTGAGGATGTAAATGGAATCTCAGGTGCCCACCCTTAGTCTCCTTCAGTGTAATACTAGAAATTAGATTTCATTTTAGGCAAGAAAATAGTAACATGTAAGTACTTCTTTTGTTTCCTGGGTTGTCTGAACTCAATGCCATGAACTCCCCTATAACCAAAAATAATAAGTACTGCATTTCCTGGACAGAAGTAGCTCATGATGGCATGTGGTAACTCTTCAGGCATCCCATGTCTCCATGGCAATACACAAAGGGGAAGGGTTTGGAGCTGCCAAATGCTCTGTAACTCAGACAGAGCAACCCATATAAAGTAATTTCATTATTTTGTCATAATCTGACATGTATTCAAATTGACCTGGAGAGCCTGTCACATGATGAACATACAGCACAGGAGTGTATTGAGCAAGTGATAAATTCCACACAGCTCAGGAGTTGTTGTATGACCCCTCTTGTCTTATGCAATAGACTGGACTAATCAGAAAAAATGTTTTAAAGCATGTGTCAAAGTAAATTATATTAAAAGGAAGGTAAATTTTGGAGATACTAACATAAACCCCAACATAATAAAACCAACCAACACCAAAAAAGTCCCAACCAAAAATGCCAAACTATTGATCAAAATTTTTTGTGGTTTTTATATCTTTAAAAAACTGTTCCTTTTAAAGTTTTGGTATAGTTTGTATTTTAGACATACTTTCTGATCAGCATAGCTTTCTTTTCATAACTCCTAACCATGCCAAGAAAAAGAAGAAATCCTAAGTATTCAATGTGACTCAATCCTTCTGTGTATCTAAATTATTACTTTCATGGAAACAGAAGTATCCAATTTTTTCTGTTCATGAGCATACATACCTAATTGGCTAAGAGGGTACATTGAAATTCCTTTGGGAGACTTTTATATGGAAAAAGAACATCTCTTCAACACATGCAGAAATTAAATTGGAAGCAATCTATAGCTGAATATTTGAAGAGTTCCCAAGCCTTTTATTCTTGGCATAGAATGTTTTCAATGTGAATTCTGCTTATATCCAGTATGGTTTCTCTGGACACGGTCATAGAGCTGTGAACCACATCTAAGAACTAGTTTTTCCCTGAAATCATTGATTGTTCAGAAAGTTAGCATCCCATGGCCTGCATTTTTTTTCTCTTGACTCATAGCTTGAAACTGTGAGACATCCTACCATCAGAACACAATCGTCTTCCTTGATGAATTTGGGGGCAGGTGTGATGGCTCTGGCTGCGATGAAGTCAATTTTCTTCATATGATTGAATTTGTGATTAAAACAGTGTTGATTACATGCCAGTGTCTTATCAGTTTATGAGCAGTGCTTGCACAGCATCAAGGTTTTCCTATTTTTTGAGGGGGTTTTGTCCCCACTCAGCCTCTACAGCAAGTAAGGTAGGGGGTCCACAAGAAACTAGGAGGGGTTGAATCTAGGACAGCTGACGTAAACTGACCAAAGGAATGCTTCATGATAAATGACATTATACTCAGCAATAAAAACTTGGGGAAAAGATGGAGGAATTGGAGATCTTCATGATCATGGCATTTTTTTTTCCAAGTAATCACTGCATGTGCTGAGGTCTCGCTTCCAAGGGAAGAGGCTAGACATCTGCCCGCCAACAGGAAACAGTGAATAAATTCCTTATTTTGCTTTCCTTGCACACACAGCTTTACTTCACTTATTAAACTGTCTTTATCTTGATCCATCCTGTCTTTTGCTTCCTGATTCCCTCTCCTATCTTGCCAGGAGCAAGCTGGGAGCAAGCGGCTGTGTGGTGCCTGGATGTTGTCTTGGTCAACCTACCACAGCAGGTTAAATCGAAGCAACAGCAAGCCTACAGAAGGTTAGGAAAAAATTCATGTCTAAGAGTAGGTGCGTAAACTGCAATCCAGCTTTAGTAGTATATTTGAATCATTTTTTAGGGCAAAATTAAAAAGACACAACATGGACACCTGTGTTGTCTGCTAATGGGAGAGAAATGCTGAGGACCAGTACAATAAAGTTCAGCCACCAGTGGTTTAATCTGGTCTGACTTCTCTTGGGAGATGAAGGCAAGTACTCGTGTTGTCAGGCACTGAGCAAACCTACACATTTCCTCTGAAATATTAGGTTTTTTCTTTTCTCTGAAATGCGTGACAATGTCAACACAATATTGATAGGATGCTAGGGTTGTCAGGCCAAAACCTGAGGTGAAGAGGTGGAACTAGCAATGCACATAGACTTCTAGTTATGGTGGTATAATCAGTACTGGAGGAAGAAAAGAAAAAGTAGTTTTTTACAGGGGCAGCAGGGCAAATAGAGAATCACTGTGTGTAATGCTTCAAAGTCAGCCACCCTGGAAAGAGTATTGCTATAATAAACACTTAGACTTTCTTGGGTACATAAGAATAAACTCACTCTCCATAGTTAAACGACAGGGTTTCAATAAACCACAAACCACACAAGACTTGCGTGCACAGGAATTTCAGACGTGCAGCGCAAATCAGAACAATCCCTGTTTGCTAATCAGTGCAGGATCATTAACTGTTCCTCTGGTGTAAAACGTTTTCTTGATTTATGTAGGAAAGCCCCTACTTCTCACCCTTGTCACTCGTTTTCAAATGGGAGCAAAACCAACACTTACTGATAAGTACAAATAGTTGAAAGAATTCCACAGAGGTTTAAATGTTAAAACAAATCTCCTCTATTGATGCAGGTAGGCTAGGTGTTCATGGGCTGAGTGACTGAGCCAAGGGAATTGTATTTAAACCTAAGAACATAATTATAACTTTCCTAATTATTTTCCTCTCATGTAGATACACACTAGAAGAGTGCAGGAACCAAACTGTTAAAAAGGGCTTGAGGTAATTAATACTTCAAGTGAGAAATGTAGCCAGCAATATCATACTTTCTAATGGTGACTTCCTTACAGACAGCAACAACAACATGCACAAATGGTGTTCTGAAAGTGTTCCTGTAATGACCCTTTGATGAGCAATACAGAAACGTTATATGAACCTGGACGGCTACTTCCTGGCCCCTTTTTTTCTCAGAATTTCTGAAAAGCCCTATTCTAGCTTTAATTCCATGCATTTACTTTTTGTAGCAGTTCAGTCCAGCATAGATGTACCATGGCCATCTTTTGGGGCAATTTCAGCTGCAGATAGAAGGCAGAAAGAGAGAGTAACACAAAAGCTTCTTCAACGCCCACATTGATAGCGTATTAAGCGGTAATTCTCATGACTGGTCTTATAGTTGATAAAAAGTCATGCTGCTCAGATCTACCATACTCCCAACCAAAATTAAAATAACTATTGTCCTTTACAAAGTTTTATTTTCTGTAAGGAAAAAACGATGCAAAAAGTTTCTTGCTGGGAAGTCAGTTGTGGGTAGATGTAGTGAAATAATACCTGTGCACTTTCAGTTGTTCCGGAGAATGGTCTGGCTGCTAAGTGACATGAGAAGATCTAAATTTCACATTCTGTGTTGCTGGTGTCATATGATTCTGGACAAAATGTCTTTTTTTTGCTCTCATTTCTCTATCAAGAGGATAGGTTTGTTCTTGCACCATGAAAAATGAGGTTTTGTTTTATGGTTATACAGGAAAAGCAAAAAAACTCCTATTTCTTTCCCAAACCAAATTCCTCATCTTCCAAGCATAGTGTGGCCTGTGTACTGACTATTAAAGAGAGACAGGTGAGATTTCTACTGAGAGAAAGGGCACAGAGAAGGCTGATATAGCATTAACCAGTGCAGTAATTGTCCCTGGCTTCTGTTTGAGAAAAGTGCTCAGCAAATGAGATGCCAGCAGTTTTGTCATACGGCCATAGCTGGAAAGGAGGTGGCATTGCTGATTCAATGTCTGCCTTTCCTGAAGTGGATATTTTCACTTAAAGTATAATTTTCTAAATTTTTAGAGGAGTACTTTTGCTGTGGATATTTGTGAGACAAATGGAGAATTAGTGAGGAATGACAGTTTGGTGATGCCTCTTAATCTAACACACACTTGCTGAGCACAGAAATGTTTGCTGTCATTGAGGGAGTAACTAAACAGGTGAGATAAAGTTAAGTGATGCTTAAATGCCAGTAATGCACAGCCCATAGATGATGGGAAGAATTTCTGCTTGGAGGCATATTAGATCAGCATGCTCACATCAGCAAAACCTAGTAGGTCACACATCAGACTCATTCTGGATCCAAACAAATGCACCAGACAGCAGAGGAGCTGCAGTTTTGCCATACAGAAGTTCAGCATGGTAATGCTAGAAAGGCTTATCCGTAAATTAGTGATGTGGAGTTCTGATATGCTTCAGATAAAAAGACAGAGTCATGACTTTGGGCATAGCTATCTAAATAGAGACAATGCTATACAAAAACTGGTCTATTCTGTCAGACCTGCACCTAGCTGCTTCCTTGTGATTGCTAACCCTGCAGCTTCAGTGCAGCTAAGTAGAAAAGCTGTAGTCAAATACACCAGACTTATTCTGATGTAATTCCTCAGCTGTGTTTCAAGACAGGCTGAGGACCAGCCACAAGAGGGGTAAGGTGGAGTGAGATACACCTTTCCAAGGAGTCCCACAAGTCAAAGGGGCTGTGACTCAGAGTCACCATCCCAGCATCTGTCTGAATGGCTGTGCTCCACCTCCTGCATCTCTGAAGTGTCCAGGCAGCACATGTTACATCCATGCACCCCACAGATATATATAGATATAGATGATATAGATATAGATAGATATATAGATAGATATAGATATAGATATAGATATAGATATAGATATAGATATAGATATAGATATAGATATAGATATAGATTAGATATAGATATAGATATAGATATAGATATAGATATAGATATAGATATAGATATAGATATAGATATAGATATAGATATATAGATATATTAGATATAGATATACTGTAACACTAGATGGTCCTTAAATGTCCGGTACCCTCACTACAAAACACATCAAGGAGTAATCTTGCAACTTACCATAGGATCTGGTTTTGTACTTTACAAACTCCGTGGTGAGTGATAACAGAGTAAAGCAGGCTGCATATGGTAAGTCTCAAACTTCACCTCATTCACTGCAACTTCCCAAAGGCTTCCTGGATACCCCTCTTGTTCATTTGGGATGCAAATGGGGCTCCACATTGAGGGAAAAGGAAATTTGGAGCTAGTGAAGCACATAATCCTGACATGGAGGTGGAAAAATTTGTTTAAATCTCTGAAGTTTCTTTGTTGAACTTTTCATGAGGAGGGAGGTTAACCAAATGCTTCTCTGTGTTTTGTACTGGAAGTGAAAAAACTACTGTTGTTCTGTTCCAGCACAGCTTCTTGAAAGCAAGCATGCCACACCTTAGGGCTATTGTTCAGACTCGTTAAAGAAAGGCTCTATTCTCTCCTCTCCCCTGTGAAAATATAAGTTGTCTCTGCTTGAAAATCATCAATACTGTGCATCAAAGGATTTACCCCAGCTGCCTCAAATCCAACTCCAGTGAGAAGCCTGGTGCTGCTATGTTAACGAAAAAGGAGCTGGAGTCTGTTTAAGGCTTTTCAGCTGTGTAAGCAAAACTGGATACTGTTGCCTCAAAGGTGAGGACAAAATAACTTGACAGGTCAGAGAATCAACGTGGTACCTTCCCTTCCTCCACTACCCTCATACTCCCCACTCTGAGTAGACCTCTCAAGAGCCCTGGCCAGCTGAGTGAGCAGTGGTCCCTTGTCTGCCTTTCCAGCTGGGGCTGGGGCTGGGGTTCTCTCTGCACCCCAACAGTGTGCTGCTCTCAGCACTGGGCCTGCAGCCAGCACTGATGCTCAGGTCCCACCTGCCCAGGATGGGGCCATGGCTTCATCCTGTATCCTGCCAGCCCCGGGGGAGTACCAGCTATACACTCCTAGCAGTAAAACAGGGAGCAAAGTCTGCACTGTCTCAATTGATGGGTGTTAACGTAGAAGCTCCATCCAGACACACTGTTTGCAGAGGGTTTAAAATAGCCAGTGCTATGTTGCACACAGATTGGCCATATGAGACCTTTCTCTAGGAAAATAGCTGCCCTTCAGGACTTTTATATCTCAGAAATTATGTGAAACAATGTAAGTTCATTTGTGACTCCTTAAGAATACAACATGCAGTTCCTACTTATCAGAGAAATACAGTTCTCCTGGGAGACATTAGCCAATATGGAAAATATTGTAATTTTATTGTCCTAAACATATTTTTCAGAAATTTAGAAATTAAAAATAGAGGAAAAATTACTGAGAAAGCATGCTTTTCCCTGTTTTCCATGTTGCTAGCTAAACTTTGTGTATTTTTTGCTTGTATGTGAATGTATAGGTGTGTGTGTTCCTTTGTATGAATAACATACATAGCAAATCCACACTTCCTGTTAAAATTTTCAGTCAAATAAAAATACTGGTAAAATGCAATAAAAATGAAACACTTTATACTCTATTAGATTCTTGATTATTTTTTCAATAATTTGAGTGGGTTTTTTGAAGAGGTTTGAACTTGAGATATTTTGTTATATTTTTGTATATAACCATAAGAATGCAAGGAGGTGTTTTTTTATTATGATCTGTTTTCAAAAATATATTCCTTTATGTTTTCTAATTACATGCATAAAAAAAAGGAAGAAGGAAATATGTTCTAATTATATAGAACAACTTTCTTTTGAATTGAGAGTGGAAGAGAAATGCATTCATGGTACTATAAAATATATGTCAGGCAATTATATCATCAGGACTTCTTTTTCTGTATAACTTACGTTCTATGGAAATGGAATAATTATGATATCATGACTTTTTGTTGTTAATTAGAAAATTAGTCTTCTGTTTGCGTAATTGCAAAGATAATCTCTTTTATTGGATCTTTCTATAATAAGTATTAGAAGTAATTATAAGAGAAGGAAAAAATAGCTTATTTGCAAAATAAAAAAGGCAGTAGTGCTGCTTTGCTATGCATCATATAAGACACAGAAGATGCCTCTTACGTAATGGTTTCAAATTCAGATTATATTTGAAAAGCACAGAAAAAAAAACCCACTTCATACTTTAATTATAGGAAGGCTTGATGATTTCAATTACACATGAGGTTCCATGCAAAACTAGAAAGGACACGATCTTTTGCTAATTATTCAGACCAAATGCTAATATCCCCATTAACAGCAGAACAAGGCACAAATTCAGAACAGCCTTAAATATGACACTGGTGTTCAGGCTTTTTGAAAATGGACAATATAGCTGTAAAACAGTTAAATGGTATGATGCGAGAGTTTGAAAGCATGCAATGGATGTGTCAATCCCTTGCACTGAGTCTGAGCATGAGGAAAGTGAGACACAAATATATCCACAGTCTGAGATGTCTCCTTGGACATCTGTTAGAGCTGGACCCTGGGCTTTTAGCATTCACTCTCTGAGTAAGAAAAGGCAACAGGTATAAGCCAACCCCTATGTTTGCAATGTGTCCTTGGTCAATGGTTCTAGGTGGTTAAACCAGAAAGGAAAACAAAAACTGCCTTGTAGATTTTCTGAGTCACATGCTCCTTATATTGAGACAGTCTTGTACAAAATCTGTGCATAATAAATTATCAGGATATAATGTAGTAGTCTTTGCTCTACTTCTTTTAGCATAACTTACAAGTATAATTCAGACAAAATCCGTATTTGTGGGGAGATGCAACACTACTAAAAGTAGGAAAATTCTTACTTTGCTATATTTCTTCTTTATAATTTGATGAGAAAAAAACTAGTTTATTATGCCTGATTTGCATGAAGTTTTGTATTAGATGAACAGTTGATCTCTGAATAAAAAAAAGGAATGAAGCTGAATACCTCTCACATTAGTAATCTTTCTTGTATTTTTGATGTCATTAATAAATATTTACAGATGTTCAGCCAAGAGTACGTAGCCTGATGATTACAGTTCTATTTTAAGATTCAACCTTGTAAAAACTTCCAAGTGGACATCCTACTTACTAATGCAACCATTTCAAATTGATATGTTATGGTAGTGAGAGGCATGGCCACTGCTTACATGTTTGCAGTTCAAGTCCTCAGACCAAAATAAGTCATTAGTTGCAATAGAACATTCCTTTGATTAAGGTTTTGTTATAATTTGATACCAAATCAAGAAATTAAACTCTTACCTCGACCTTAGGAAAAGTGCTCCTTGTATAAAATTAGTCAGTTGTGAGCAGTCTTTCCATATCAAAATATGAAAACTCAGTTAGTGCCACATTCAACAAAATTAGCTGTTTAAACAGCTGCATTAAATAAGAATCAGTTCCAGCTTACCGATTCTTTGTTCTCATGTTTCTTTTTCTTTGGGAGAAAACTACATCAGACTTTGTTATATCTCATTTAATTTTCCATTTAAAAAACACATTTTGTTTTTCTATGTTGAAACTGGTCTATGAAAGCATTGCTTGGCACCCTTTTTCTCCTTATCCTCGTCTTGAAGCAGAATGTATTTACATCACTCACAGCCCATATAGCCCTCAGGACAGGATTTCAGGAGTGAGCCAGTAGCTCAGCACAGGTGTGAAACAGGGCTTGGTTTAGCCTCTGTGCTCTCTGGCTGCTGCACTGCAGTTAGATCCCTAAAGACACAAATGCTCCTCTTGACCTAAATGATCTTTCCTTTTGCAAGGTATAATATGGCAACTATAGTTCATTGCCCTGGAGTAGAGGTCCCTGTCTGGTCTACTTCGGAGGCCATTTGGAAGATGAGAGACAGAAAGGTCAATGCTGTCTCTACTCTGAGGCATATTTTGGGAAACTCACTGAAAACTGAGGAAACATTGAAAAATGTGTGTTTGACTGCCAGAAAAGGGATCCTGATTTCACATCAACCTGACTGCATAGTTTTAAACTGGAGAAAGTCTCTGAAAATAGGAAGTGTGTCAATCCCCTACAGCATGTCACCATGCCAATGCTCGGAGCTCTCAAGAAAGAAACTCCAGTTCTCTTCTGGGGGAATCAATGCCATCTGACCTTTTAGGGGAGAATTCAAACACCAGACAGCACTCCCAGTTAACTCTGTGGTGTTGTTGTATTGCACCATTGTGCCTAAACCTGCAGGAACACAAACATGTACATCTTACTCCAGGAAGTTCCATCCTCTGAGTCAAAAGGTGATTTTGACCCTCTGGCTCACTGAGTGGGAGGATTCAGACCGAGAAGGTGGGATTGCTGTACTTGGAAGGGATTTCTTTATAAACTTCTGAAATTTATGTTTGCTTTTCTTGCAAGTACTGAAACTTTTCCTCCAGGATGAACAGAAGCTTTATGCAGGGCAGAGGGAAACTGGTTTTATTTGAGAAAAATAGAAATATTAATTCTGTATTCATCTTAAACAACATTGTCTTCAAACTGCTGACCTCTATTACATATCCTTACATACAATTCAGCAAAGTCTTACACCCACATGAGATTTACATATCTTTTAGTTCCAGATGAAGATGTATGTCTATTTTTTGTGTGAAGGCTGCTATTATTTCTATCATCTGGTTCTATAAAGCAGCTTAACTGTTTTTGCCTTCTTTTCATATGTATTGGTAAAACAGAACTGCTCTTGCACTCACTGGCTAAAGTGATTCTCATAACCAGCAATACTGTTCAAAGATATTAGAATTGTTTAGAGCTATATGAATGTTTGTGAATTTGGTCCAAATGTGTACAGATCTGTCAAAATGTATTTAATATGTTTGTGTCTTCTAGGGAAAGAAAAAAACGCAACAAAACCCACCTCAGTTTAAAGCACAATTCTCCTTTGAAGTTAAACACCTTTTTTAAAAATACCATAGGATTTTGTGTTTACTTTCAGTGATTCCATGCTCTTTACAAGCAATAAGATTTTCTTTTCTTAACTGCCACCAATGAACTCAATGTGTTCTCTGAGCTCTTTTCTTTTCTTGCATTGTTAACAATAAAGGGTCTCTAAACAAATTAGGCCACTGCTACATCTGAATAAAACCCTGGTATTCAAATCACACCCTCAGTGAAAGCCACTCAGCCTCATTGCCCTTAATGCTTTTGAACAGGTTTTCAAGAAAAAATTTTACTAAAGCAAACAAACAAACAAACAAACACAGCAAGCTGTTAATGACCAAGATCTTCACCCTTTCCCATTACCCATTACCATGGTATTTAAGTCCGGCACAGAATTGTAAGTGAGGAGTTCTAGCAATTCAAATCTGCAGTCACACTCACAAATAAGACTTTAAGGGTTTTCTTGCTTTTTTTCTGTATTGCATTTCTATTTCAGGGAAATAGTATTAGCATACAACACAAGGCTGGATAAGTATTTTGGGCTGAGACCTCTTTACTCATCAAAGTATTTCATTGTCTGTGCCCTTCCAGCTTCCCAGAGAAGTGTCCTGATATGTTGTGACTGGAAAGAAAAGAAAAAAAGAGAGGAAAGAAAATGTATTAGAAATATCTGATTAGGTGATCCATAGCCAAGGGTGTTCAGAATATTTACTCCTTTCTTTAAATCTCTTGAAAAATCATAGAATCACAGAATGGTTTGCATTGGGAGGGAGCTTAAAAATAATCTAGTCCAACTCCCCTGTCATGGGCAAGTTGTTCAAAGCCCCATCCAGCCTGGCCTTGAACACTTTGAGGGATGGGGCATCCACAGCTTCTCTGGGCAACCTGTGCCAGTGCCTCACCACCCTCACAAAAAATATTTTCTTCCGAATATCTAATATTTACCTCTTTCAGTTTAAAGCCATATATGTCTTTTACACATATGTAGATACAAAAAAATGGCCAATATTTACAGACAGAGTGTTTATAGGCATCCATGATAAAATGATTATCTTTTATCAAATTGTGCCACAAATCCTTGTGTTTTCATTACATGCAGACTGGGTACTTCCATACACAGTGCGTTCAGAATAAACCTCATGCCTCTTGAAACAAACAATAGGAATAAATTCCTGTCATATCATGGAAATACTATGCTGAACTCTTGAAAAAACTAAAACCTATTATCTCTCAGTGAAATTTAAATCAGTAATTCATTTTTATAAGTCTAAGTTTTAAGGCATGAACACACAAATAAATATAACTGAGGAAGAGTGGCTAGCATTTGATTTTTTCCACAGCATTGTGAATGTGCTGCTGTTTATCACAAAATGCTAATGGCCTCAATACCCCATCCACAGAATAGATCTGAATAAGAACAAGCTAAACAAACTTCAGCTGGTCAGCATCTGTTTTCAACGTACTTGATCAGATGCATGACTAGTCTGAATTCAAACAATCACTCTCTTTCTTCAGGGAATTAAGGGTCAGCAAACCTTTTAAAATATTTAAATTACAGAGGGTTTGTTGTTAATTGTACTAAGAATTCTATACAGCATATTATCTCTAGCTATTCTTTTATTTGCAGTTTAATTCTAATAGCTTCTTCATTTGTCTTCCAAGTAACCTTCAGTGAAATAATAAATTCCCCATGAGTTCCTCAGGCATTTTGTTGTTCTTGCAGAAAAGAAGTCAACACTAGAAGTTGCATCTGAATCTGTATCAAATATGCATTTGGGAACATTCCCCAGAGCTCTGAAACACAATCCTATTTTATTCTACATATAGTCTTGATATTGATAATTAATGGGTGCTTTGTCTATGTAAACATGAGAAAGAAGTCTCTTTGGAGGTATGCAAGGCAGCAATCTGGGTCAAATTTGCCTCTTGTATGTATTTACATGAATTCTATTAACTAAGTGCAAGAAAACCACAAGTGCACATTGCATTTGAGCTTATGGATTCACAGCATCTTCGCAGGGATGGAGCAAACTGCCTATGATAACATATTTTAAAAGTGTCTCCAATATGGAATATTTTTGAGGCCTTTTTTGGCTACCAATGTGTCAGGGTTTTTATACAATTTAAGAATCTTTGTAGACTGCAGACTTGCTTTCCCCACACCCCTTAATTATAATCTGTGAAATGCAACTAAAAAGGGGGCAAGGTTGAGACTAAGTGAAGGGGACAAGCTGAACTGAAGACAATGCTTCATTTTGAAGACCAACCATCCCTCTTGAGAACTACAACTACTTTGTGTCTGCTCCTCTCCACATTGCCTTTCCCGATTTTAATGGCGTTTTACAGCTTTGCAGAGGGCTAAGTTTAGCTTTAAGACAGCCCAGCTCTGGTTTTAAGGGTGAGATAAAGAGCAAAAGATACTATTGACAAGAATTACGTTGTTTCTATGGAAAACTAATTAATGGTTGCAGAGGTGGCAGAGGACATACATTTTGATACCCAGATGATTCGCTTATGCCCAGACAGGCTGTGCCAGTGCAGGTTATTGTTAGTGTCATATCAGATCTGCTGTCAAATCACTGCCCAGTTCTCACCTTTCTGCTAGAAATAAAGCAGGAGCAGGCTGTCTCCCCTCTTACACTGACACCTGGTTCAGGCAGCCCACATAAAGAGGAAAAGAGGTGTGTAATATTATGCAGCACAAGGGAGTCTTCATTTGAACATCTATCTGCATCAATCCAGCTAATTCCAGCTAATGTGCTCTTGGGTTTTATTCCACATTTCCCATTTATTTTCTCTTCACCTGGTTGAATGAGATTATTCTCAGTAAGTGAGGTGTCAGGTCAGACATCAGAACATGCTCAAAAACATGAAAGCTTTATGTGCCCCATGGTGGGATCTAGAAAGGGAGGGTAGGTGTTTGTTCACAGGAGATTTTGTAATCAGTAAATCTAGTCACTCTGAACTAATTGCTTTTTCATAATCATGGTGTATAAAATGGAACAATTCCAGCTTTACACAAGCCTCAGTAAAATTTGTTGTATTGTATTGTATTTATTTAAAAAGTCTACTCAGCGTAAATGCTAAAAGTTCATGTTTACATAGGAGATGTGGAGACTGAATTTTCCATTGGCAAGCTGTGCATTTAATCCTTGTTCACAGAATACGAAGAAGAATAAGTGATATATATCTAATAGTTGGGATGAAGGACAAAAGTAAGTGTGTAGCTTTGCATGGAAAATATATGCAAGTTTTAGAGTTTTCAGCAGGTGTTACTTCCATCATGCAACCAGAATCCACATAAGTGCTATACTGTGTAAACTTATCTCCTTCTTGGAGCTCCACTTTTAATGTTAATATAAACAACCTCACAGTAACATAAACCAGAGCATAGTGTTTCTCCCGTGCATGGCTATTCTTCCAGTTTTTCCTTGCAAGACCATTTTTTTTTTCTCTTTGGGCCAGGTTATGTCAAGGTCTTTGCTACTGCTTGTTTTGAGGTAACAGGAACTGATTTCAAAGCGAGTCAGACAAAATGGCTTTGCATCTCTCCACAGGGAGTTACTATTTGACATGTCAAAGAGCTAGCAAAGAGCTCAGGGCTGAAAACTGGCAAGGGGGGTGAATAGAAAGCACTCAAAAGAGTGGGGTATAAAATAAAGATGAATGTTTTTTTCAAAAACTCAGAGCTATATCATTTATAAAAGAACTCTGAATGAAGCCACTTTCTGCTTTGCCTTACATGCAAGCAATGCCATGTGGGACATTTCCCATTCCTTTGGCAGTCTGGAAAGCTGAGGCAATATATCCCATTGATTCCAGCACTGAGCTGCCTCCTGCTTCAGAAAAGCCTGAGGGAAGGACACTGCTGCAGCTGCCAACTGAGCTTGATAGCCAGAGGGACATGAGGGCAAGGTCCAGGTCTGTGAGGAGGAGAAAGGATCCAGGCTTTGTGCAGCCTCCCTCATCTCAGGGAGGAAGCCAGCTGGAGTTGAAGTGATGTGAATGATCACTATTGCTTTCTGTCTACAGCTCCCTGTGCCTTGTTACAAATATTTTACCATCTATCCACTATGCTGTGTAAAGTTCATTACCATTCACTGAGCTTTTGTCCTGTTCCCTAACACAAAATTGTCTATACACAGGCATCGCCACTGCACACAGAATGAAAGCAAACTGCTGAAGGCTCTCAAGCTCATCTGAAGAAGTAACCACGGTCATTTATTATCCCTCCCAAAATGACACAGTTGAATGAATGCCGTGTTTAACAAAAGCAATTTATTTTGGTCTTGAATATAGCCTGTTTTACACTCTAGAACTCCAGGCACACCGCAAATGCTTCTGCTGGTACCTGACACAAAGGTTATTCCTGTGGCACTGGCTGACACAGGCAGGGCAGCGAGGTGCCAGACAGAGTTGCACCAAGATCCCCTGCCCAAGGGACAATTTTAGCACCAATAATCTCACTGGTTTGACCCTAAATAGTACGTCTTTTCTACAATTCTGAATAAAGTGGTTCTATAAATTGATTTGTATCTTTGAGTGTCTTTAAAACCTTGTGTTGTATTCTGCTAGAGTGTTGAGAATGTGCTTCTCTATGGTATGGAAATTCTCTTCTTGAGTATTACAAAACTTCGAATTTCTTTCATCCTGCAACAAAAATAATTTTGTACAATTAGCTGGGGAACAGAAAAATACATCTGAAGCCAGATTTTCACACATATTACCTTACACAATGAACACACTGGTTTTACTACTCAACACTATTGGAAAACAAATAAATTTCTGACATGATGTGTCATTTTCCATATGTCAGGCTTTTTCCTAATTCATTAATTAGTTATATCCATTAATTTTTATTTTATTAATTATTAATAACATATGAATACATTTATCAATTATAAAATAATTAGGCATTTTGAGATGCAATTTAAGATTTTCTAACTATGCATATAATTCTAACCTGAGGACTAATTATTTCATCAGCCTTCAGTTTAACATCTATAGCTAAGATCACACAAAATGCAAAGGTGACAAGCCGCAGATTTACATGTCAGACTTCTAGAAGCATCCCTCTCTTAACTGCATATGTTTTTATAGGATACATAACAGTATATGTATATATAATACATTCACCTTATATGTACTCAAGCTTTTCATCTTCTCAGTTAAATTGTTCATGTCTCTGAGAGAGCTTTGAAAATTGACTGTCCTTTCTTTAAAGGATGGAGGTTTCTTTTGCTGGAGGGTTAGTTCTGTTCATGATACAGAGAGAAAAGCAAGAGCTCAAATTAAGTTATTTTTTGGCTATGCACAAATGCCTAGTAAATTGTTGGTGTATAGATTTTTTCACTCCAGTGAGAATAAATGAATAACTTAACACTGAAATATTGTTGTAGATGAAGATAACATTTAGAACTCATGATGTATTTCTACAGCAATTTGCAAACATGACATTAATTGCTAATTAGATGATTTAGTTGCAAGTTATAATCATTAACTCATTACTTTTCAAAACAGTCATCTGACACAGAGTACATAAGGAAATCACCCTAACAGAAAACATAGAGTCTTCTTGAACCTTTCTTTGAATAGTTTTCTTGAAAGTTTAACCTGTGTCTATCCAGAACTTTATCATTTGTTCTAAGAATAACTACCCTATAAGTTATCTTCAATGCAAAACTCTTCCTCCATCTGAGAAGAATAATCCTTTCTGGTTTTTTCTACTTCATTTCTCTTAAAATTGAGGGGATGGCATTAGTAACATCTTTGGAACTTCCTTCATGTTTTAGGATTTTTTTTCAGACCATTGCAAATATTTCTGAAGAGGAGATTGTGGCAAAAAATTGAATGTAATCTTAATAGCTCTTTTCACTTTGGTATATCAGTATAATTATTGCACATTCATTGTGGCATTTCTTTACCCTGAAAAATCTTCTCATATCAAACATAACATGCACCATTGTAGGTTTAAATAAGTGCATGAACTCATGGATCATGTGCACTGACTGGAACTGTCACTTGGTATAAAGGGCAATGCTGTCACAGTCAGGGCAGCGTAGTGTTACATTTCACTTCATAAGCAAACCTCAATTATCGTCTCTGTAACGACATCCTTGCAGTTCATCTGTGATATGATGGACAAATAATAGTAGTAAACTAATGGTTACCAGGTTGCACATATATACTTCTACATATCAAAATACCCAATAAGCTGTTAAAGGCTATAAACAGTGAATTTTTTGGTGTCTCAAAAATGTTTATGCCTGAAAAAACATCTTTTTTCAGCTGTGCTACAGAATGTGCTCCACTATGTTCTCTTTTTTATTTTTCCTGTTCCTATGATCATAGAAATAATAATAAAAAAAATTAAATGGAAGATTTCAGAAGATTAACCCAAAGATGCATTGCCGAAAGGAACCTGATAGAACAGAATTCAGCAGCTCAACAACAGAGTCAAGACTCTCCCATCCACAAAAGATGGGAGATTTCCAGACATCAGTCTTAGGAGGTTTTCCTGTATGTAAACCAAGCATTATGCATTTGTCATGGCAGAGACATGAGGCAGCCAGGAACAGAACTCTTTGGGGGTGTAATTTTAGCAGCTCCTTCTATTAGGAGTGACTGAAGCACCACCACTATGGCTGGGGAGTAACCGAATTGCTAAAGAGGTAGGCTGGAACATGGAGTGGGAGTAAACTTGAATACCAGTATGGTCCAAGCACTGGTTTCACTGGTACTTCCCACCCTGCCTCCCCTGTGACCATGAGAGGAGCCCAGTGCAGAGGAGCACTGTGTCCTGTAAAACGCTGTCCTCCCGAAGCATCCGGTGCCTCGGCACTGGATCACATATCCCCTTCCCTATGCCCGAACATCCCTATGCCCATTCTTTTTTGCTGCCGTGT
Organism: Orthonyx spaldingii; assembly: GCA_013397795.1. NCBI lineage: Eukaryota > Metazoa > Chordata > Aves > Passeriformes > Orthonychidae > Orthonyx > Orthonyx spaldingii. Next base: position 601,226 of record VZTJ01003851.1, read on the forward strand.
CCAGCATTAAGTCCTTTTCTTACTATGGAAAGTCCCTGGGACATGGCTCTGCACACTGGGCAGTGTCCTACTGTGGCTTTGGGGAAACGAACACAAGGTTATTGGTTCTTGTTGGAAAGCACAGCTCTGGTGTGCACCCTACTAAAACAAAGGGATCACAACAACTCTGTGCAGGGCTACAGGCTGTGGGAAGAGTGGCTTGAGAGCTGCTTGGCAGAAAGAGATTTGGGAGTACTGGTTGACAGCCAGCTGGATATGATTTAGCAGTTATATCTGAATTTAGAAACAATCAAAACATGTTTCAAAAGCTCAAGACAGACTAAACTCAAGAATTAAGTCATTCTCTTCTGCTCTTTCAGCTCCCACTGATGCAAGGAAACATTAGGTGAGTGCCAGGAGCATCCCAGACTTTGGTGATCCCAGATGCTCCAAGCTATAGGAATAGGAGAGGAGAACACTCCTCACAGCAAGTGTGAAAGCCCACATTGACTGGTCAGCTAAGTACGAACCTTAAGAGTCTGGAAACTCAGAGTAAGTCTTCAGGATTTACCTGATTTGCTGAGTGGGGTGAGTGTCACCCAAGGCATGCAAGAGTTTTGCATTTTGATCCTAGAGTGGGGCTGGTAGGGGGAAGGCAGAAGAAATAATTTCTCAATTATTTTCCCTGCAGCCCAGGAGCAGATTTTCAGCAAACAAACCAATTTGTTTTGGTGGGAAAGGCAGAAGAATGTAAAGGTTAATGCACTCAGAGTTTACTTAATATGTGCCTTACTAAATACTAAGAAGGCTCTGGTGGCAGCAACTATATTCTCAAAGGAGGAGTGTAGAAAATTACTGGTATCTAATCCAATAAGAGATCACAGGTCATCGTGGTATAGATGAGTTGGTTAACGCAGAAGGAGGCCTGTCATGCTGGAATGCAAAGGAGATGCAAGGTACCAAGCTAGACCCAGGTCTCTGCTCCAAAATCACAGCATGGATGCAGCCATCCTGACTTACTTGGCAAACTTAAAATAAACCAAAGGCCATGTAACTGGAGTCACTGTTAAGAATAGTACAGCAAAATATGTAAGTAAAGGAACGATGCCAGAATTTAAATAATTTAAATATATAATTTAAATTCTTTGCTGAGTGACTGACAATGCTTATTCTATTATTATGATGCTGAATTCTATATAAAAGTATTTGAAATTTATCATTTTTGTAAAGTTCTTGGAAATCTCTTAGAAACCAGCTATCAACAGTGGAATGCAAACTTCAGGTACAAATTGTCAGGGGTGGGGGCTGGGTTTTTTTTCTAATAATTAGTCTGTGTTTCAAAATATCTTTTTCTTTACTAAACTTATAAGTCAAACTTACAAGTCTATCAGATATTTCTAGAAAACCAGACAGATTAAGCCAAATAAGGCCAATTTGTGCAAACACCTCAGACTTGTAGAATGAGGAAGATGAGTGGAAGCTGAAGAACTACTATAAAGCCCATCCTGTCAATTCTGGTGGCAGCATCTAGAAGAAGGGCAATAATCAATCACTGTGAATTGTATTGTTTTAAAAGTATGACAGCTGTATGCTTGATGAGTTGAGACAGAGCTACTAGGAGAGAATATTAAGTTAAATTCAGCTGTAAATTATGAATTTTGAGAGTAGCTAAGAATTATTCTAAATATTATAATCTGGAAAAAAATTCTGCTTTCTGTGTATTTCAGGAATTATCTGTTGAATTAATATCTTTGAATTCTCTCACTGTGCTCATCCCAATGTCAATGATCTGTTGCTCATTCCAGTGTGAGCAATTACAGATGTTTGTTTGACATTATTTTCCAGCCAGTGTTTCCTGATCACTGCCTATAGGTTTGGGAGCACATGTGGATGGTGGGGTTGATAAACTTTCATTGCTCTGTTGTCACAGCCTGTATTTTTATGTATCAGTGAGTTTAATTTCTAATTCTTTGTAAAATGTGTTGTCTGCAACTGGACTGGAGGAGTTTTTTTCCTTTTTGAATGTTGGTTACGAATTTACCTGGTTCAGTACAACTCTTTAATTGAGTTCACTTTTCTGCTTTCAGTGATTTTGTACCTAGAGAAGATCTTTGCAGTAAAAATAAGGAGAGATTCCTCTTTACAAAACAGAGGCCTCAGCACAGGATCACCAAAAGGTTTTATCCTACATAAATATAAAAGAGCTAATTAGACCTTGCAATGACTCTTGTTTCCACAGTTCACTAGTTGCCCTTTCTACACATGCTGTGGATTTCCATTCAGTTTTAAGAGCCATCTGTTTTCTGTATCTCCTGCTTAGGGCATGATCAGGTACTTTCATTTTTTCCATGGTGTAAGTGGGCTAATATCCATGTATCCCTACCACACTTTAAAGTTCATTTCCACCCTATAATACATGTCTAGGTTTTCCTGTGCATACTGTATTTGGCAACAACCTTTTTTTTCCCCAACATTTTTTATTTTATTTTCCTTTTTATAGCGAATGTAGCTCTCATAAAAAGGTGGTGGACTGACAACTCTGGCAGATGAAATCTGGCTTATCTGTACAAGAGAAATAGCAAAAGGATATGGCAAAATAATCTTCCTTTAGTGTTCCTAGTATCATGCATTATCCTTGAACAGGAAAGACATTCTTCAGGACTGAAGGCAAAAGTCCCTATAATAGTTCAGCTATCATGGATATGTTACAGTGGTGAAGGTTAAGTACAGCAAGGCTTTGCTTGGAATCATTTATGCAATAATTTTCAGACACAGGAACACTGTCGGATGCTAATGGTTACTTCTGACCATTAAATCTACACATGTGACACCATGGTTTCCACCACTAAATATTTGCTTTCACTGATCTCAGAAAGATCAGGACAGTTGGTATTGCCTGGAGAATTTATATCACTTTACAACTTTACGTTATTCACACTATTTTAAATATGTCTCAGCCTTAAAGTGGAGATTGAGGGCTGCTAAGCAGATCAACCAAGCTCCTCACATAGTCAGAGGAAGGGAGACTCTAGAGGAGGTTGTGAAAGCACCTGAAATAGAATCCTACCGATGGAGTAACTGGCCACAACTTGAGATATAACAGGGATTTAGAGCTAAATTACTTCTTCTCCCTTGTTAAGTGCATCAAATTGATTGCCACAATGTCCCCTAGATCATCATGAGTCTGTTGGTTTTGGTATGTTTTTTCTTCCCTTTACTGTATGAAATCTGGCTGATGTGAGCATACCTCACTTCATTGTTGCTGAAGAGCTTTGGGCAGTGAGAGCACTTCTATGTATATGACAATTACATGACACAGGGTTAATATGCAATAGAAAGAAAAAAGTATTTTACAGACTGACTGTTTTTAATATAAAATATAAGTTATTTGTTATTTTCTGAGCAATAGAACTAACAAAACACATTTATGTCATTATGTTACACCCAGATCCCCCAAGCTCCTTTCCCCTCTCAACCCCACCAAGCAACATAAAGCAGTATGTAATGCATGTGTTATATGTGTACTGGCTAGGGAGCCACCTAGTTGCTTTCAACAAAGCAAGTCTGACTTCTGTCTGACTTTTCCATCAGTTGGGAACAGATTTGAGTCTCTGTCTTCAATTCAGCCACTTATTTCTATGGAATTTTTTGGAAGTTATCATTGAGAAGTTTTCTGTTATTTCTAATTTGGCTTAAAATGTCCAAAAAGATCCCTATGAAAAGACAATGTGATATATACATATATAGTTATAATTTATATTACAGCAATATTGCTAAATAACACAGATATAAATGACTTTATTTGTAGCTAGACATTATATCTATGAATAGATAAGTAAAAAGAGATAATGTGATCTCATCATTCCCTTTTGTTACAAACAGTACCTGGGTCAGGCACTGGAATGCTCCCTCCTTCCCTCTCCTCTCTGCTACCTTGAATTTCCTAGGCAAGGGTTTTAAAAACAATTCCACCTTTATTTGTCTCAACGGCATTGGAAAATAGAATAATTTCAGAAAAAGGGACACCTCAGACCTCTGCAGCCCTGAAGCCACATTCACACTTTTTTTTCTTACAGACAGGTAGAAAAGAGGAGCGATCCTCTTTTCCCCTGCAATCAGTGAAGTTACACTCCTTGGTTTTCCAACATCTCAGGGATCACGGAGGAGCAAAAGAGCTGTAAGTGAAAACAACAGGCAAAGCCAGGGCCAGCCTGATGGCGTTGTGCCAGACAGAGGCGTGTGGCTGAGTGGCCACACAGGAAGAGGCACCCCACCCACCACTGAGGCAGCCTGAGCCTGTTCTCATGCAACTGTGCAATTCAGGGTTAGGCAGCCTATAACAGTGTGAGAAGTGAGCATTGACTCAGCCTCACGCTTATCTGCATAAGGCAGAAGTCTTATCTGAGATTCTGTCCCAGCTCTGAACCACTCAAAACTTGGTAATTTTTGCATGGGACATCTTGGATTTTAATCACAAAGACTCAAATCATATTAATTTTTTCTAGGTGTTTGGAAGGCCAGCCAACAATCCAACCCCATATTTTTCTTTCATCCTGAGAAAGGGGAAGAGACATAGTGAGAAAATTGGTCGGAGACACAGCTATAAAAATTACAGGTGAATCTATTCACCTAATGAACTCCATGCCAACAGGCAAGGACAACGAACATTTTTTTCTTTCTTATTCCTCAGCCTTTACTTTAAGAACCAGGATAGTATGTCGTGCTATGACTAAGCTAGTAAAGTGATCCATCAGATTACCACTCCTGCAAAATCCATAGCTTCTTGATACTAAATTTGTATCTTTTCCACTGTATCATTTGTACCAAACCATTTCAGGATAGATCATTTGTTCAAAGAATAGCTATCAAACAGCCAAAGCTTGAATCATCTTCTGTCCTATCCAATATCTATCTAATGTGTTAAAGGCAGGCAGCAGTGGTCAGACAAAGAATACCATGCTGCTTTGAGTGTGCTGGGAGTCTGATTACAAGTCGAGTCCTCCATCCTGTGTGCCCATTTCCCAAAAGTAACTTATTTTCCATCAACAGGTGTAAAGCAAAAATCAATCCTTCTTAATTTAGTAATCCAATTTCACTAAAATGTGATTAAATATCAAATAATTAAATAAACAATAAATGTGCTCAGGAAGAACTAGTCTAGGCAGCAGTTTTGTACTAGTAATTTCAAGTGATAAACTGCTATCCAAAATATTGAGTGGATGGTTAGCCAAGCTGTTATCCACTATAGCTGTGTGCCAGGAGGCAGCAGCATCCTCCTGAACATGCTGCTGTCCTCAGTCTTGAACTTTGCACTGAAGGCAAGTGGGCATGGAAGTAAAAAATATATAAGGACTTGCAGAGTAACTAGACAGTGGAAAGAGAGGCCACATGAAAGGTAAAATGCTTACACAAGAATTATCTTTATCTGTGGGAAGAAGGAGAAGCTTTCTTTAGAGCTGAAGCAAAAGAGCACAGATTTGAATGCTCTTGTTGCCAGGCAAACTGAGCAACTTTTTTATCTCTTTTTAAATTATAAACTAGTTTTATACCAGCAGCTAAGCACTATACAGAAAAAAAATTCAAATAAAATCCACTCCTGAAAGCTCCTTGTCTTCCTAAGAGAATACCCAGGGACACACACAAAGCCATTCCTGCAGAGTGCATGTGTGTGGTAGGGATAATGGAAGAAAAAAAATAATCTTGATACAAATCAAACTTTCCACATTTTTTTTAAAATCAAAGAGATTTAGGATATTCATAAACCCAAATCTGTTCCCTCAAATGATTTCAACAGCTTGAGGCGAGTTCATTAAAACAATGTATCTCCAGTCTTTCAGCAGAGACAAGTTCTCCATAGGACAGTGCTTTTGCTTATCTGGGAAGAGCTTCTTGCTGAGTTCCCTCTGGTTTACTCAAGACTGGCACTGGGCTCCTGTTACTCTTCTCCTGCTGAAAGTTAAACTGGTTTCAGCTAGTCAGTGCTGCCTGACAGATCTAAATAAGGCAATGTTGAGCATACAGAGCACACTCTGATATAGAATATGATTACCATGGGAAGACTTCCAAATTCGAAACAGCCAGGAATTTCAACCTTGGAGCCAAGGCAGTTCTAATAAGGGGGGAAATTGCCTTCTGAATTTCATTTGCAAAGTAACATTAATAGGAAAAGAAGTAGCTTGTACATACTTCTCTTGTCTTCTAATAGGAAGTATGGTAAAATGTAGGGAAGATTCAAACCCCAGGTTACCTAAAGCAAAGATCCATATTTTAGCCAGAAAAGCAAACGATACAAATATATACACATAGTAATGGAAAATGTGAAGTCTGAACACATGTGTAACGTTCTGGTTTGGAAATTAAGGTGTCTGGGTTCAGATAGAATTATATTCACGTGTCACACTGTTAAGCAGGGAGGATTTGTTCAAAAAAATGTGTACTTTTGCAAGCTCCACTACTTGGTCTGAGAAAATGTTTTGTTTTTCATCTTGCTTCATTCATTGTAGCTGTGAAATATCATTTTCATTACTTCAGATTATCTTGCTTGTCAGTTAAAGCTCAGGACTGAAAGTGAGAAATGTAGTTAAAAGCAAATGTATTTCTCTGTCCTTCGTACATAGAGTTCCAGTCTCCTAAATCCCAGATATGTGTCTCACACTACAACTGTTAGATATTTAAAATGGATCGTGCCTCCTATTAATACTTATATCTCTGGTTTTGAATACCATACAACGTCACACAAAACTGGAAAAACATCGTCTGCCAAATCTCGGACATATGTATGTGTTTCTTTAAAAAATCAGATGCTCACAGCACACCTCTTTCAGCAGAAATCTTGTCTTATAAGAAAAAACTTGGGAAGATCTAGATATAAGTTCTTTTTCCATTTGCCAGTGCTTCTTCATAATACCAGCAAAACATAGGAATCCCCATCTTTGAATGACTCTTGGTTTTGTAGTGTGACATTGATGTCATTGCTTTTGTTGATCAAAAATTCATGTTATTTCTATGATAATGTGAAGGTAATGGTACAAATACTTGGACATCTAGAAAGTAAAGATACTGTAAATATTGCTATTCTTATATACAAGTACAAATTCAGTAGAACAACTGTATGTTACAAAGAATTCTGAACTCAAAAAATGCCTTTAGAAAGTCCCATGCACCAGGATTACCACATGATTTCACATGACTTTCATACTTTCACAGCCCAAGAAATGTACTTAAACAAGTGAATTAATGTAATTTGTGAAACAAGCAAAAAACCTTCTTCATATTCTATAAAACACTTTTCTGCATCTTAATATATTAAGGATGGAGGATGCAGTCACACAAAGTACATACAGTTATTAACTTTGAACCTATATTTACCATGACTAATGACTCATAAAGCCTACTGATACAATAATAAACAATTCATTCAGAAAATTTTGTACCTAGAACAGAAACACTGAATTTGCTTCTCACTGCCATTCAAGATAATGTAATCAGCAGCAAAGCAGCATGAAAAAGACAAGCTGCACTGTGTAGGGAGAGTAATTTATTAAAAGCCAAATGTCTTAACTTAGAATCAGTGCTCACTAATTCATTAATAGTGTTAGGCTCCCAGCAGAGCAACTCCTTTAGGAGTGCTTTGCTTTGTAGAAAGTACTACTGGGATAAGTCTGAAACAGAACTTTTTCTGTAACATAACAGTATTTTCTGGCCATCTATCAATATCTTTCTCTTTTTGCCTTTGTTTTTTTGGTTGCTAATTAAACTTCTGGGCTTTTACTTCTAAAAAAATGTGGAGTTTTTTTCTTTTAATATCTAAGAAAACAAAAACTATCAAGCCTTGCAGCTATGAGATTTATTTTCCATCTAAAAATAGTGGTAAAGCTTGGTGAATGCTAATGGTTTGTGTAGTCTCATTTTAACATTTCATTTGCAAAGAAATCTTCCCAGTGAGAAATAACTCTGAGCCACCTTACTGAGTTGGTTAAAAGGAAATAAAAATAACAAATGGTGAAAGTTGTTGTGTTTTAGGGATAGGTTAATTTCAAAGCCTAATAAGAACATCTAATATGAATACATTATTGCTTCTCGTTTAATCAGTTTTGTAGACATATTAACTAATTTTAAGTGGAGCTTAAGCACCATGTCTCCAAACTCAGTTTAACCTCTGTCTGGAGATGAATGCAAAGTGATTTCCCCCCTCAGGTTAACAGTTCATATGGCAGGGTTCCTTTATACTTTTCTGCTTAGTTTAATCTATTTAGGGTCATGGCTCCTGCCCTTTACTTGGAGTTCTGAGTTCAGATGAAGCACAAACATTGAGACTGAGCTCTCTTGCAGCTGCCATACATCACTTGGTACTAGATGCAGAAAATAAAGCAAGTGAAGAGACAGTCTAGAAATTTATACACCATGTACTACCCTTCCTGCTTTTCCAGATAAAGTACTGAAGCATTCTCTTCTTTTTTCCTGGCTGTTGCTTACACATGAATGTCCATAGCAAATGGTGACAGCAGGAGGGAGCAATGAAAGGGGTGGGTGGGCGTGGGGCAGAAAAGGATGTGACAGTGATGACTGGTTTTTTGGAAAGTCTAGGGAAAAAATCAGCCAAACACCTAAGTGCTCTTGCTTCATAATGCCACATCACAGAAAAAATGAAATAAAACACTCCTACCTTGAAACAGAAGCTATCAAAACACGTCAGTATATCCACACCAAAAGAATAAGAATCAAAGTGGAGCAAGTTATATCACTCTCAGTTTATGTCTATGCAAATACCTAAGTGTTACAGAAAGAAACACATATTCTGAAATAGTTTTTACACACCAACTCTTCCTGAAGCTAAGCCCAGTATGAAGCTAGTGTGAGGTTGGACTTGAAATATAGTTGAAACTGAGAAAGGGTTTTCTTTGGTAGGCAGCTTTGACTATTTGCCAGTCACTCAGCAGAAATTAGCAAACCAGAAAGAGGTACTTGGTTCCAGAGAGTACAGTCCTCAAAACCTGGCAGCATATTTCCTCATCTGTGTGTACACATTGTTTCAAATGGCTGCACTGTTTCCTACAGGATTTTTCTTTCCAGAGGGAAATTTTCATCTGTCACATATATTTTTCATTTGTTGTTGATTTCTGCATCTGCAAATTACTTGGAATCCATGGCAAAGATAGCCATTAGATATGTGAAAAATCACACAAAATTGCTAAAAGATTTTAGAAATATCCAGGGTATATAATGATATTTTATAGGACTGCACCTTTTTTCACTAAACAGGCCTGACTCCTGTACAGTTAATTTGCCACCTCACAGACTAACGGTGTGACACAAGGAAGTACCTGGTGTACTACCATCTTTTGGGGCATCACTGTTAAAATACCTGAAAGTGTCTGTTTATCTCCAGGTGAAAGACTCTAAGAAGGAAAAAGGCCCCTAATGGAGACACTCACAGTGTAGAGTTTTTACAAGAAGCTTTTCAGAGAATTGAGCCATTTGCAACTAATCCCCAGGAAACAAATGGACAAATGATGGATGTGAACTCAGAGCTGCCCTATAGGTTTCTCAAGATGCTGGAGCAGGAAGTTAACTGAGCAAGGGCTATCCTTTAAGAAGTTACTGGGGACACTTGTTACACCTTTTACTCCGTAACATAGAAACCCGAGTCCTCCTCCAACTGTCTTCCTCAATGGTAGCATCCCCTCCAGCTCCTGCGGCAGATGTACACAGAGTTTTGCTCCATGGGTCAAGTTTTTGGCCACATGTCTGATGCCATGTGGACAAGCAGCAGCACTGATGCTCACCAGGGTTTTCAACAAGAGGCCCTTGGGCTGCAGTGCTCTTTCTGTGGGTATCGTCTCTATCAGATGGTGGGGACAACTGGGATCCATCCAGGTCACCCCTGAATCACGGTGGAGCATGGGTATGGATAGGAGCATTAAAGACTCTGCATGAATGCCAGCAAAGGCCATCAACAAAAGTCATGGTAACCTCAAATGGGAGATCTATGGACTACCTGCATGATTTCATTTCCTAAATCCTTCCCACAGCCTCTGTCTCACCAAAGCAGTCCCTCCCTACCCTTTTTACCTGCTTTGCCTGATAAAACTTTAACAGAATCTATTTGTTTGTATCAACTTGAAGCAACTGGTTAGTCTATTTTAATATTTGTTCACTTATTTTAGGGTACTCAAAATGATGTGAGAATGTGGCTTAAGCATCAGAGGAAAATCTCTGCTCCTTTGGAGACACTCAGATGTTTGCAGTAAATCTCAGAGCCAAGATCTGATCTCAAGGGTCCTCTCTGCTGAAGCATACTGTGGACCCACAAGCTTGAATTCATGATCCTGATACTGCACAGTGTATAAAGGTGATTACAGCTCTTTCAATTCCATCATATCTTGCTAGAAATTTTCCCAGATCATTTGACAAGTTCTTTACATTACCTTCTTTGCCTCTCCAGGTGCTTAGTAATATTACATGAAAAACTTTCCTGTTTAAGCATTTAGTGCCTCATCCCTGCCTGGAAGTGTTCAAGGCCAGATTGGATAGAACTCTGATAAACCTGATTTAGTAGATGGCAAGGGGAATGGAAGTAGATTATCTTTTAGGTCCCTTCCAACACAAACCATCCCTGACTCTATGATTCTATAATTACTCTATACATGCCAACTGCAAAGGAAGAAAAAAATACGTTCACTGTCTCATCTACTTAATTTAATTATCTTTTACATAGTACTGGGAAAATATTCCATAGCTCTGGTAGCTATGAAACAAATACATTTTTAAAATCTCTCAGTAGAAATTGCAGATATGAAAGACCAACCACTGACTCTATTTACAGAAGTGTTATGAATAAATGTTATTGAATCAGTGAAGCAAGTCTGCATTTATGTTGAATGACCTGAGATCAGGATTCAATTGTGTGTTAATTAATTACTGATGACTCTCAGTTGGTGCGTATATTTTCAAAATCTTTTTTGATTTTCAAAATCTTTTTTAACTTTATCATGTTTACTAAATACTATGAGATATTACAGCAATCATTTGAAATGTTTAACCTTATTGCAGTGACACTAGAGAGTGTATGATTATTATGGCTTTTATCCTAAAGAATCTGTACAGGAAGCAATCTTGTATGAATGAACACATGTGAGTGATTTCCACAGCTAGTTTTTGTCACTTTTTCTCTTGAGAGCTGTTCAAGAAGCAGTAAGCATGAGAAATATAGTCTGGATCATGAAGGGTTGTTTAAACATGCACAGGCCAAGAACTCTCCCAAGGCAACTAATGGTGGACACAGCATTTTTAAACTTCCAGCTAACCCATAAAAACAGTGGTGAAAAGAAGATTCATATAACATAATCTTTCTCTGATCCCCTGCATGAAAATTTTGATCAATTCCAGGACAAAAGCTATCTCTAGGTCAAGTTGTAAACCTTTTGGAGCTCTCCATGAAATCTGCAAGCCATCAGTGATTAATTCAGATTTTTGTGTTTTTTGCAGAAAATAAATTTTACATTGTTTTACTTCTGTCCTATTAGTCATTCATCTGAGGTCTTGGATAGACTAATTCTGCTACTGGGGAAGAACCAAGTATTTCAAAGAAACTGATTTCAAACTTTTCAGAGTAATTGAATTCACACAGTGAAAAAATCCTTTGGATTAGATGGGACTGTAAGAGTAATAGACCTCTTTTGCGCTTCTTCCCCCTTCCTGCCAAGTATACTGATCTTTAACCTAACAAAATTCAAAGGTATTGGTTGTACTGTGCAGGCCAATGCATAAATCCTTTTGTCCGGATTTCCCAGTTTTAAGTATTAAAAGTGCACAAACAGATGATCTGAGGCTGATCTTGGCCTCTGGCCTTCCCTTTGACCTCAAAGAGCACAGCTGCAGAAACCATAATTCCTTAAAAAAAAAAAAAAAAA
>VZTJ01003851.1:613161-705022 GCA_013397795.1 Orthonyx spaldingii
AACATTCCTTTAATTGAGGTTCTGGAGCAAAAATCTGGTTTTGGACAAAGTAATGATAGTTTTCCCCATATGGCTGAGTTCACAATCAGAAAGGCTACACAAAACTGTTTTCCTTCAGTACCAAATATTAAATTTGTATTTGGACTCAAAGCAGATTCAGCCTACCTGATCTCCCATTTTATTTAGTGCCTGCTAATCACTGATAAGGGAGTAAAACTTGGTACTATTCACTTGTGATATTGGAGACACAAAGCACCTGCCTTCCCTTTCTTCTTAATCAAGTGTTCCTCTTCTTCTCGGGAAATAATCTTTACACTTTTTCTTAAATACTTCTGAAGATAGCAGGAAGGTAAATACAGGCTACACACATAGTGGAAGTTAGTATTCAGGCTTTTTATGGTTTTCTTTTCCGTTAGGGAAGAAATTAGTCATTGAGTCAGATATTTCTCTTGCATTCCTCTATTACATCCTGGATATAAATGTCATATATAAAATCTCAATTCCTATACACTGTAGAGCCTTAAGACCAGCAGTATTTTATTTGTCTGTAGTACTATGGCTTATAACAGTAAATATGCTAAGTGTGAGTTTTCAGTTTTCATTTAGACGTACAGAAATAATCCTGTGTTTCTGGTGCTTCTTTGTGCGCTTCTTTAGTGATTTCATTACTCTGTACAGAAACACTCCTGTCATCTGACACTCACTTCTCCAGCTGCACATTCAGATGACTGATAACTCACATTATATATCTGAACCTTAACCAATGTATCAGAAAAAAATATGCTTTGAGCAGTGACTCTTACTGTTGCAACTGTCTATTCCATACAGGAGCTTACCAACTTTTCCAGTTATCTTGACAGATGGGTAGATACCATGACTTTCAGATTTTTCTAACGTTTCACCTAACCTGTTGTACAAAAAATATGGCTCTTCAACAGGAACTTTGAAGAGAGTTTTTAGAAGAAAAGGAAGACTTTAGATCACTTTTTCTCTGTGTGATGCTGTAGTGATAAAACGGTTTTCATAGAGTCACTTCTCCAATTGAAAAATCCCTGTCTGAGCACTTCCTAGCTACAGTGATTTCTGGATGGCACCAGACTCATCCTGGGTCAAATATTATCAAATGATAAACTACATTAGGCAGAGGGCACCTGTATAAAAGCAGATGGGGAAAATCCAAGTCACAATGATTTTTTTTCTTGTAAATTGTGGAGTGATATCCAGCTGATTACTTGTGGGAAGTTCTTACAGGTTTGTGATAACCGTGTACATGGATAACCGTGTAACATGGAAATGAATGTGTTATTTAAACCATAAAAATGCATTTCTGTTTTCTGAAAATCATACCATTTTCCATAACTAACCAAATGGTTAGTTTTGGTTTGGTAGCTAAAAAAAAAAACCCATTAGTATTGTCAAGCTTAGTTCTGTTGTAAACTGTGAGAACAAATGCATAGAGTATGTGCACAGTATCACCACATATATTGGTATACATTGATTTTATTGAGAGCTGGACCCAGAATGACATGGCCAGAGGTGGAAAGATGACTAATTACATGCATTCAGTATGCCAACAATACCAATGCAAAGGTTTCAGCTGATACCCTCCCTGCCATCATATTCTGAATTTAAAATGAATTCCTGAGAACAGTTTAAAACAGACTTAAAGAAAACCATACCTATTTTTAACAAGGAAAAGCTAATTTCCAAGCAACTAAATGACAGTAAAATATGAGTAGTTGAATGAATAGTTGAATAAATACAGTGTGAAAGGTTATCTCAACTTTTTTTGTTTCCAGCTTTCGTTAAGTGACTACAGGATAGGTTATGTTCTAGCTTTGAGACAACCTTAGAAAATTGGTTTATTTTTTTCATCTATTCATGCTCCATACTAAGCAAAATATAAAAAGCATCATTAAGTGAAGCCTGCTGCATCAGGACAACAGCCTCCCACGCAAGCAATTTCACTTAAAAGAAAGGGGGACAATTCCTCTCTTTTTCTCTATAACTTTATAGAGTCCTCTTGACAGAGTACTCCATCCTATTGCTAACTTCAAGAATTTAAATGCTTGGAAATATGCTTCTACTTCTCCACAGATCTGTAAGATGAAAACCATGTTAGCCTTAAACTTGGAACATAGGGAAGAAGACACTGCAGGTCTCACAGAAAAGCACAATGCATGACAGGAGGAAGGCAGGAGACCAGCACAGCTGAGTAAGGACGTCCTAGTCAAACTGAAACAGAAGAAGGAAATACACAGGCAGTGGGAGAAGGGTTATGCTTCCCAGGAAGAATATAAGGATGCTTCTCTGGAGTGTATGATGGGATCAGAAAAGCTAAGGCATAGCTGAACTTTGTCAAAGGATGTGAAGAATGATAAAAAGGTCTTCTACAGATACATTACTCAAAAAAAAGAAGACAAAAGAAAATATGCCTCTCTCTGATAGATGAAACAAGAATCTTGAAGGAACCAGCAAATTCAGATGCTAAGCCACTCTTCATCATATTTGAAAAATCACACCCATTAGGCAAATTCACTAGTGACCAGAAAAAGGGAAAAATCACACTCATTTTTAAAAAGGGTAAATTAAGGACCCTGGAGACCACCTGCTGGTTATCTTCACTTCTGTGCTCAATAAGATCATTAAATAGATCTTCCTGGAAACCATGCAAGGCATATGGATGACACAGGAGATTAGAGAGAGCCAACATTGCTCCACAAAAGGCCTGACTAATCTGGTCGTCTTCTATGATGGAGTGACTCCGTTGGTGGACAATGGAAGAGCAACAGATACCATCAACTTCTGTCAGGCCTTTGCCATGCTCCCACAGAACATCCTTATTGCCAAATTGAAGAGATACAGATTTGATGGATGGACTGTTTTATGAATAAGGAATTGGCTGGAATTGACTGGGTAGCTGCATACACAGAGTTGTAGTCAATGTCTCAATGCCCAAATGGAGATGAGTAACGAGAGGTGACTCTTGGGGCTCGTACTGTTCAATATCTTTATTAGTGGTATAGGCAATATATGTACTAATAGGATTAAGAGTAACAGCTCTAAACTAAAAGAGCTCAGATTTATCTTAGATATAAGAAACTCTTTACAATCATGGTGGTGAGACACTGGAACAAACTGCCCCTAGAAGCTGTGGATGCCCCATCTTTGCTTTAAGGAACCTGGTCTAGTAGATGTCCTGACCTGTGACAGGAGAGGTGTAAGGAAATACTCTTTAAAGGTCCCTTCCAACCCAAATCATTCTGTGATTCTATGACTAGCTCCTCCAGCCTCTTCTGGTTCTCAGCTAGTGGCCTGTCTCTGAAGGTCTTATGAATCTGGGCGCTGGATTTATCCAACTGAGCATCATTGGACACCAAGTTTCTGTAAAAATCACAGTCTTTTCATGACAAGAGTGTTGGAAGACTTCTGTTGTTTTACCAGTGTTCACTGGATCTTCAGAAACACTGATGAAATATGTCCAAACCCATCTTCAAACTACCTCTAAGACATATAAAAGTCCTATACAAAATAAAAAAAATTCATCTAAGGATGCCAAATACAGTTACTTGTCACATAACTGCTATAAATATGATATCATTTCAGCTCCATTTCTAGATAGTCTTTAAATTTTCCTTTTGTTTCAGAACATTTGGGTCAAAGAGTCACACAGGCATTGACACTTCTCTTAGATTTGTAATATTAAAGTATCTCGTAGCAGATCTTGTTAAGTCCTGTTGAGAGGGATATTATACACACCCACATACATTTATAATTTAAATAACAAGGGTACCTGAAAGGTGAAATGAAAAAATAAGAGTACATGGACATGAGGCAGTTTTCTGACTAATATGCAGCTCTGCATTGATCAAATAAGGGTAAAATACCAGTTTTCATAATTCCAGAGTTCCTTAGACATTGTACCCTAGCCTTCACCTTTTCCTTCACTTGTAATAGATTCCTGTAAACAATGGGACTTAGATCTTGTAAAAAATTCAAGTGTTTAATAGTTTATGAATATAAGACCTCCAAGTCTGTTAACAGGAAGTGATATTTGGCTTAATGAAAAGACAGGGTTTATAAGTTCCAGTGGGGATGTTTTCTTATTTTTCCTTCTGTCTTGCAACAAAGACTTTTAGATACTTCAAGAGAGTTTCTTTGCTCTGTTTTCCCAATAATTTTCCCAAAATTTCTGTGGAAAACCAAACTTTGACAAAGCAAGTATGACTCTTTACTGCACAGTCCTTATTCAGTCCTCAGTTCATGTACTGATAGGCATGTGGGAGGGAAAGCTGCAACTTATACAAAACCTTTCCATTAATTACCCTCCTCGGTTTTCATTACTTCTTCTGACTACAAGGCTTCCAGAAGACATTTTAGCTATTCTTTTCTTCCCTAAAAAATAAAAAAAACTATGCTTTTTGAGTATCCTGTAGGCTGGAAATGATGCCAGGACCTCAGCACTGCAAGAAGCCATGGCTGTTACAGTAGAAATGTAGCAGATCTGCAACTTGATCTGCAGATCTGCAACTCAGGTCTACTTGACAATTAAACATGGTTAAAAAATTCTGACAAAGAATATTTATTCTCTCATTTAGTCATAATTCCTTAACACAATCAATAGAAAATAACCAAAACTTGAAAATTGCAAGAGACAGGGGAAACACAACAGCCAATTAATAGTACACCAACTCTAGAATCGTGATCTCTAAAAATATTATAGCAGGAAAATTAGTAATGCAGTTCTGGCACAAATCTTTGGATTATTTTTTTTTTTGTTCCTGCTAAATGTATGATATCTTCAGTATTCATTAACACTTTTGAATACTCACTTATCTATGCCATGCCTTACCTAAGAACAAATGTCATAACACTGGTTGAAACAGTAGATTGCTTATCCTATACATTTGATCACATTCAGTGGCCCAAAGGACTGCTGCAGTAATAAAAAGATGTGCCTTTACCCACAAAAGAATAGGTTTTATACTGACAAAATATTTTTACAGTGTCTAATTTTTTTTACTGACTGAATGGTATGTTAGTACTGTAATATCAATTCCACTGAAAATTAAAAATGTGAGACTCAGCATGGAAATAAATCTGATAAAACTACTTCATTAATATGTTTATTTAGAGTCTAAATATACCTTGCATTTTAAAATTTGTTAAAGTTCTCATTTTTTAATGGTTTTACAGAGTGTTGCTTTTTAAACCTCTAGCATGCTTTGACTTCAATGTTTCAAAACAACGGGACCTTTAGATCAAAGACGGTCGACAAATCCTAGAATAAAGCAAAATAACTTGCCATTATTGAAGACAGTGCTGATATCGCAAACAATTTCAAGAAAGAAGCTTTATTCCAAATCAAGGATGCATGGAAATCAGCAGCATGGACATATGTACTCCACAGCATATACTCTAATATTTTGAAGTACATATTGCCTCAGATGCTATCCCATTTATTTCAAAAGGATATCACAGAAAATAAAATACTAATCATAGTTAAACTATATTAGCCTCCATATTTTACTGACAAATTTCATGATTGAGTGATCTTGGTGTTAAAATTATACTCAGTACTTTTAAGCATTGATCCTTGATGTATTTTATAAGAGCAAATAATAATACCTTTATAACAAGGCAGCAAGCAGAAAATTATCATGCTTCACTATTAAGCTAGGTGTGGAGAAAATTCCTGTATGACGAAGTCTAAACTCTCGTTGAGTTCTTTTCACACTCCTTATTTCAGTCAAGTTGCAGTTTCATTTGCTCAAATTGTTTTCTTCACTTGTGATCTATTATTGACTCATAGCCTTTTTTGTGTGTGACAAAATAGTAGCTAGGTTGTATAAAGCAAAAGTAGGTTTGCTAGAGCTGGGCAAAATTTGTATTCAACCAAAAGTCATTGATCGACCAAAACTGTTGCAAAATGCTTGCTGAATAAGGGGAAACAAAGGGAAGGAGAGTCATGAGTTAAAGCTAATGAAAAAAAAGGTGAACATTTTTCATATTTCACTTTAATATTTTTTCAAAGAAAATCTTTCCATATTCTCTGGGTTTAAATGGTTCTTTCTTTCAATATTGACCGGGTTTCATTACTAGGTCATAAAAAACTTAATACAAAGTAACATTTTTCATTTTGAAATGCATTGAGGTGATTTTTTTCTGAATTTTGCATTTCACTAGTGATACCAAAATTGCTTTCACTTCAGAGTGTCCTCAAAACTATTTATTTATTTTTATCATTTTGTGCAGTGGGTCGAAAGACAGTTTTACACAACTGACAGCAACAGGTTTACTTTTTCTGATTATTTCTTTATTGGTAGTTAGCAATCTATTTATCTGTGCGACACATGAAAAAAATTATAATTTCTGGATAAGAAATTTTGCTTATAATAAAAAAAAGATTATTGTTCATGCAGTTTTACACTGCATTTTCTCTAAGACTTTTATGGTTGCAGAAGTAACTCATCTTCACCATCTTCCAGACCTGGCAGTTTCTATAGCAGTGGGACCTAACTCTTCAATTTCAAAAAGAAAACAGTATATAAAATGACATTAATGCCTCCTTAGTGTGATTCTGATAGTATTTTCAAGTTATGAAAGCCACTAAACTCCTGGTTTGTTATAGAGGCTTCTAAGGTATGCAACTGCTGAGGGAGGAAATGCATTAATGATCGATGTGTGTGCACATTTGTGTTCGCATTTTCTTCCTGTAGTCCCCATTGCTGACTGTTCAATAGTGACAAAGTCACAAAGACACAGAGGTCTCCTGTTGTTGCCATCAGCAATATTGTGTCTGGGAAATAAAGCAGAAGAAATGAGGAAGGATTCATATAAAACATGGCCCAGGATTTGCTCTCCTTCCCCAGGCTTCCAAAACAATTTTTTAGTTCAGACAAGTAATATATGGAAACTAAAAACTTGCAGTTGTTTGGACTGATCTGAAACTAAATAAATCTTAGCAATGAAATAGTCATGGAGACAAAAATTTGCATTATATAATAGTGGGGGGAAATTGTTTAGAGAATACTATTTGAAATAAGCAATGGAAATTCACTACAAAAATGTAAACATTGTTAAACTGCAATAGTCAGTGAAAATTTGCTTTTTATTTTTTACTTAATCAAATGAAAGAACATATTCATTTGTATGGAGTAATTTTCAGTTAAAAAAGAAGTAAAAAGGTTTTCATTACTGGAAAAAAAACTGAGCGCAACTTACCCTTCATGTTGCCAGCTCCTGAGATTTTATCACAAACATTGAGATATTCATTACTGGTCTGTAATGTTTCTTGACCTTTAAACCAATTACAAAATTTCTAGGGACTTAGTTTTTGGGTTTGATCACCTGTGGACTGCAATACTAACATATTAGCTGTCCACAGCATGAGAGCAGTACAGCCACTTCCCATTGCACAAAACTCTTCATAAATCTTCCATAAGCTATCCTAAACCGAGACCCTAGAATCCAGCATCTCACCCATACATAACACCACATCCTCTAAGAACCAAGATTTCACCTGTTTTACTGGTAGAGAGAAGTAGATCATCCTTTAGCTTTTGTTGTAGCCATTGATGTCTTTGAAATTTACTGTAGTCCTGCAAGATATGGGTAGTATTTAATTTTGAAGGAATATTTTCAGTCCTCACTTACTATTCAAATGTGAAACAGTGGGGTTGGAAGCCTTTGGATCAATGTCATTTGACATGTTCTGCTTGATTTTTTATAAGCAGTTTGCAATTTTCTCATGTACACAGTGATTCAAAATTGCTGCCTATTTTGTGCAAATGCTTTGTATTCTCTCAGTTGTACTCTAGCAGATCCTTCCAAATATATAAAATCTGAGCCACTCTAGATATTTCAGACTGGAGACAATGCTCACACAACGTTACTTTTGTTCCTCAGCTTTTGACCACAGCTTTTAGAACTCAGATTTCCCTCTACAGAGGTAGAGGGAAATCACACAACTAAAATTAGTTTTCCATTAATCTTTCCTAAGATTCAATGTTCCTGCAAAACCTATGATCAGTAATTTCATTCAGTAGAATATCCACAGACATTAAGCACAAAAGGAGGAAAAGCAAGGGGAGTAAATTACTCCCATGAATATATAGGTTTATTTTGTGGATGAGAATAGGGGTTCTGACTCACCAGACCTACCAGAGGAAGCTTAAACTTTAAGTGCTTGGTTAAAATCATGGAGGCTTTTTAAGCATATTTAGGTGTTTAAAGAAAAATCTGTGATATTTTGAAGTTTTAATATACACGGAAGAATGCCACATACAACAGAAGAACTAAAGTCATGGTAGAATTATAGAATGAAGAATTATCATAAATTACTATACCATCACTGAACTGCAGGGGTTTTGTTCTGATTGTTGTTAAGCTATTAACCTATTGATTGGAAAAATTAATCCCACCTAGATTCAGCTAACTGCAAGTTGCTGTCTAGACTAAGACCATCATCTTATCCTCTGTGCAATCAGTGGAGAGATCTCAGGCAACACATTCCATGGAGAACACCATTCATAGTTGACCAGGAAGAAAATTTACCCCACTAGCTTCTCTTCCAGGCCCAACAGATGGTGAAATCAAACTGTGAACTTCAGAGAGATAGGTCAAAACATCATGGACAATTTTCTAATGTTCTTAATTAATAAACTTCTGTTGGATAGTAAAAGCTTATGTGCTATGATGTTTTGAAACAATATACAGAAGAAAACCTTCTAATGACCCCCCCACAAAAATCACCAAAAAGACTGAAGATGCATGAGAACTATAGTCCATATGTTTTGTAGTCTCAAACTGATCGGATTTGCATATAGAAAAAGAGATTATGTACCTCAAATATGTTTCAAATGTTGGGAATTTATCCTTCCTCACACAATCTTTGTTCAAATTCCCACCTATTTCCAAACAGAATAAATATGGCTTTGATATCAGGCAAAACCTTTTTTGTTTTTGCTGCTAATATGAAGAAATCCTCAAAAACATCTTGTCCAGCTGAAGGGTGTAGCATCTTGACTCACATGAATGGATTGTACAAAATAATAACATAATGTGCCATATTTCCTTTTACATCAAAAGAAAACAAATTTCAAAGAGTATTTCCAAGAAAAATTGTGTGATTTCAGAAACAAAGAGGGAGACCAAGAGTCAAGAAGACTGACTTTCATTTTTGCTTCTATCTTTGTGCTTATCAGGTGATATAGGAAAAGTCACTCTATCTCTGGTTTTACCTTGACCACTTAGATCATAAACTCTTTGGGACAGGATATGCTTTTCCTGGTGGTTGTGTGATGCCTAGCAGAAAGAGGTGTGTAGAGGAACATAAAGGTTGATAATAACTAATGAAAGATCTATTCAGTGCATAAAACTGAAGTAGGCCACTGAGTATTGTTTGACTTTTAATTGTAAAAAGAAATAACAATGTTAATGAACATTCTATTAACCACATACATCTAACATAAGAAAGTGAATTAAGTCTTTTTCTAATTTCCTCCAGAAGTGGAACTGAAATCGCTGACAAGGACATGCATGTGAACATCTGTGCATAATATCCACTGGTGTCTTCTCTCTCTACTAAACTGCCTCTCCTGCTAGAAAGTTGGTTTTTTTTTTTAACTTTTATTATTCTCACATTAAAAGGAATGGAAGACATCAGAGTTACCTGATTCATAACCTAAGGCAACTGAAAAGGTGGTGAAGGGAAAAGATTTACCACATGTGTGGCCATTGAACCACACAATAAAAATGGATCCAATAATAAGATTAGAAAGTGTAAAAACCTTCTACATGAAATGGTTCAAATGCTTGGCAGATCAGGACTGTTCCCTAAAGCATACTCACTAATGTGTTGTCCAGATAAGTTTTAAACATCCCTCATAAATGTGTGTAGTGTGCACAAATTTTTCCTGTGTTGTAATATTCCTACCGGGATGGGCCAAAGATCCAAACATCCTGCTTTAGTGTCTGTACCACCTAGGAAGAAATTTATGAAATGTTTTGGTCCTGCTGCTTTCCGGTGGTTTGGGCATCAGGGAAATACAAAACTAAGTGAGTTGGATCCTGTAAGTCTTCTTTTCCTGTTGACTCTGGCACAAAAGTACATATTTTGGAGCTGGAAAAGTGAGATGTTCTCTTGCATACACAAGTGGGGTAAATTTAATAACAGGGAAAAAAGTATTCCTTTACTGAAAATATTGGACAAATTTTACAGTGAGGGGAATGATATGGAATGGCCTCAGCATTCTGTCATTCTGTGAAGCCACAAAGGAGAATGTGAGGAAAGTAAGAATAGCCATGTTTACTGGAGTCTATGGACAAGGATGTGTATTTGATCATGTGGGCAAAATAAAAGTATATATCTGAAGTACACAAAATCTAAGCTTTTTCCTCTGACTAATACATTTCATTAGTCCTGGTGTTTCAGCAGCTTGACTGCTTTCAAATGCAACTGGAAAAGAAATTTTAATTTGATAAAATAAAATATTAGATATACTATATAATAGAATACCCTAGTTCTTAATTTGTGGAACACAGACTACTCCCAAGCACTAGTAACCAGCACAGGTCTAGAAGTTGTCATTGGTATCAGTAATATTATTTACTATTCCCAGTGATGAAGACACTTAAAAATTTACCATTAGGTAATATGCAGTATATATATAATCAAAATGTCATTCTTATAAATTAATTATTGCATTTATTATTAATTGTAATTATTTAAAATAATTACAGTTAACAGATGCTATTCAGAAGCTATCAAAAGTGGGAAATGTTCAATTAGAGGCTGGTGTCCAGATAGGAAAAAGCCCAGATGGGAGGGGCAACATTTGGAAGAATTTTTTTTCCTTGTAAATAAAATGAAAAATGGAGTAATGCCTGACATTAAAAAGTCATTAAAGTGTTTCTTTCCAGAACGAAGATACTGGATGGAAAATTTCTTGTATGCATGCCCAAACAATACTTCTTAATTTCTAAAAGCAGACAGGCTATCATCAATGTCCTTGAGGGGAACCCCCTGCAGGGGCTGCAAGTTGAGTGTAACAAAATGACCACCTCTTCATGTGCAGCCTCTTTCAGGTTTGCAACTCTGGAGCAGCTCTCTGTTAGTCAGCATTGTGTGGTTTATCAGCCTGGAGCAATTTTTACTCAAGAATTCAATGGAAGGAGCTGGAAAGAGCTGCTCCAACAGGAAAGTTGGCCTTCATTACTTGGGGCTCTGCCAGGGACCTCATAGTTTCACCAATAATTTCACCACTCATTCATCACTACAATGACATCTGTGTTCAACCACACATGAAACAATTAAGACACTTAACTTTTTCATTAAAAAAATAAAATTATTTGGATTGCTTAGCTCAAGATACTAAATTGAACTAGTTTCCACTATTCATAGATTTTGCTTTAAAATACAAAATATAGAGACAAAAATACTGGTGAATTAATGAAAACTTATTCAACTGGTTATTGTACATAAGTTCTGGATTTGATTCTGGTTGTGTGTTTAAAAATACATCTCTTCAGTGGATAGGAGACAGAATGCTTAACTAATGAAGCAAGAAAAACATTAAGACAAGCAAGCTATTGGTTAAGCTGTCAACTATCGTTTGCTGAAGAATCTTTCATAGTATGAGATGGATCAATATTCAAAGAAACAGTGCATGAATTTGGCCACTTTTAGTAGCTTAGATAAATACATTTATGATATTAACATAAGGTTAATAAGGAATTAAAAACAGGATTTTTTTTATAGCAAATTTCTGTCAGATTGAGCATGAAAGAAAGAGAGATTCTGTACTCCCAGGAATCATTACAGCTCAACTCAGCTCAACTTATTTCTCCCCTCATGTCACAACCAGCTCATTACAATGACTAACAGGAAAAAGTGAAAAAAATTCCTTTCTTCTCTGGTAAATCTATGCCTGATATTCCTTCACTTTTAAGAATACTGATATGCCAGTGAGAGAGTCACACTAGGTTTGTACTGGAGTACACTATGCTTTCAGGTACAATGCTGATATACAATTTATTTCAAATAAATCTACGCAAAGTTTGATCTAATCTATTACAGCTTGAGAAGCTACTTTAGGCAAAGCACTAAATGATGGAACCTTTTTTGTCTAGTGTAATGTACCTGTTTTGGGTACAGGGTGAGGGGTGAAGGGCTTGAGAGCAGCCCTGTGGAGAAGGACTTGGGGATGCTGGTGGATGAGATGCTGGACATGACCCAGCAATGAGCACTCACAGACCAGAAATCCAACTCCATCTCGGGCTGCATCCAAAGCAATGTGGTCAGCAGCACAAGCGAGAGGATTCTGCCCCTCTGCTTCACTCTGGTGAGACCCCACCTGGAGACCTGCATCCAACTCTGGGGTCCCCAACACGGGAAGGACATTGACCTATTGGAACAAATCCAGAGGAGGGACACTAAGGTGATTAGAGGGATGGAGGACCTTTCCTACATAAAAGGCTGAGAGAATTGGGATTGTTCAGGCTGGAAAAGAGAAGGTTTTGAGTGACCTAATTGAAACCTTCTGGTACCTGAAGGGAGCCTACAAGAATGATGGAGAGAGATTATTTACAAGAGCATGTAGTGACAGGACAAAGGGAGATGAATTCAAACTAAAAGAGAGTAGATTTAGATTAGATGTTTGGAAGAAATTCTTTATTGTGAGTGTGGTGAGACATTGGAACAGTTTGCTCAAAGAAATTATGGATGCCCCATCCCTGGAAGTGCTGAAAGCCAGGTTGGTTGGGGCTCTGAGCAACCTGGTCTAGTGAAATGTGTGCCTGACCATAACAGAAGGGTTGGAACTGGGTGATTTTTAAGGGCCCTTCCAATCCAAACTATTCTATAATTCTATGATTAAATATCACTAGACACTTTAGAACATGAGTTAATTCCACTGTAAATTCCCTAGAGCAAAAGCATCTCCTGTGAACACACTCTGTGCCTAATCACCTGGGTAAAACTAATTAGTAGTAAGATTTAAGAATAATAATAATAATAATAGCAACAGCAACAACAACTTGCAGACTTGCAGATAGATCTAAAGAGGGCCTACAGGTAACCACTATTAGAAAGTTTGAAAATTGATGAAAAATTGCTAAATATTTGTCTAGATTGGCTCTTAGATCTTAACCTGTATCAGTTAATATCTCAATAAATTTGAGATTCAAATAAACAGATTTTCAGTGTAATATAGTAGCACATGCATAAGCATACTTTATTAGTTGTCAACTATAAAATTTCAAGAGGAGGTAATGATCCCATTAATGCAAAACTCATACATATTAATAAAGAAAAGCTCTGATGGGGTGGCTACCCTCTTCTCTCTCTTGAAATTATGTTATAAAGGCATTCTCTGAAAAGTTAAATTTGGGAGACTGCTTCTTTACTTCTTGATGGAGACAATAGCAAAACAGTTGGAGATTTCCCCAAACAAACAAAAGTCTTCATTCATGGAATGAATAGGGCAAGTCATTTTGACTGGAACACCTCTCTTGGTTTCTCACTTTGGAGTTCAGATGAAGTCTTCACTCAGTAAATGCACAAGGCAAGCAACTCTCCTCAAAACAAATCTATAGTAAATATCCAATAACAAAGAGCAGGGCCACAGGCAAAACAAACAGGAGGCCCCAGCCATCTGGACATGCTAATGCTTCAGAAACTTCCTAATAGGCATGAAGTTATGAGTGAAACACAGACTGCATCATGCCAGTAGTTCTTCTAAGGTCAACATGCTTACAGACTGGCACTTACACAGCAACGTTTTCAATCACATCAGTGTCTGGTAAGCATCTTAAATTTCCTCTTAATTGCTCAGTGTGGGAACAGTTAACCATGAATTTAGAAACCTCTGCTTTGTGGAGATATTTACCTACTTTTTTCAGAAAGCTTTGCAAAATAAACCTTTTTGTAACATGGAGCTGCTTTAAGATTGTTTGGATACAGAGAGATAATACCTTCTGCATGCACAGTGGGAAAGGTCCACTTTGGAACCCTAATTTAAAGAGCTAATATTAACGGAATAACACACACACATACTTGCCTTCTTTAGTCCTTTTCCTTGGCTATGGTGGCACTGAATAGTCATGCTAAAACCCTTGAGGTTGAAAATGAAATTATTTTGCCTACATGTTTTTACCATTGCTTCTATACTGTTCCAACCCAGCCCATAGTCAGGAAACTAACAACTTTCAGAGAAAATGGCACTATTCTTTGCTGTTTGCAAGGACCTCTCTGTGTTAGCTATAAACTGGACAAACCTTAAATGCTTCCTGGAGCTGCTGATAAGCACCCAATACCTCTGAATGGCTTGCATTTGCAAAGCTAGAAGGGAAGTCTTGTAAAAAGTCTTTCCTGTAATTCCAGACAATTCCTGTTTAAGGTCAAGCCAGAAATTCTTCACAAATAGTTTCTATAGTTTCTCTCGGGATATAGAGGTATTTCCTGTTCAGGTTCTGGCTAGGACTCAAAGTGTAAGAGAATGAGGAAAAAAACCTAATGATAATGACAAAGTTAACTAAAAGCCTCCTATCTCAAAAATGCTTGCACTAATACTAGCACTACAGTTTGGCAGGCACTCATTAAAATCTGGTATCAAACTGATCACAATCAAATGCGGTATCTTAACATATTCCCCATTTCAATAGCCTTACAGGTAAGGTACTTCTTGATATCCAGTTGCCTCATTATTATCCAGGAGTATTCTATCTTCGCTGATCAAGCATTTCCCTAAAAAATGAAAAATATTGTTTCACTTCAGTTAATATTTGCAAAAGATTGCACTGTCTGTGTACTTGGTGGAATTTCTTACTTACACACTAATGTGTGGGGCATCTTCATGTACTTTTCTCTTGGCCCCAAACACCAACACAAGCATCAGTAGGTAAAAGGGGATACTAAAGATGTGGACTGAAAGCAGGCACATTTGTTCTCCCTTTCTGACTACTTTCATTAACTTATTTTATAAACCTCTTGACATTATTTTAGCCTTTTCCAACGTGGCAGTGAATGTATGTACCCTCTTCATTTTATTTACCAGAAAACAGTAATCAAAGGCAGATGGACCATCTGGATCAAATGTCAAGTTCTCTAACATGTGAGCCCAAGAAATCTGAGCTCTGAACTATACTTTGACTGCAGTTCTGGTTTGGATTTCAGGTAAATAATTTAAAATAGGAAAACTGTGCCAACATAAATCAATTTCCTGTGTTATTTTTGTGTTTAACGTAACAGCAAGTGCCTCATTTCTGAGTGACATGATGAGACCACAACATAGCAAGGGCAGAAATACCCCCCAATAAGGCTTTGGCTTGGCTTGCTGATTCCTTTCAAAATGAACCTTGCCAAAAGGCTCATGTATGGTTAAACCAGAACTCATCAGAGGCCTCATCATGGGTTAAGTGTTGTGATTTTCAGGTCATCTGTTTCTAGTTAGAGAGGGAGAGGAATGGAAAGTATGAATTCAAGGTAACAATCCCTGACTCCACTTTTGTCACCAAAAATTTACTCTTATAGCCCCAAAGGTACATTAATTTAGATTCAGTATTGCATTTCACTTCATCATACTTTGCTGTTTTGTATGACTATACAGACAGTAAAAATTCTAAAGCAACATCTACCCCATTAGAGGCCATTGTATCGGGGCCCATTCTATGGGTTTTGTTGTGTGGGGACTGGCCCACATCCATGCTTTTAAAGTCTCCTACCTTCCAAGATAGGGTGGCTGCCTCAGGATTATTTGTCAGGACTGGTTTATACTCCCTAGAACATGTCTGGAAGAGCACTGGCTGGTTAAGGGCAAAATAGTGCTGGTAATTAGATAGTGTAAAGGCTGTGACATGGCATTTTGAATTTATTAACGTAGGTGTAGACTAAAAAGCCTTGCATCCAGCTGGATCTTTTCCTTAGTGAGAAGGACGAAATTTCAAATATAATACACTCTGAAGGCACATTTCTTCTGTTAGTGGTTGTGTCATTATTGCTAACATACATGTGATATTCACTGGAAATGCATCCAGTAAGTAAAATTTTCCTCTGTAAATGCAGTTATTTACCTCAATTAGTATATACTCCCTTCTTGAAGACTATGTGATTCTGTTCAGAGTGTTGAAATCCTTAAAAGAGCCAATTTTCTCACAGCCTTTTTGAGATCTCCTCTCTCAGTAAACAACAAAAAAAAAAAGCTTTTCTGAACTTCCACCTCTGTTCCTGACTGGGAAATGAAAATGTAGAGAAATATACATTAATGCAAAAGTTGATTAAAATAAAAGGGATTCAGCTAAAATTTTAGCTTAAATTGAAGTTGATTTTGTATTGCTTTAGATCAACTCCTATGTTATCTGAAAGCTTTGCCAAGAGCAGTGTTGTCTGGTGAACTACTGGAGACTAACATGCCACCCTTATACACTCAGAAAATAAAACAGACATGTTATAGACATTTCTAAATTACAATCTGGATTGGAAAATGACTCTCTGTCGATCATTCTAAGGGCTTCAGGGAAACACCTTTGATATAAGCAAAGCACTTAAGAAAATAAAAAATGCATTCAGATTTTGCAGTCTTCCCATTAGATAGTTTATTTATTTTAATTTTTAGGAACAATAGGAGCAGACTTTATGCAAAAGGCTGTGTATATTAAAATGTATTCCACAGGTTTGATATGGCTTGGTCCTAGTCTATATGGTGGAGAGGAGCCGTGCTGTATCCCTGGGCTATTCTTTCAGCGCTCCAATGGTATGGCACATCACAGTTCTGGGATTTGTTTTTCCTAAATTAATTGGAAAGACAATGACACTCTTATAGGTTGTAGAAGAGAAAGTCAGAAATTACTGTCTGGCTGAGGGGGAAAGAGGGAGGAGGAATTAATCAGCTTGATCTTAGACTTCTGCTTTAGGATGAATCTACTCATACTATGGGAGCTCCCTACTTGGCTCTAGATATTAATATGACTGCAGAGCATAACATTTCAGATGGAGTCTACATTTTTGTTGTCCAGTGTTATCCAAGATCCATCCCACTTTGCATTTGGAATGCAGATATGCACACACACACACGTGTATGCATTTGTGTGGGCACATGTACAAATATATTTGCATATGCATCTTTCTTTCTTTGGCTCCTTGAGTTTGTTTTTTCCCTTCACAGATGCCATTTTGCACAGCAACATTATTTCCCTTTTTCCATTAGTGAAGAACTCATGTGTTTTCCTTTAACAGCAATTTACCAAAAGTTATTACAGGCATAAGCATAGTTTCCATTTCAGATAGACCAGGCAAATATGATACATGTTTAACCACTTTTGACACTGAAGACAAAAAATGCCAGTATTCCAGCCTGTTGTTATGATATACCTTCTTGTCAGTTAGTCTGCATATCATATTTCCCTACTGTATGTAAACTATAGGCTGGAACCTTTCCTGCCACATGCAGAAGGGGAAGTGGACAGGAGATACCTAGCAGCAATCATACCTCAGGTGCTCTACTCCTACTATTCTTCCAGGAAGATCAACCAAGGTATTCTCACCTCCCATTCTGCTGAAAAACTGCAAAACACTATAATCACCAGGACAAACCAGCATATATACTGCTTTCAGCAACCAAATAGTGGAGAGAAATGGAGCAGGAAAGACCGTAACTGTGCTCATATTTCTGGATTTAATCCATAATTCCAGATTTAGATTTTATGTATTCAATGGTTTGGCTTTTTTGTTTTATGCAAGGTCAAAATAATTTTGTGGGAAGCAAATATTAATAATAAGCTAAATATTTATTTTTTAAAAATAAAATACATGCCTAATTAAAGATTTTTGTCAGCTCCCAGAATATGTTAAAGTTTGTAACTGCTGCTCCACCAGTTCCCATCACATGTTAGTGAACTTAAAAAAGCAACACTCCTACATAAAATTTCACAGTGAAGAAAAACACTGAAGTTCCTTCAAAAAGCATTTTTCTGCCTTCATATCTCTGAGACATATTATTTGGAACCATTTCTGCACATCCAAAGCTCAGAATACTGCAAAACCATTAACAGTAGCTGCAAAGGAACGGCAAATAAAACACTGAAAATATGCCAACCTCGTGTGTCAGATATCAAATGTCAAAACTGATTTCTTTATCTACTATTGACTTCTTTTCTACTACTTCAGAAAAATCTTAAAAGTAAACATTAGACAAATAAAATGAATTTTATCTATTCTTAGGATGTTGTGTGACTACTTACTCAAGAAAAATTATTATAATGGTACATTGTTTTTTACGGTTCTGGAGGAAAAAAAATATAGAAGAAATGCAGGAATAATGCAAATTACAGTAGCTCCACTGCAACAGAAAGAAGTGTGGTCATCAGGCAGGGTAAATCCCAGGCTGATTTTGGTTTTGGTCTTCTGTTGACTGTTCCTCACAAGCAGACATGAATGTTTATAATAACAACCTTCAAACCAGCACACTTCTTTCTGTCTCTCATCTGCTCACCTTGTTGGAAAGGCAAACAGTCAAGTGGACATGCATAGTCAAATATTTCTCACTACAAAATGCTCTTTGGTCAAGGTTCAATCTCTAATACCTTCACAGAAGTTAGCTCTACAGATTTCATTGGGTTTCTTTAATTGGTAGAAACCTCAGCTTTTCATAGCATTTCTGTTCTGAACCTTTTTATTTAGAAATAGAATTACATAAAAAGTGCAATACAAACTCTTTTGAAAGAGAAATATTTTAATAAATTAAGCATTTTGTGACCACTGAAATAACCCAGTCAGCACTGTTTTGCCTAAGATAATTGCAATAAAATATAATTGTAAAAAAAGAAAAAATAATGGCAGTAACTATTCATGGTGATTCAGAATGGAAATTTTGAACTCTTGGAAATCAACCTCAGACAGGGATGGCTCCTTCTCCCCAACAGGACTTACAAGTAGCAATCCAGTCAGCCCTTGAGTTACCTGCTGACTAGATATATTGTTTCCTTACATTCAGGGATGTTTAATACAGAACAGAGAATAAAATCTACACTCCTGCTGCCATGCCTTTGAAGTGCTTTATCCTGCAATTCACAAACTAAAGCCATTCTTTACAAAAACTCGTAGGAGGGGAGCCATGTAATGTGTATAGAAATAAGCGGAAAAGGTTCCCTGCACTGTAGGAAAATAAACATGTGTGTATGCTGTTTATCTTTCTCTTTGAGACAATGTAGCTGTAAATGCCTACCCAGAACAAACAATAATTGTGCTTTTGTGTGAGGCATTGCAGCCACCACTTTGCACACGAATTAATACAATGTTTATATATGGCCAGAGCAACTGAGGGTAGTTTCTGGCCACATGGTAAATACTGCTTTTTCTTCTAATCTCTTTCTACTTTGTTCTCAATATTATTAGGTATGTCAAGAAATGTGCCAAGTTGAAAGACCAATTTACTCAGCTAATACATTCCTCTAGTCTATGATCAGGTCTGTTTGAATGTGGGCATTTTGAACACTGCCTCTAGGCCCCATTCAATTGCCAACAGATAAACTCTTATTTAATAGAGTTATTTGGTCTCATGATCTGCTCATGACCTGCCCAAGTTAATGAGGAGCTGGTCTATGGGAAGGCTTCACATAGACAACTCACATATATAGTGAAGTTACTCTCAGGGTGCTCTGTGGAAATCTTAAAAGTTTATGGTAAAAGATGCAGTGGTTCGTAATTTCTCTGTTCACAGGGAATAGAGGTAAGAACTTTCCAGGTTTAGTAGAGCAGTAAGCAAGGAGAATGGCTAAAACTTCTGCTTCTTTGTGTCCATTTCAGTCTTTTCCTATAGATAGGACAATCCGGTTATGACCAAAAGCCCCTCAATTCAGTCTTCAGCCTTCTTGCCTATGTTAATCTCACAGTGACGTAAAGTCAAGCAATTCTGATGATGGTTTCAAAGGAAAAAAAGAAAGTTCTGCTTGCTTTCATATAGAAAGGAATTACAACTAGGCTTTTTATCAGCAGTTAAGCAAAATACTAATATAGAAATGGTTTCTCAGTTGCTTCAGTTTTATGTCAACAGACTGCCCAGCCAGGGGAAATTCTTTAGCAAATATGAAAAACCTGTGGTTCTCTGATATAAGTAATGCCTTACTCTTTCTGCCTCGCTAAATTCTGTGAGGTTTTTTCTGATGGTAGAAGTCTGTTATGTCAGTAATACATTTCCTGCTTAAAATTGGTACAGCCATTAAATTATAAGCTCCAGAAGTATCTTAAAGTAGCTTCACCAAGGAGACAGCACAACCATTTCCTTCATAGATAAAGATATGGCAGGTTCTTTTCCAATCACTAAAAGTTTAATCTGTAGTTCCAGTGTATGAAGAAACCCAAAAGCAGAGATTTTATTTTAGAAGAGGATTATGCTCCTACAAAGTAGTAGTAGTAGTAATAATAATAATAATAATAGTAGGAGTACTTTACAATGCTTACAGTCAGTAGCTGGTTGGCCTTCACTTAAGCTCTGTGATGACATTTACATGTCAGTGATAAAAATAACTATGGAGAATAATGTTATATAATGCAGACAAATTAATCCACAAAAACAGCAATTTCATCTAATGGTGGCCTCAATGTTATATGAAGTGTCTGAAACCAACATGGGCTTCATTCAAACTCTCTCTGTCAGTGGGACCCGAGTCTCTGTGTCCCTCTGGGAGGTCCCCTGTGCGCCTGTGCACATAAATCACTTCAATCTCCACAGCACTGAGCAGCTACGTATGAGGTACCACATAAACCCCTTGGGCCCAGCTAACCAGGTGTCCCCATCTAATCTTGCCTGTGTGGTGTGACCCATACAGAGCTCTGGGACTCCTCCAAAGAAAGGCATAGAGCCATAAATTAGACCAGTCATAGAGGAAGGGTCCCCTAGAGAGACCTGCTGCTAATGCAGAAACCTCTGGAGTGCTGAGTCCAGATTTGGTGTCATTCCTTTACTCTCAAGGACACGCTGATGTGTTTCAACAAAGTCATAAATAGCATCCATATAAACAGTCCCCAAGGTTAGTGTCTCCAAAAATGAACTAATAAGACTCTAAGGCAAAGTTTTCTTCCCAAGAGGGCAGAAGGTGTGTGTATGCAGCCACTGAACTTTTCTATTCATTCATTTTCATTAGAAATTTCTTCTGAAGATTAGACTTTTTTAAAGAAACCTCAGAAAATGTCTCTATGTTTCCTCTGTACATCTGATCTTTCAAGAAGACATGGTTGTTTAGTGATAGGTATTGTTTTGTGTCTTTTAAAACCATATCTACATGCTGGGTTTCACCTCATGAAAAAAATAAGTCTTTTGTGCCAATGCTAATATTACATTAAATAAGGAGTATCCTCTTGATCACAATAGCACATTGCAAGGAAATAGATGTGTGTAACACAATATCCCATTAGTTCAACTGGTGAGTACTAACAGGCTTTCAATTTATAAGAAGCAACCTCTTCTCTAATTATTAAAAAACAATTTGTTGTTGAATTGATAATAGCCATGCTAACACAGACATGTTGTACCTCTCTGAGAATGAGACATTGAAGAATAAATGGATATTGTACCTGTGCTGACTTTTCTTGTAATTCCACTGAGGAGCAAGAAGCTATTGTTTTCAAATCGATGCCTCTCCCTGTAAATTTCCTGGGAAGTTTCAGGTGCTGTACATAAGGAAGAGAAAAAAATACAAAATCATACTAAAGCATAAGATTAAACCTTACCTGAAATAAATATTTCATATATTTTAATTATTGTCATTTTAATTTAATTGCAGCTGTTTCTTATAGAAGTGCTGCTACTACATCATCATTCAGCCTCCATTTATTTTCTGATCTGACAGCCCTAGTTGTATTTGTGTTGATGGCTTAATTGTTTCCTTCCCTGAGCAAATTCAAGTGGGGCAATCTCACAGGATGCCATGCCAGGCTATCTTAACTACAAGGTTTGCAACAGATTCATAAAATATGAAGGTTTTTTCATTAGCAGACATTTAACATTTTTTAACCACTTTTCCTCTGTTGTCTGTTGCTTGTACATTCCTACTGCTAATATAGGGTGTAAGATGCTAACCCATCTGTCACATGGCATCTTACAGCTTCATTTTGGACCATAACATTTAACTGCACAAGTCATTGGGCATGGAGAATAAGGCAACAATTTTCTTCAGAATTTGCAGGGGGAGAAGAAATGGTTTTCTTAATATGTCACAACTGTTAATTGTGCTGAGCAAGTGGAATTGTGCTATTGAGAGTGGGTTAGGTCCAGGCCTCCAAGATGCTTTACCTGTACATCTTCATCTGAAGCTAGTTTGAACTTGGCTACTTATAATGAGCTACTTCCCACGTAGAGATTTTCATTTGTTGTGAAGAGAGAGAAAATGAAAATGGAGGCATTTTTTGTGCCTAGTCTAATTAAAAATACTTGCAGCATTGTAGCACCACCTGCAGGAGGCCTTTTATTTTGCTAGGGTTCTCAGTCTATCATGGGAAATCTTCTGTGGGAACATTATAACCCAAAACATTAGAAACCCAAAGATCTTATAAAGAAATTAAAAAAAAAAAAAATAAAAAAGACAAAACCATGATAACACTGCTGCACACATGGTAAAACCTAGAGACATGCTGTTTCAAGCAGATAACTTTTAGATTTTGATTTTTAAAATTTTTTACCAAGCTGCTGCAAGAAATTGTGTTTTAAATTACTTTTTCAATTGTTTGCTTAAATTGTAGAGGATAATACTGCAAATTTTCAGGCTGATGTAGATGCAAAGACTAGAGGTGTATTTAATACCTGAGGTGCACACACTCTGACAAACAATGGAGATCCTGGGGCCTGTGCTCTCCTGATAGTCCAAAGCCAGGGGGGGACCTGCCCTACAAGGACAGGGCAAGATTTCCCAGGCACAGGGAAGCTGCCCAAGGACTTGGGTCCACATGGCTGAGCACAGGCCACCATCTTGGGCTGCCCCATGGGGATACTCTTTTCCATACATGTTGGAGGCACATGGTGCCCTGGGACCACTGGACCAGCAACCCTTCCCCTGTGCAGCTGTGATTTTTAACATCTATCACAGCAAATGTAAGGAACCTCCTGGACTGAGTGCAAGCCAGAAATGTAATAGAAATGCATCTGTGTGGGTTTTTGGGGTTTTTTTTAATTAAGAACAAGAGCATAATTCTCATGTATTTAACAATTCAGACACCTGAGCATATCAGCTTAAGCTTCCCATCCCACTCCTGAATGTCAAGGCTATTGTTGTAGATAATTTAGTCACGGTAGCCCAGACAGCATTAATAGGGACAGACCTCCACTCAAGGCTGAGCCATGGAAACAAAAACACTGCATTTCCATTGACTTTGCTGACAGGACTGGGCTGCCTGGGGGGAGAAGCCTCAATGACAGGATCAGGGCTGTCCATGACTTTCACCACCCACATCCAGAAGGCTCCAGCACAGAAAGAACTGAAGCCCTGGAGGGGAGAACTGGAGCCTCGAGGGAAGCACTGCTTGCTGCCAGCTGCAATGGGTGCAGATGGGGGAAAACACTGCACAGCTCCAAGGCCCTGTCACTTCTGCAGTTTTCAGCATAGCACAGGTATGAGGCAGTGTCCAAGCCTCCCCGAACAGCCAACCACAAAACGTTAGACAAGATATCACCAAGACCAGCAGACCGTGGAAAATTAGTGGGAAAAGGGAGGAAAAAGGACTTGTGATTTGCAATAGTTGATCATGCTGCGCACATTTCTAGGGCATTTCATGCGTGACTGCAGATACAAAAGCACACATATGTAAAGCAGCTTTACTCCTCTGCATTCGAGCTCTTGCAAGCTGTAGAATCTTCAGTTTGCTGCTGATTTGACATTTTTTCATTGTGTTCCCTCTCCTTACACAGGGCACAGGATGTGTGCAGGAGACCAGGATCAGCAATGGAAGGAGCAAATGCAAATTTATATCAGCTAAGACAGAAAGGCTCTGTGAAACACTGCAGTTTGGAGCAGAAGAAAAATGCTGAGGGTAGAGAAGGGACAAGATTCTTGTCTTCCTCTTTGCCCAGAAAGCCTGCAACCCCAGCCCTGCTGGTGGTGGAGCCCCATACCTCATCCGAGCAATGCTGCTCCTTCCTGGGCTGAGGACCTGAGAAAGGTTTCAAGGAGACAAAAACAGTGCTGTCTGTGCAAATGTTGTGAGAGCAGCACCTCATGAGATTTTGCCTCCCCTCTGAGAATGTGACTAACAGCTGATGCTCTTTATGTGTTTGCTTTCTATTTTAGCTGATTTTTAATTTTGTCACTCACAACAGCCTCTTTGGCAGTAATGCCAGAAGATACATGGGCACACGTGGCTGGCAAAGGGATTGTGCTTTTCAAACAGGTACTTGATTTTGTGAGAGAGTACTAGCAAAACTATCTCTGTTTCCTGGCAGCAAATCATGTAGGTGTTATTCTTCCAAAGCATCTCAAAGAAAGGAAAATGGGGTTAAACAGGTAGATTTGCTCATGAAAATGTGTATTTCTTTATCATGATTTCCCTTGTTCCCTCTTTTTTATTCCCTCTGTCCTGGTTCACTGTGATGCTCTCTCACTCTCTTAGACTGTGCACACGTAAGTGTGTGTACATGTAGACATATGTTTTGCCATTCCTTAATTTTTTTTTTTTTATTTTTGGCAAGAAAGTCAATCCTCAGTAAATTACTGTATAGTCCTGTCTCCTATCTGCTTGCCTGTTCCCTCCTTTAGGCAATTTGGTGCCAACTGGATTATATCAACAATTGCTTTCCCCACAAGAGCAGGAGAAGGTGCAGATTAAAATAAAGAGCAGCCAACCCTGTAGCACAACAAATTAGCTCAGGCCATTAAGCATAATGGCCTTCCAGAGGCCAAAGGGGTCAGCTATTAGTTCAAAATAATGACCTTCAGCCCAGGCAGGAGGAAGTATATCCACAGACGCCTGTCATTCTCCTGATTCAGTTTTCTAAAGATCTACCTCACTCCACATTTTGTACAGTTAAAATGTTTAATACATTTAATGGGACCTGATGTGTTTGGTTTTTTTCTTCTTTCAGGCTGACATGGGATTTTGAAGTTAACCATGTGGAGGCTGCTAAAAGATCCAGGCACAGTGATTCCAATTAACAACATGAAAACACAGTTTGCTTAATTTTGAACCTACTTAAACATCAAAGGTTCAAAAGTTCAGTGCAAATGTTCCTGGATTAGATTATTTCAGAGAGGAAGGGAGAGTAAAAATAAATAAAGAAAGAATTTCCAAGACTATATGGTACAGACTGCATATCATATGAAATATGAACTGGTTAAGGAAGACGTTGAAAGCCCTGGACTGGGATTCAGGGGATGTAGATTAAATTCCCTGTCTCTGCTACAAACTTCCTGTGTGGCCTGGAGCAGACTGCATTACTGGCTCTGTGTTTTAGCTTTTGACACGTGTGTGGGGTGCAGCTAATGAGGCCTTTCTCCTGCCCTTTGTCTCCTTTCTCTTCTTAGAGATGTCCTTTGGAAAAAGGCCCACAGATCTTCTCTTAATGAGTACATATACAGAGATGAATACTCAATATAGGATTCACCTCTACTTTGAATACTGCCAAAGAAGAACTAGAAAAACAATAATTGAAAACAGTAGGTTGGCTTTCAGGAAATTCTTGACTCTGTCACAAATTTCCTGTGTGACTTTCACCAAGTCATTTAATCTCTCTCTGATTCAGCTTCACAGCTATAAAAGTACTGCTCAATAATGTAGTGTGTGATACATCCATCCATGGTTGTAAGGCATATGAAAATTACAAAAGGAGGCCCACAATGCATCCAGGTAGGCTTTCTTTGATGAATAAAAGCTGGAAAGCTCAATATCTGTCCATAACACAGGCAAGTCTTTTAAGGAGGCTGTCTTGAAACTCCTCACATGTGCAGCGTTCAGCCCAACGAGGGAGGCAAAGGACTAGCGGAGTACAGATATGTTGCACTGTATATGGTCTCCATATGTGTCAGTCTTGAATTTCAAGCCCAAATCTAATGTGAAACACACAAAAAACCCCAAGCATATTTGTTTGTTTAAATTGGGGTGAAAAGAGGATTAGAGGGGAGGAAAAAGTTTACAAACTCAACAAGTTTTGTGAACCCCAACTGTCAGGAAACAAAATCCACATATCCTTGAACCCCATTGCTTTCTGTCATACCTTGCTCCAACATGGAGAAGTCAGGCTCAGTTTATGACTGTTTATGGTATGAGAGCTACATAGTGTTTGTGGAAGTATGAAAGCTGTTGTTGAATATCATAAAAAGAATTAAATCACCAAACTGTTTTCACAGGGGGTTAAAAGGTCTGACATAAATCTTCAAAGGGTGGGTGGAAACTCTGTCCTTAATCTGCCCTATTGTGCTGAGGTACTGCAGGCAACGCATATGGTATATAAAGTCAGCCAGTGCTAGGGGACTTTTATAAAGCCTATGGGCAAAAAGAGCTGGTAAGGGCAAAACTGCATCATTAGGCTAACACCGGATTTTTCTGCTTTCATGAGCAGATACTGAATAAAAAAGCTTTTTATTTAAAACTAATATTAGCCTTTTTTAGACTGCATGAATGTAACTGTGAGCCCTCAGTTTCCTATGGAGGTCTTGTGAGCGTGTGTGTTTAAGAGAAGGAAAAAACTGCATAAAGGGAGGGTTGGTGTGGGCACTGGTCTCTCCACTTCTCAGTGATGGCAATTAAGCCTGCTCTCTGCTGGAGAGCTGAACTTCACCCAGTAAGCTTTCACCATCCATCACCTGTCAGCAGGACTGCAACAGCTGCGTGGCAGGGCCAGGAGTCCCAACTGCAAAACACCCCACAGCACTGCTGGGAGCATAGCTAGAGAGCTTCTGTGGGACTTTGTGGTTCAAATTCCTACTTG
The DNA here is from genome assembly GCA_013397795.1 of Orthonyx spaldingii. Taxonomy (NCBI): domain Eukaryota; kingdom Metazoa; phylum Chordata; class Aves; order Passeriformes; family Orthonychidae; genus Orthonyx; species Orthonyx spaldingii. The sequence goes on from VZTJ01003851.1 coordinate 640,068, forward strand.
GAATAATAATTTTTCCTAAATGCTATAGTAGGACATTGCAGAAAATTAGTTAATGGCTTACAAAATGCAAACTAGATCTGTGAAAATGTTTTTAAGCTATGCAAGTGTAAAAAACAAACAGAAGTTCATTTATACACCAAGTAACTTGTTAGGATACAAGGTATGTTATGATTTAAAGTTTAACAATTACTAAAGATGAAAGTATTCTTATTAGTTAACATTAATCAAATGTTGATAAGGGAGAAACTAAATTTAAAAATCATTAAGCAAACATCACTCCCAGGCCAACACCGATGCCAGTTTTTTCTTGCCTGGATTGAGTTTTATATTGGAATTATAAGTCTCTGAAAATAGGGTTTACAGTGGAAACACTGACAGACTCTTAACTGGAGCATTCTACATGTGCCTTTATAAACATACCAGGCATGATGATCTTGATCCAAAAAAGTGCTTCTTGAAAAATGTATTAAAAATTAATTTATTCCTTATGCATGTCTAAGTTAAAACTTCTCGACATGAGATTTATCAATTCCCTCAAGGCTCATCTTTATCCATTGCAGACAACAAAAATGCACTCTATATAAGATAAACTGGAACAGCCCAGCCCTCCCCGGGATAAGTGGAATGCTTTGCTGGTAGACAGCATACTCTGCACGCTGTGTATATACGAAAGCGTACCCAGAATACTACTACAAATCAGCTAACCTTGATGTAACCTGGTTTTGCCTTCTCTTCCAGCTTTACCCTGCGGTACAGGCAGCCACATGTGCACAGCAGAACATAAGATGGAGATGTCACGGTGCAGAGTTTAGATGGGGCACGGCGTGGTCACAGTCCTGCTGGCCCTCTGCCCAGCCCTATGGGCACGTTTGGGAATCCAGCCCTGGGGCAGCAGGGAAGGATATCCGTCACAAAAGGGGTGGTGTGTGCTCACATGACTGGGTGTGCTGTGCTCTGCTCTCTCCCCCTCTTCCTCTGTCCCCTCTGTGGGGACACAGTAAGGCAAGAAAAAACTTCTTTCCTGAGCAGGGTCCCCCTCCACCAGCCAGGGAGCATTGGGATTTGGCCACAGTTGCCGCCACTTCTGCAACAGAAAAAGAAGGAGTGCAATTTGAAAATTGGATATGGTCTGCAAATGAAATCCGACATGCAAACAGCTAAGAATGTGGGTTATGTGTGATACCCAGCCCCACATCTGCACTCAATTTGCACAATGGATTCCTGTCATTTTCTGGGCCTGAAACAAAACCCCAGTTCAGCAAGCCCCATAACTTTCAAGGGCTGAAATCTTTAGCAGAGTCTTGCAGTCTGGTTTTCCCTCAGATGGAAATGTTTCTCACTCTAATTCCCCAGCTCCTTTCTTCCAAATGCTGAGCATGTTCTCAGCCCCAGCCACCGAAGATAAGCCTGGGCAATATCAAGAAGAAGCTGCAACATTCCTTTAAGAAGCAAGTATTAATATATTTCCTGTTAGACACAGAAAATAAGATTAGAGGTGATATTACAACAAAAGCCTTCTGTGAAATGAGGAATAAATGTCATTAATGCCCCCTAATGGGCAAAGTGGTCTCCCGCCTGCATGAATGTCTGTATCATGCCTGTATTAGATTGTCATACATGATTAATAGTGAAATAAGACCACTTTCCAATGAATGGGGAAAAAAGTCTTACTTTGAATTACAATGGATTCATTTGAAAAAAGATTGATCCAATCAAAGACTGAGAAATTGAGTTCAAATTGATTTTATTGCATGAAGACTAGGGTCATGTTATAAATATCTGTAATGTATACAAGAAGTAAAAACTAAACAAAGCCAATGAAAGAAAATCCTCCCTTACCCTGAAAGGTATACATATCCTTTACTTCTTCTGGCCAGTTGAAGGTGCAAGACTGGTCTCTCTTAACAGTGGTATCCCTTAAAGTAATTTTCTCCGTGTGACATTTACTAAACAGTGACATCTATTGGGGATTAGTATTTCAAGAAATTGGAAAACAGGTGTCTGCTCAAACTTGACTGATGAAACCATTTGAAATTACCCATTACAGGACACAATTCTGAATTAGAAGAGAGATGGATGAGATGAACTTATAGATCTGTTGCATCTCTAGAGTTTGACCATATTCTTAGAAGACACAGTGAGGCCGTTGTGGGTGGGGAGTTATGGGGGTGTGAAATTCCTCTGCGGATTTAAACAAAATACTGGTATTTTCCAGTGGGTATTTTCCCTGGGCCTCCAGTGGAGTGTATGCGACAGTGAAACTTTCCCCATCTTTCTAAAAAGTGCAATATAGATATATGTTTTCCATCATGGGGCAGCTTCAAAAGCCAGGAGTCCAGGTAAGGGACTCTGGCTCGCGTTGCTCCCCAGGCAGTACTCTTTGCCACGGGGAGATGAAATATCCTGTCTTTCCATTCACATAAAAGTGGCCTCTTCTGTCTAGGACTGTCAGAATGAAGCTCTGACACATCACACAACCATTAGTATGCAGTTTTATGAGAAAGGGAGTACATAACAGCAAAATCAGCATTGTTGTTCCATTGCTGTGAGGAAACTGAGCCGCTCTTCTGTAGTTCCCGTTGGAGCCTCACACTGAGACAGCCCATTCCTCAACCTCTCTTCACAGGGAACTGCTCCAGCTCTGACTAGCCTGGGGAGCTCTCACTGGAGGTACCCCAGTTTGTCCATGTTTTGTATTGAGGGAGCCCCAAAACCAGACACTGTATCGGGCCATGGTCTCATGAATGCAGAACAGAGGGGGTTAATCCATTCCCTAGATGCATGGAAGGACCATGTCTGGCGTCTGCTGGCTTCTGAATGGCTCATGATGCCCCAGAGCACCAGCAACTCCCACAGAGCTGCTCCCCAGCCCAGCCACCCCCAGCCTCCACTCCTGCAGGGTTTTTCCCTCAGAGGTCCAGGAGTTTTCATTGATCCTCCTTGAATTTCACAAGATTGCTGTTGACTCACCCCTCCAGCCTGATTGGGCTTTGAGATGGAAAGCTGTGTTCTTGTTGCTCCTGAAATGATTTTGCTAATCTTGTACATGCCTTGGAATGCCTTCAGCACATTTCTGAAGGCAGCTCCAGAGCCAGATGACTTTCTGAAGTGAAGCTGGCAAGCGATGGCTGAGAGGCAAGCCAGGCCATTTCCCACAGAAGTTCAGTGGCTGTGCTTTTGATTTATATTGTTATTTTGTAAATGGCACATTTTAAAATTAAAAAAATAAACACCAAGTTAAGCTATGTAGCCTAACACATGCTTAGAAGAAAAGTGAAATGAATGCTGAGAACCTGCAGAACTTAATTTCTGTGGCATGGCCTCAACTTCAGGTTGACCTGGAGTTCTTCAAAAGAAAATACAAATACATTGCAATGAAATTTTTCTAATGAAAATATATTGGTTTTCCATAATGACATCCAGAATGGAATTTCTAATCTGAACCTGAGCAAGGGAGCAGCACCTCTGAATAGTCGCTGCCTAGGGCCCGCTTTTCGGGGAGCAGAGACCGAGACCCATAATCCTGTTGTGCTCAACTCCAAACAAAGAACTCCTACCACCCAGTGGGTTCCTAACAGATTGCTCTGCTCCATTTGCAAAACAGTTTTTGAAAGACTCTGATTTTATTTCAACAGAGAACAAAAACAAGTTTCCAAACCTCAATATTTTTTGTTAAACAGAATTTTCCCAAACCTACCATATATTATTGCTGTTACAAATCCCCCAAGAGCTTCCAGAATAATCAGAAATGAGTGCTGCATCCAGAAAATCCCAAATCAAAACCAAAGGGTAGAAAGAAGAGATAAAGCATGTGGGAAGGTCACTGGTTGTGTGGCCACCCCATACTAGCAGAGTCATACAGGAAGGAGATTGTTATCATCGTGTAAATGCCCACAGCAGTAATCCAGCCTGGACTGCCAAGGGGAAAGCAGCTCCAAGTTGTGCAACCTCCCACACGCTGTTCCCCACACAGGCACTGCTCCCTGTGCACACAGCCATCTGTCTCCACATCCCCCTTTGCCTGCCTTGGCAGCTCCCTCCTTCTCCACGTTTCCCCACCACAAACATAGCAGCCCTCCTCGAACACCCCGGCGACAGGAGCTGCCACTGCCAATACTGTCCTTCTGATGGCTTGCCGGGAGGAGCAGGGGACAGGTAAGCAGCGGAGAGCAATGCTCACGTATGGGAAGGAGGAGAGGGTGTAGATGTGAGCGAGCACAGTCCAGCGTTGCTCATCTGGGAGGAGAGAAGGTCCCCAGGGTTTTTCATGAAGCATAGAGGAAATGGGCTCATTCTCTGCCCAACTCTCCTTCCTTAACCTCCCAGGGATGACCAGACACATTGCACTGCCTGCTGTTGACCTACCAAACGTCAGAACTATGCTATGCCTGGCATTAAAGGCATTTTGCAGACACATGTCATCTAGATCCCTTCTCCAAGTAAAGCACCTTGAAGGTATGCCTGTTTGGGTGTCACTGACAGGGTGATGGTGGGAGCAGGAGCTCTGGGTCTACACAGACACTCACAAGTGTGGGTGTTTGGCTGTCAGAGCATCACTCCCTCCCTGCTTTGCAGCAGCTTGAGCATAGCTCATAGCTCAGGTTCATGAACTTCAGTGTTGATCCTGGGGCTGCTGAGTTGGGCTCCAACCAATGTGTGGCGTTTAGTCCGCTTCTGCCTTAATTATCTGTTTGTAATATGGGGAAAATACATAAATTTCCCTGTTTTCCAGGAAACACATTGCAAGATTGTGAAGGTCTGGATGGGGATCAGAAGCTAAAAGATTCTCTTTTCTTATTAAAATGGGTGGAGTTTTTATGGGAAGGGAGACAAACCCTTTGCTTTCTACAGCAGAATAATAGTTTCAGCCTGGAGACAAAAAAAAATAAAAGAAGTCTCTGGTAGGAAGCTTCACCTTTTTGTCAAAGGGTTCAGACATCTCTATAAGACATAATAGTTTTGCATTTTTCCTTAGAATTGCCTTTCACAAAAAAAAAAAAAAAAAAAAAAAGGCAAGCTCCTGGTTGAATGTTCAGCACCAAATAGCAAATAGTGAAGTGGGGATTTCTCATGTCCTGATGACAGTGAGAAAACACCACCTTAGTGAAAAAGGAAAGCACTATAAAAGCAGTTTCACAGCTAGTTGATCTTTCTGCTCCCATCTGAACAACAGCTTTTCTGGCTCTGCAACCTTCCTCCCTCTTCCCTCAGACCTCTCTCTGCTCTGCGTTGAAGCTTTTCCTCCAGGAACACATAGGTCAGGGACAGGGTATGCACTTCCTCAGCCTCTTGTCTTTGAGATAAAAATGAACAAAAACACTAGCCAATCCAGAGCTGCTCTGTATTTATAGCAATCGTAATTAACATCCTCTTGAGCTGACCCGAAAGCTCTCGGGGTTTCTTTGCCTCTTAAGAGACCGCTTTGGGATATAAGCAGCTCTGGGAAGAGATCCCTGTGGAATTTCTAATTACTCCTACTTTGGTCTGGATTTTCCTCTTCATCTAAACATCACCAAATATAAAAGGGAAACAACCAGCAAAGCAGGAGTGTGAAGAGGGTACACATCTCATCTGTTCCCTACAACAGCTCTGCCTGGCACAAGTTCTGCCAACATTAGAGCACCAGTCTTTCTTCAGGATTTTCTCAGCAGGTTTCCACAGACCCCATGTGCTTGGCCCAGCATGTGATAAAGTTGCCAGCTCTGCAAACACACGCTCTGCATGGTGTTTTAATAATTTGCAAAAAGAAAGGATTAATGCAAAACCTCCTGATCTGATTCATAGAAACAAGTTTACCCCAAGAAAGAAAATGGGTGTTTCTCCACAAAGATCTCTGAAGGCAACTGTGCTCAGTAGCCCAAGCTGTGATTACAAGCATTCAGCCAGCAGTTACTTGTGACTATTTTCCCTCTGTAGCAGAAAAATAAAGGCTGTTTAGTTTAGCCCCCTGCTCAGTAAAACTTTAAGCTCCCTCCTAACCCTGTTCCCTATCCATCTCTGAGTTACTCTCTCTTCCAACAGCTTTGGCATCACAAAGCACCCCAGTGCTCGAAGGTTGAATATGAAGGACCAGAACTCCCTACATATTAAACCCGCTCTCTCAGAGGGCAGTTGGTAATTTTATATTTCTTTACTTTGAAAAGCATTTATCTAATTGTATTATTACTTTTGTTTATCTGATATTTGAAACCTCCCGTTATTAATGTCCAACACGTCAGTATAACAGTGCTTCTATTTGCTTGTTTCTCTGCCAATTTTTCATGTTCTCACGCAAAGCCCTTTCCTCCGGTTGATTATATTTTTGAGTGGGTTTTCTTTCAAAATCAGCCCAAATCCCATTTCTTGGAACAAATCTGAGAATAAGGTTTGTTATTTCCCATATTAAAAAGTTATTTTATGATACCTCTATAGTATGCAATGTCTTTCTATCTCCTAGCAGGGACTGGAAATTTTCTGGCATCATAGCCTTAGCATTAATGCAAATCTTTTGCCAGTTAAAGGAAAATTATCTATTATAGGCCCAGTTTCAGAAAAAAAAGGCATTTATTAAGAATAAGGATTAAGGATATCCATGCAAACATAATATTTTAGTGCATCATTTGTAAGCCTTATTGATAATGTTTTCAGTATATTATTTATATGTGCTATTTTATTAAAGTATTTTAAAAACTCATTTTCCAAAACACCTTTTACACCTTACTGAGTAGCTTCTTTAGCATTTTAAAATTCACAGACTTATGCACACACACCAAAAAAAGGGCTATAACTACAGCATTGATTAACAGTAAACTCATAAATTAAAGTTTATGGGCTAGAGTAGCACATATAATTATTACAATCAACATGAAGAGATTTTTTAAAATAACTTATAAAATAGGAACAGTTATACTGTGTGTTGTTTCCTGTATTGAAAGCAACTATTATTTGCCACTTCTACCACACTGCTGTTTGAATGAGACATTAAAAATAGTGCCTCTCATTTTCCAGTCTCTGAAGCCACCCAGCTGGGAGGGCAAAGAAAAGAACTGTTCACGAACAAAATGTGCCAGATTCTGATACCAATCCTAGCAGTGTAAGCCTGGACTAAATCTATTCATACTCTTCATGGGTATTCTTGAACAGTATAAAACAATGAGGTTTGGTCCACTGGTAATAAGAACTCCTGGAAGAAAATAAGATAAAAGAAATGAAATGTAAAGAAGATAGGCTGTGCCGCGGTGATCACTGGTTTCTGGGCTGCCAGGGCAGGAAGAAGTATCAGCCTTTTGAGTCTTACTGGCAGTGCATGTTTCACTTCAGCAAAATGAACAAAGTCCAGTCTGCTCTAATCAGGTTTGAGTGTTCCTACATTCAGTCACACCAACCCCACAGGTCACACCTCGCAGTCTTTTTTACAGGATGAGTACCAGGATGGTCAAATACCTGCATCTGCAGTCCCTCACCACTAGCCAACCCTCTGTAGTTCCATAAAAGATCATACATTTTTGCATTTCTCCTTTCACCTCACGTTTTGGGTGCCTCCATGTTATGTCCTTGTGGCATGGTCCCACATGAGCTGCTGATATTGCCAATGTGGTGCATAACAAGCTGACTGCATACAGAAACATGGATTTATATCACATTGGGTTTTTGTGTGTGTGTGTGTTAAGTCTCATCTCTCATATATTTGTGCAAAGGAACTAATAAAATCAGAGGGGAGGTCTTGGGATGTTCATAGTGTGCAGTATAATATTTTGTTTCAGTATGAAACAGCTGTGTAAGGATTATAAAAATGTGATTTGCCAAAAATATTTCAAATATTTGAAAGAGGACTTGGTGTAATTTTTCTTATAAAAATAACCAATTCCTTCTGTGTTGACTAATGTAATGTACATAAAGTGTTTTGGCAGCCTTACAGATTGAGGTATTTCAGCTGTTGTTCATATAGACAGATCATTCTAGAGATGCACAGATGTGATGCACATTAAAAATGCAGCACAAGCTTTTGTAACATTCATGGACGTTTTAAGAGGTGAAGACCAAAACATTGACATTCAGCTGGCATCATGCTGTTTTCATTGGGGGAGGAATTGTGTTCATAAAGTCAGGAGCAAGACCTCAGGACCAGTCCTGTGCTAAACACCACAGCTGGAGCCCAGGGGAACATGAGGAAGGCACAGAGCACTGCACAGATGTTGCCATGTAAGATAAGTGCACTGTTCATAAAGCTACTGAACACTGATGCCAGGAGTCTGTGTTGGACTTCTATTTTATACCCTATTTCAGGATGCCTGCAGGGTCCTTCATGCCCCTGGGTGCCAAAGCATCCTGGCGGTGTTGGCTGAAACCAGATTCCTCTGTGTCTCCCACACCTCTGCTGAGCAGAAGTATATAATCTCCATGAGATGAGGCCATCCAGACCTGAGGATGCCTTTGCAGGAGCAGCAGAATGCTGAAGCCTGGAGCACATCTACTGCACCAGCTGCAGGGCAAGAAAGAGCCACTCTACTCACTTGCTGACACTGTTTGTAAAGGATTGCAGAAATCCTGGCAGTAGATCTGACCCAACTGCTTGATATGCAGAAAAATGGACTCACACACAACAAACCACATGCATAGCACAATTCTTGTGAAAATGAATCCTCTGAGCCTGCCCATTCTGCTATCCATACACTGCAAAGCTGGATTTGTTAGATTCAATGTACATGAGCTGGAAAACTCATCTTCTCATGTGCTGGAAGTATGACACTTCCAGCACATAAACAGGCTAACAGCACACATGCTCTGCATTGCACACATCCATTTTCTGTCTAGTATTTCAGAGAAAAAGAATAGGAGCCCTAAGTCACTTTATCATATAATTGGACACACCCCAGCTGTGTTCACCTAGGACTCCCTTTGAGAATCAGGGCTCACTAAGCCCTGTGTGTATCACTGTGTGCTTGTTGCATGTTCAGTGTTACACCAGGACAAAAATAGAGTTCTTATATAAAAAAGAAATAGGTATAAACTCAAAGACAAAGAAAGGCAAGACTTACCAGAAACCTAGAAATAATTGATTCATACTCTTTATTAGGTAAAAGCATCCATCTGAACACCCAGGAAAGGAGGGATACTATTTGGAGCATCTTACACTAAGGTTTAAAATATAGAAAATATAATTTATTTTGAGGGGAAAGGTAGGCATGTGAATCACAGGAAAGTCACAGGACTGTATGACAAGAGGATCCCAGTAAGTGGATCTTGCATTGGCTCATTTTTTATTTTATGAAATAGAATCCTGAGTATTAAAATTCTACAGATCCTAAATTATCATCACTGAAAAGAGGCATGAACCTTCAGATTTTCAATATACATGTGAATCAATACATAGCTGTGGATGCCTTGCTGTCTTAGAGCTTTTTGCTCTGCTGTAGTTTGAGTGGGAAGGGAAAGGTTGCACTATGAAAATGAACCAGCTTACATATTGAAGATAGATTGTTTTGGTGTATTACATAAAAACGTCTGGAAAGAGAGATAACTGAGGTCAGCATACACACCCCCTTGTGCTGTTACACACACACTGTTTCCTAAGGTGGGAGGGTAATGGATATGCATAATGCAAAGATTGCTTCTGCAAAATGTTCTACAATTTCACCTCTCATGGGTGAAAACACAAGTCCCAAGCTGAGGTTGCCAATCATCCTTAAAGATGCCCTTTGAATCATGCAGAGCTGAGACTGAAAACATTAATACTGCAACTTGCTCCAAGCATCACTTTAGAGATATGAAAAGTCATATGTTCACTTTATTGTTTATATAATCCTGATAATGGGGCAATAAAACTCTGCCCCAAACAGGGGAAGAGCAGGTCTAGCCTGTGTTTCATTTCAGGTGTTAAATGAATATCAGAAAAGAGTGAATTACAAGTTTCCATTCTGAAATGTCAAATGCCTTCTCAAAATGAAGAAAAACTTATGTAAGTATGCAAAGGTAAGCAAAGAGATACAAATACCTTTGGTTTGTAATGGCAGAAATACAAAACTTTTCATATTGAAGGCTGAATTTGTCCCCATTGAAGGAAGCAGGTAATTAAAAGACCATCCCTAAGCTGTGCAAATATATAAACAGCTTTTCAATTTTAAGATGCAAACATGTGGACATCAGTAATCTGCATATGTCTATATTTTGATGAGTCTTCACACCTTACCACAACCTGCTATTTTTAGTTTGAATTTACACTAAATAGGGCAGTATTCTTCTAATTCCCTAGCTTAATTTCTCAATGCAGACAATTTCCACTTAGGACACATAAATACCTTGTCTGTTTTGCTTCCAAAGGCAAGAAAGAAACCTGTATTTTAATGAAAATTAGGAAGTTCATAAGGCTGATGCTTCTAGGGTTTAGCAAGTAATTAAATTTACTCTATAAATACTAGTTGTTGTGTCAGCCTCTAGATATGTTGCCAGACACCAGCACAGCAAGAATGCCAGGTCAAATGCAATTAGGCTGGAAGTAATGTTGGAGTAAAACTCAAATCTGTAACAGGATGAGAAGCTGACAGCAAAAGCCCATTTTCTCCCTCGTCATTGAGGTCATGGATTGTACAACAGAATGCACTTACTGCACTACATCTCTCCATCACTGTAGCTAAGCAAAAACAAATCAAAAATGTATTTCTTATTTAACATCCAGCTACAGTTCAGATCTCAGCCTCTAGACTCCATTCAAACCCTAATGCTCAGAAAAAGCTGTAAATCAAATACAAGAATGTTTTTCATTTCTGTTTCTTTTTTTATCCCACCAAGACCAAAATTCCTTATGACATTTTGTGAGAACTTCCAATAAATTGTGCAACAAACCAGAGAAAAGAAAAATAAAATCTTTATTATTTTAACATCTCAATGTCGGTTGTAAAGAGCTGGTACATTTTTAAATCAGTGCTTGCTCTCTTGAATCATCACTGAGAAGAGAGAACCAACATGTACCTTGAAAAATCCTTACTGAAACCCTCTGGAATAAAAACCAAGCTCTATTTACATGCATTTTCTGAAGGTAGGATTAAACAAGGCTTGAAAGGTGGGTTTTGCTTGCTATTCTTCCAGTAATCAACAACCAAAATATTTGATATTTAGCTAAAATAACACCTGTGAATGAATGCTTATTTCAAAGAGGTATTTAATTTCATTTTATAAATCTCTTATGCAGAATAGCAACTCTTTCATACTGCATTTGTTAACATACTGCATGTCAGCAAAAAAAACACCTTTACTGATTACTCTACCAGGATTATTTTTTGACAGGTATTAATATTTGGGATCTAGTTGTTTAGTTGGCATTTAGTTAATTATGCCTTAACTGGTTTTCTGTCCTGAGAAGTGCTGAACACTTGCAGTTAAGTGCTGAAGGAGTCTATAGTTCCTTCATTAATTTAAACAAGCAAAAAAAAAATGGGTTAGACAACATTTGACAGTTTTCAATTATGGTGGTGGTGTTTCACATGGATATTTAGAGTGGACTTTAGCTTTTGCAAGTAGGTTTCACATAGTGGATGAAAAATTAAGTAAACATTAAATCATTTTATCTTGGCCTTCATATCATGTGTGAAGGTCTATGCATTTATGCTCCAGCAGCTTCCATGCTCAGATCTGTGATCCCAGTGGTGTATTGGCATTTACCAGTGGTACAGTGAGTGCTCTACAAGCACCAAGTGAAGTGTTACATTAAAAAGGGACAGATATTTGGGTCCAGAACTCACAGTCTAATCTCTCTAGTGTTTTAAAAATGTATTGCATAGGGCAAAGTATTCTTGTGCAAAGGGGAAAGCAGACAGCTCAGCCACTTCCTAGACCTCAGTAGAGAAATGGATGGATAAATATCTCCCCTGGGAAGGAGGCAAGGAAACCAGAAACAAGGCCACTGACATACTGCTTCCTTCAAAGAAACAGCAAAGCTTTTATTGTCCAGAAGACAAAACCCAAGAACTGCTGTCCCCAGCCAAGGTACCAAATGGGGCCAGTTGCCTAGTGATTGCTGCACTGGGGGGACAGACCCTCTGTGCTCCTTCCCAGAAGGACACCAAGCTTGTTACCACAGCATTCCTCTTCCTGGAGCCAAAGAAGACTAAATAATTCTACTTCTTAACAGTGCAGAGAAATATTCAAACAGATGGGAAGATGAACTTAGCATTTTGCACATAGCAAATCTGCATTGTAGGCTCCAAAGAGGCACCACCAAGAAAGAGGGATCCAGAAGTAACAGACCATGGTTTTGTGTGGATTTGGGCAGTGTTGTGTCTCCTGTGGTCTCCAGCTGAAGCTCCATTCCTGACAGGGGGTATCAGAAAAGTCTATCTCCTATGCAACTTTTCTGGTGTCTAATAGTGAACAAACTGATGCTATAGCCATTCCTCCAGCTAGAGTACTTACAGAGGATTTTATAAGCTTTCCTTCCTCTGGTTTAGTTCCTCATTCCATAACATTGATGGAAACTCAGACAGGTCAGCCCTTTAGTTAACTTGACTTACAACCGGTCAGCAGGTTCAGCAATAAATGGCAAGACAAATCTAGTGCCAGAGTGTTATCATACACACCTTCTTTCTGCAGTATGAAAGAGAGTTGGGCTAAAATTAGGCTAGTCCAGTTCAAACGATGGAAGCTATTAGGAATTTATGGTTGAATGTCTGCTTAAATTAGGGTCTGACTTCAGGGTGGAGTTTGGGGGTGAACTGCAGGGGTGAAACTTGATTCAAACTCACATTTGCATACCAAACACTTTTAAAATTGTTTTGAAGTTTAATCCTAACTCTAAATTTCTGGCATATTGAGACCTTTTTGGAGATACCTACGAAGAGTGAATCCTTTTGACTACTAATATGTGTGTAACTTCTAATCAATATGGGGCTTAAGATAGCTGAATATAAAATCAAGTATTTTGCTGTTTGCTGGTACCAAAAAAAGCACCTCCAATACTATTATTTAGGAAAGCCATATTACCCCAAACTGAGTTCTGTTAAATTAATGGTTCCCCATGAAAACTGAAAGCCCAAAGAGCTTTTTCATTGGCTTTGTGTCAAGAAACTCTCAAATTTATTTAGGCTTAATGCGTGCACGTTTTGTGGCAATAAATACGTGATTTGAATACCGCTTCCGAGTTGCATGGAAAACAGTGTCAACTAGAAACACTTGTGAACACTAAGGTGTATCATTATGTTGCACTGAGACTGCTGGCTTGGAATACCAGCTACACAAACATAGCTCCATCAAGACATTTGCACTATGTTGATGTAAAACTGGCTCAACAGCTAGGTGAATCACTCTCAGGGCTTTTACCTCTCTCATGCTGACTTGCTTTACTAATTGGTTCCTCTCCTGAAGTTTCTGAGGCATTTGCATTTTGCTGTAATTCCTTTTCTATCTCAGACCACTTTCTTTTAACCACCTGTGATTCGCTGCAGGATGACCTCAGGTTTAGTTCAAATTGAACTATTGCTTTGTTTGCAGAAGAGAATAGCAAATTAAATTAACCTCTGAGACAAAATGAACATTTGGCATAAAACTCGCTCTGAAAGGTTAATGAATCTCAGAAATCCTCCAAAGTGAATGAACGAGGCTATACCTAACTAACGTAACCAACAGAAAACTCATGCAGCAAACACTGCACTCCTAATATAATCCCTCTGATTTCAGTGAGTCTCATATTTTCACAATGTTACATTAGATTTATACCATAAAAATATTACAAAACATGTATAACCTAACAGACACTTCAATCACTTATTTTGTTTGTGCTGCCTGTGGTGCCAGCTGAGGCCCCATCCTACACCCAAACACTGCACTGCAAAACTGGTTGTCCATTTCCTAAAACTTTCAAGAGCATGAAACATTGTCTGTGCACAGACCCAAGCAGTGACAAAGCCAGAACCCTCTGGAGAAGCTAACACTGGGATGGGAGGATGCTACTGGAGAATGTCACTGCACCACTGTATTTCTTTTGTACTCCTTGCTAGGTATGTCCCAGGAACACAGGATCTTGCAATGATTTTATGCTCTCTCCATTTCACAGATAAAAAAAAAAAAATTATGTATTTATTTATGTATTTATTTTAGTGGAATAAAAGCAGCCAGATCTTCTCAGCTCATTTGAAGAAGTGGTTAATAGCAATTAGCAATAGTAATAAGGGGTTGGGGGTACTCACAGCTGGGTCACTTCTAAGGAAGTGGGGTAAGAAGGTCTAGAAACAGTGCTAGATCCAACATTGCCATTTATGATATACTGACTCAGACACTGGTCCCTGAAGGATATCCCTTAGGTCAAGTCTTATAACCCTGTTCCAGGTTTACTTTATATTCTTCAAGGTTTCTTCACTAGTACTTTCAGTCAGTGTCATTTTAAGGGATGCAGAGTGAAGGGGATTTCCATGGCTGTCTGGAAGAGTCTGACACCACCCAGCAAACACTCCCATGCTGCAGCTGGGGTATCACTTTTCATGCCTTTATGTCTCTCAGTGTCAGGTGGTTGTGTGGGGAGGGGGAATGAGCAGCCAGTGAGGTCAGCTTCTTATGGAGAGGTTATGAGTGTTATTTAGTCCCGTAAAGATAAAACAGAGAAGCACCATCTCAATATTGAATGGCAAGAGAATCCATGTGGGACTAGGATCAGTAATACAGAGCTGAGGATACAGAATATAAAATTAGGTTAGTGTAGAGTTAACCCATTAAGCTGTAATTTAAACTACCTAAATCGACAGATTCCTGTCCCCCATCACTGTACCGTCTTTTATTATCAACTCAGAAATAAGATACACAAGCTGGTAGCCTCTGCTTTATTATTCTGAATAGGAAGGGGCAAAAATGGAGTAAAATTATGAGTAACTGCTTCTTATCATGTTATTTGTATTCTGCCCTTTGCAGAGCTTATTATAATGGAAGAGGGAACATTAAGCCACCAGAGGCAGTTCATGGTTCACTGCAGATTACAGAGACTGGAAAAAAAAAAACAAATTCAGTAAACTTACCTTTTTATTCATACAATATTGCAATAGCTGCAATGACTGGTGGGAAATTTCTCTCTAAATATTTTTATGTGTAAACATTTTGAAAGCTCCCTGAAAATTACAGTTAACTTGCAGAACACAGAATTTCTCCAAGCTTTTCACATACTTGAATAACACAAATGCATCTCCTTTAAAAGATTTCTGTTAACACAAGTTTAATTATCAGCAAGGAATATACATCTTATACAGACACAAACAACAACAAAAAATCAGAAACAGTGCCTCCCCTCTGCAAATCACATAACTGAAAGGAAAACAACACTGCCTTCTCCTCACCACAACTCAGTTATGTGATATTTGTACATGAATGAATCAAAACAGCAGCATTATTTCACACAGTTTTGAATGGTAACATTCAAACATAAGAAAGTTGATTCCAGGTGAGTTAGAAATTCCATTTAGTTAAAAATGAGCAAAGTATTCCTACATTACTGCATTTGTTCAAGATGCCTGGGAAAAGCCAGTACTGCTATTGCAAGTTGAAGACTTTCTTTTCAATCAAAGTAAAAACACAACTTCCCCTTGTCAGACTGGCATTACTTCTGTTTTCTTTTTCTTTTCAGTTAATGAAAGAAAAAAATCTCATGAATAAACTTCTAGCTAGATTAAGGAATTTATTTGTGTCTTCTCATTAAAACTTTGTAAGAGTTAGGGTTAACACTCTTTTCTTGCCTCTGTGCTAGGAACTAAGAATAAATTCCTGCTTACAGTTACAGCAAGGGTGGAGATCAAAGCATATTTGAAAGCAGGTGAAAAGAGGGAGAAGTAAAGGGAGATAAGATCTGCTCCACAGCATATAGCACCAGCCTTTGCAAGGAGTTCTCCGGGTCTCACCACTTCAGGGAATTTCCTGGCAGCATATCTATGCAAATAACTGTGCTTCTTTCACCTCCTGAGTTAGGTCACTCGAAAAATCCTGCAGTTTTCCATTAGGATCAATCTTTCCATTGTGTTACCCTTCCCAGTTAGTGTTGCTGGATAGGGTAAGCAGTTGTGTCTCCTGATGTACAGACAGGCCCCTTTTGCATCTTTTGCAACTACACAGGACGCACAAAAAACACAGGGCACAACAAGCATAGTAGGAATAGATAATACTTGGAAAGTGAAGTTAACCATGCATAAATTGGTCTGGTCCTTCTTTTTTACCCTTTTCTCTTTTTTTAATTTTGGTGTATTGAGCTTCATGTGGTTTGCTGCTAAGTTGACCTTTTATTGGAGTTCAGATTTGTGCTTAGTAACTACATGGCAATTGCTTTGCTTCAGGAGCAAAGGTCTGGTACAAAGACTACAAGAATTGTGAAATGTTTACACTGACACTTTTAGGATTTCTAATCTCATAGCTTTCAAATGGCTGTCTATGGCTGGTCAATGTAAAACTGTTTACTAATCAATGCAAAGAGCAAGTTCTGGTGCTTCGTTGTGTTGTCATTTAAAACAGAGGAAAAGATAAACTACTGACATTTTTGTAACAAATTACACCAAGCTGGAAATTGGAGGAAAATTATTCAGGCAATGTTGTGGATGTGAGGGATTTAACCTAAGCCTAGGTTCTCTTGAACACCTGATTTGTTAAAGTAGGTATCTCAAAACTAAAAATTCTTTGACAAAGATAAAAGAAAAGGTGATTCATGCCATCAGTATGGACTAGAATATCAAAATACCTTCTGATGTACAGGATAACCAAGATAAGTAACCTCACATCCTTTCTTTTACTCTTCCCTAGCTACCTGAAACATTAAAGGAGAAATGAGTTCATGCAAACCATGAATTCTGGGCATCTGACAGAGCACAGAAATTCTCTAGCAGGAAGTAAGAACAACCACAACTTTAACTTTTGCAGCCAAAGCAATTGTCATCTGCTGCTGCCCGTTTCTGTCGGGTCTTTTCAAGCTGCCCAGTGGCTTGAGTGCAGCTTTTTTCTGCGTTCGGCTCTTTTACTCTGGACCTTGCAGCCCTCGGGGCACGTAAATTCTGATCTCCTTAGTAACAGCTCGAACAAGCTCGCCCTCATCCAAGGCAACTTAACAGTAACAAGTTGGTAATGGGGCGGTTCCTGACGGCAAAGAAGCAGGGAGGGCTTTCTGCAACTATTATTCCAAACGTATTAAATTTGAAGGTAAGTCACAAAAAGCCGAGATCTGAGGGTGTGCAGGGGTTTAAAAGGGGCGAGAGAAAGGGGCAGTCTAAGGGGAGAAACAGGGGAATAAACCAATAGAGAAACAAAACATGAACGGGGAACATCCAATGGGGAAACAAAGGGGTGGAATACATTAATATAACTAATCAACAGAACACGATAACAGAACTTTCGAGCAACTGATGAATATTGAAATACTGTGAAGGGGGACGGGGGAAGAGATGGAACCTGACTGACACTTGTGAACAGTGGGAAACTATCAATGCCTGTCTTCCCCATCCCCCTCAGATTCACTGCTCTGAGGGGAATAGTTTGACCATCTTGCTTCTTCATTAACACCCCTGCAGAAGGCAGGGGTTGCAGATTGTCCATTGTTTCCTGTGACCACAGCCACTGACTGGGTCACTGCCACAGTCATCAAACAGAAAAAATTGTTGCTTGATTTTTTTTTTCTTGAAGAAATGTTGGATTAGTTATTTTGTGTCTTTGTTGAGGTATTTATGCAGTTTATCTGAGTGTTTACACATGTTGCAAAGATTAACAAATAGAAATAATGCCTTGAGGATGATGATGATGATGAGTATTTATTACTCTGTCTCAGTTTTGCCTGTTTTGGTTTTCAAGATCACCAAGAAAGCTCTTACTTGGATTTCTCATACCTGAACTCAGGCAAGTCGTCCACCACACCTAACCACATTCTTCTTAGTGTCTCTACCTCTTTACTTTGGATATTCATTGCCAGCAATTTCTCTTCATGAATATGCACAAGCTGGCTCAAACTAGCAACTTTTTTCTTTTCATCCAAGTTTCTGAAGTTTTGAACCTGTCCAGGTTAGAGTGAAACAGGTAAGAAAAGTATTGTCTGGCTTTGCATTTTCAAACCTTGAAAGAAACAAATATTATATTTTCACTACCCTCTGAATGACTTCTGGTATTGCTTGCAGTCTTCCATTTTATTACAAGTTGTACATAATTTTCTATGTTTTTGGGGAAGTATACAAAGTGTAACAGAACCCAGTAGCATGGAGTAAAACAATAGTTAATCAATCTAATTTCTTTTAATAGAAATTGACTTGGAACTGTTCAGTGTTGTCAATCTATTTTCAGGTAATTCTCTTTTGGAGAAAGTGCAGCTGCTTTAGTTAACTGGCAGACTGCTGAGATTTTGGTAGCATAATCCAGCCAAGAATTATCTATGCTTATTAAGGTCTTCACTGCCAATGAAAACAGGATTAAGCTTTGGACCCACAATCCAAAATAAAAATACCAAACTTGCTGCCAGTGTGTTTGGATCAGGCAAATATTCCTTTTCAGCCCTTTCTTGCTTACCTCATCTCAGAAAAGCAGTTTTGGTTTCAGTTTGCACCAGGCAACTTCTTGGCTGCTGTTCACAACAGTTTTCTGTTTCCTTAAAAAGGATATAATCCCGTGAGATACACAGCAGTTTGTGACACCCTCTTTCCTGAATGCAAGCGTTGCAATATGCAGGAGTGTTTATCAGTGACCTATGGTAGCCTGTTAAAAATAAAAACATGGTGGGAATTGAGCACAATGCCATAGATGCATAAGCATGTCTTTCTTTATTTGAGTGTTACTCCATGGGCTTCAGGAGGATATTAACGTGAAGAGGTTTGTCATGTATGTAAGTGTCTGTGGCTGAGCCAGGGCTCCAGATAAAGGTGTGCAGGTCTAGTAACAGGAATGGAACCACACCAGTCTACACTGCAGTTATACCAAGAAGGCAAATTTTGTCATTAATATTAGACTGGAATGGATTACTATCCAACCTTGAATCAAATATATGAAGATATTCAAATATTGTTTCTTCTTATTGTATCCAAGGTGAGTTTAACCCTGAAAGGCTCCTGAAATTTTGGATTCCCAAGCACATCCAAAAGACTCAGTGAAAATCTGTGACCCTATCTTTCCTAGGCTTTTTAATATTTGTGCATTTGTTTTAAACATATTTGTACAAAGTACAAAATGACAGTAGAATGATTTTAAAGACAACAATGATTTTCCTGTGGCCAGTCTTTTAAAATAAACTATTAGCATAGTATCAGTGCAAATAATCTCAGAATTATCTTAATTGAATCCAAATGGCTGTAGTTCAACAGATCAACATGATTAAATCATAAAATTATAAAAATGCTTTGGTTGGAATGGGCCTTAAAGATCATCTAGATCCAACCCCTCCACCATGGGCAGGGACACCTTCCACTGGACCAGGTTGCTCAGAGCCCCATCTAGCCTGGCCTTGAACACTGCCAAGGACGGGGTATCCAAAGCTTCTCTGGGCAACCTATGCCACTGCCTCATCACCCTCATAGTAAAGAATTTCTTCCTAAGGTCTAATCTAAACCTACTCTCTTTCAATTTGAAACCATTCCTCCTTCTCCTGTCCCTACATGCTCTTGTAAAAAGTCCCTCTCCACCTTTCTTGTAGGCTTCATTCAGGTACTGGAAAGTAGCAAAGAAGTCACCCTGAATCCTTCTCTATTCCAGGCTGAACAAACTTAATTATCTCAGCCTTTCCTCGTAGGAGAGGTACTCCATCCCTTTAAATATATTGGTGACACTCTTTTGCACTTCTCCCAACAGGTCGATATTCTTCCTGTGCTGGGGACCCCCAAGCTGGATGCAGCACTCCAGGTGAGTCTCAGAAGAACAGATCAGCAGGTCAAAATCCCCTCCCTCACCCTGCTGCCTACACTGCTTTGGATGCAGCCCAGGATACATTTGGATTTCTGGTCTGTGAGTGTTCATTGCTGGGTCATGTCCAGCCTCTCATTCACCAGCATCCCAAGTCCTTCTCATCAGGGCTGCTCTCGATCTGTTCATCCCCCAGTCTAACTTGAACTGACCCAAATATCATCAACTATAATGTACACTCCTCAATTTTTTCTGTCTGTCTGTGGTTTATTTTCTTTTCCCAATATTCTCCAACAGCTTGGTTCAGATCTTCTTAGAGAACTGCAATAAAATATTCAAAGTGATACTGTCAAACACCAAAATTCTAATAGTTTTCAATATGTAATGAAAGTAAAGCAAAAGCCTATTAAAATCTTGAGGATATTACAGGGGTTTTTTTCAATATGTGATGAAAACACAATTTTCCTTCTTTTTTTTTTTGCCAGCATTCTTTTTCTGCTAACAATAAATAAGTCAATTAGCATCCCAGGGAGTTTATAGTTTAAAGATTCCATATGTAACTCCAAGTTAATGTGCCCTGTCCATTACATACATGTATTTGTGTTTGGCAACCTCTCCTTTCTCTCTGAGCAGGTAATGTGCTCTTTGATCACCCATGCCAGGAATATAAAACCTTGTGTCCAGCAGGGTGTTTAGCAATACATGAAGCACATCATGAACACAGCTTTACTCCTTCCAGGGCTGGAACAGACCCAGGACTACATTACCTACTTTCCCACAAGGCTTTGAGTAAAGGACTCTGCTGGATCCAAGTTTTAACTGTGCACAAGCTTAAGGTAACAATCAAGGGTGTTAGAGAATAGCCTGAGTCATGACAGCTCAGCACAGAAACAGAGTTCCTTGTGGCAGTATTTCAGTATCATCTACAACAGACCCTCACGTACTTGTTTTATCCATTGTTTTTCATTGTACAACACAGTTAAAACTTCTCTTGCCCTGGATTATCGAGATGTAGGAAGCAGTATGAGCCCTATGTACAGTTTGCATGATCATATTCCAGACACAGTACAGGACTGATGAGGTATAGTTTTCCCTGCTGTTTAACACAGCAGCCAAGGACATAATCCAAAGTCTTATAAATCAGTGGGTAACTTTTTGTTGACTTCAAAATGAGGCCTAATAACGTAAAGCCAGAGAAATGCTTCTTAACTTAATACATGAGAGGTATGTGCTCTGAGTCAAAGCAGATGTTTCTAAGAGATTAATTGCCCTGATCAGTAAATTCCACAGTAAGTAGATATTATTTAATGACTGCAGAGGATGCTTTGGGAATCAACTCCTTCTGGATTAATTGGAGTGCTGTCTAAAAAGCAGTCTCATCAGTTTTGAGCTTGAATTTTATTGACAATTGAATGTTTATCAATAGGAACAACTATTTGTATCATCTCTTTAGTACACATAACCTACAAATGAAGCAGATTAATAGTAGTCAATTACAAAGTCATTTTAAAGTAAAATTACAAGTAATGTGTTAGCCCCTAAGAGACCATCTCTAAGTTAACATGTGTTGAAAACATAATTACTTTATTTTGTCTTTCAGCATTAGCATCAATTTATCTCTCTGGAGAGAGTAACTGAAATATCTTACTTATAAGGAGAAGAGTAAGAAAAGTAACAAACACTTTGAGGTCAATGAAAAGTCTTCCTTTTTTTTTTTTTTTTAATGTTTTATCCTTAATTTACAGTCACAAAGAAATATACTGCATTAAAATATAAATGTTTTGCATCTGGTATTTGTTGCCTACTTTTGTAGATTTTTCAGGAATATGCAACAATGCAATTAGAATATTTCTAAGGTGAATAATTAGGCAACAAAAACTGCTTAATTCAGTCAGATGTTCTGACTCTGGGGTCTCAGTTATCCTGAATTATGCACAGCCCTGACTGACAGACTAGTATAGTGTCCCCTTAGGTACTCAGGACACAGACATACCCTTGCCTTCATCAGAAGTCAGTTTGGGGTCTGCTTGGCTCAATGCAGCATTGTTAATGCTTGGTGAGCCCCTTACTGGGACTGCCAGTAACACCACCCCCTCTTCCTACCAGGGCTGGCCCCAGCACAGGACCCTTCTGAGACTCAGAGGAGGAGAGCAAGGATATGAGACTCTGCCTGGAATTAGCCTGGGAGAAACTCTTCTAGGTGTGAAACTTGTAAAGGAAAATAACCCTTCATCCCCTTGATTTAGTTCATGCTAACTAGCAGCCCCTGCAATTGAGACGTCTATGACCTCAGAGTAATACCACAATATTTCCAAAGGCCAGTAGTCAGGGCTGGCACCAGATCGTACTGACAGCAGTCCATGAGACACCACACTTTAGCTAGCACACCTATCTGAACCATTCCTGCTATATATATGTGGGCCAGTAATCTGTGACCTATACAATCCAAAAACAGCCAAGTACAAATTGATGGTACAACTATAACATAAAAATTGTTCATGTTCAGTAAGAACATCAGAATAAGCATATGGCACTAGAAGCATATGGAATGAGAAGTAGAAGAAAAGAAAAACAAAATGGAATTCTGTCCAAGAAGATTCTCAGAATTGTCTCAGCATTTTAATTCAAGTGCATAGAAGATAAAAGGCTCACACTTCTTTACATTTGTGAAGTTAATCTGTAGGCTATAAATCTTTTCTAAGCTAACTTTCTTCTATTCCAGGCATAAAGCCATTCACTGGTTTTGTATTTTTTTGTAAAGTTATGTGCTTCAAGATAAGCATGCCCTAAAGCTCATATTTTTGAAGTTGAATTAAAGCCAGTTCAGCAAATTAATATCCTGTTATATTATTATAAAGAAAACTTGGAATGCTACAGACATCAAACATTTTGTCCCTTTGTGCACATCAATCCCGTTTCCTGCATGTAAACATCCCATGCATGTCTAGAGATCTGTTCTGTCAGCACCAGCAAAGCAAGGATTAGGGGCTCTATCTCAGTCTCCATGGCATCCTATATATTTTGAAGAAATTTTGTCATAGCAAGTGGAAACTGAGACCCACAAAGGTGATTTGTGTATGATGTGATCTACACTGCAAATGGGATACGCCTTTGCCTTGCGTAAATCTCTTTCCCATGCATACAAGATTTGGCCTTGCAGCTGACATTAGATTTCCTAGATTAATTTGGCTGCATACTTTCTGTGGTTCCATATGTTTGAGGCATTCTCACCACTGTTGTACTGCAAAAGAAAATTTCCTAAGTAACACTAGTCCTCAAAACATTTATAGTGAGCAAACAGCTGCGTTGACTAATCCCAAGCCATTCTGTACAGAGACACATCTTGTTATATGTTAGATATTCCATGAAATATCATTTGAAAGCTGATCAACATGAGATAATATAGTCCAGTTCAAGAGACAGGTCATAATGTTACTTTTAAGAATTTCTTCTTCAAGGAATAAAAGGCCTATGAATTTTGCAATCATATTGAGATGACCTTTAGTGCAAGGGAGGTTAAGATGAAAGAAAAACAGAGAGTGTATTTATCAAATGCAAAAAATACCACTGAAAATCTTTAGAAAGACATAGATGCATGTACCTATCTACTACTCAGAAAAGCATCAAAGTTTTCTCTTCCCCTGCAATGTGCAGCTGGTCAGCTGGTGAGGTGCTCCGTGGCCTTGTCAACGTCATTCTATGCAAATTCAATGTCTTTACCTTATCTCACAGAAGGCCAGATTTGCTGGCTTCTCTCCTTTCCATGCCCCACACTGTCTTTTAGGGTGAGTTGAAATGCAAGTTCAGCTCCCTCTTCTACTCTTCCAGGACTTCTTATAGATAACTTCCAATAAGAAGTAGTTTCAAAATTCTGTCCCCAAACTACTGCTTGACTTCTTCTGCTTTGGAAATACTAATATTCTTCCGGCATGCTCAGAAAAGGCCATCTTTTGCCCCAAAACTGAATGGAATATGCTAATGACTAAGCCCTGCAAAGAGAAGCACTTCATTATCCAAATGCTAAAGTGGAGCCTTTATCAAAAACTTATATTTTCATATAAATATATAATTTGATAGTTATATCTTAGGCAGTTAAATTACCAGAATTAACATGGGCGTTATGGGATTTCTTTAGTACATATAATTGCAACTAATTGTCTCAGGATATTAATGGATTTTATGTTTACTAAGTCCTAATCTTATTACTGAATACTAAGATATGTTTGGTTTCTCCATATTTCAACAAGGAATCTCTGCATTTTCCTCCTATCTCTTCTCTGGGGTAACCTCTGTGTTTATAGCCTTTCTACAAATTAATATTTGTTGAGATTTGTTGAGAGAAATGTAGTTCTTTGCTTCCTAATTCTGAGATTTCCCACACAAAGAACTTCAAAAATATCTTGCTTATTAGGGTATCCAATATTTCTAAATATTTACATGGGGCATTCAAAGGATACCTAGATCTACAAGAGAATATAATTGTTTACCTAACTATGAGGAATGATTAGGTAATGAAAGGAATACGTGCTTTAAGGACAGCTGGAAAGAAATGGCAGCTATTGTACTTGGGTGATATATGTATGGGCTTGCAGTAAAACATAGTGCTAAAGGAAATAATTAAAATCAGCACCACCCAGTCAACTAGATGATGAAAACACAGCTTCTGCCAGCACTAGATCCAACAGATCTGTTGAAAGAAAAGTCAAGTTCATAATGAAGTCACCAGATTATAATCTCAATTAAATTTTGGATAAGGTATTTAGGTGGATGTGTGGTGAGGTCATAGGAGGAAATGTAACACAGATTTTAAGAAAAACTTGGGTTTCAAGTGAAAGGAGGCTGTGCTGACATTGAAAATGGAACATGCAGGAGAATTAACATCAGCAGAAGGTGATGGGGATTAACTGGATACACCACCCTTTCTCTCTGTGTGGAAGAAATACAAATGAAGCATGACTGGCCAGCACACTGAACAAATAATGATGATATTTCAATGCTCTGCTTAGATATTCCATGGATCTGCTTTTGTTAGGCACAGCTATATAGATAAAAAAGTATATGGGTTCAGAGAGGATTTTAAAAACTTTGAAACAAAAACTGCCAGAATGGGATTTGGGGTGTTTTTTGAACCAAGTCTTTGATAGATTAAGGAGGAAATGGAATCTGAATAATTTTGCTTTTAAAAAAACATTAGTTACCTTCCAAGTTTCTCTTTCTCACATGTAAAATGCCAAATGAACTTGAATAGTTGCCTTTTCAGTACAAAGGGAATTAAAATCCTGCAGAAATCCTAGATTAGTTCCCATCCCTTCTCAGTGCAGTAATGCTTTTAGAAAATAAAAAAAAATTCCTTGTAATTGCAAATGTTTTGCCAAGAATGAAAACACTTCAATTAATAAGTATAACAAAATTTGGAAAGTCACCCTTTAAAAAAATACAAGGTGCCATGAAGTGTTCAGGGACATTAAATCTACTTAAATAACAAAGTAAACAAAACTGTAATTAGCCCTAAACTTTTCAGAAACACAGGTGATCTGTCAGGTCTGTTCATACAAGCGGGCCTGTGTGAGGCTGACCTTTGGGACACAGACTTTCAAGTTGCCAAGCAATTTAACTGTTGTGTACCTCAAATTTCATATGGTTTCAGGGAGAGGAAAAGCCCACAGGGAAGCAGGGAGACTCTGGACCCACCACTGGAAATGGTGAACTGGCTACAAAGGAGTTGGTCTTGGCTGGTACAGAGTAAAAATAAGCATTTAATTTATACCAAGAGTTATCATTAGCTTTTCACTTTATTTTCTTAAGTCAAGGACTAAGCTCACTTCTAGAAATAATTGTTGATAAAACACTTAGAAATGTACTTAGCATCATAGAATTGTTAAGCTTGGAAAAGACCTCTAAGATAATAGAGTCCAAACATTAACTGGCAGTATCATGTGCATCGTTGAACCATGTCCCACAGTGCAGTGAAGATGCCACTAGGTAATATTGTCACTCTCCTTGCTTGAAGTAGTGGTGCACAGGTATTTTCATATTGCAAATCTCTTGATGGGAACCTCTGGCATTCACCTGCATTCTGTTTCAGGCAGCTAGCAGACAGGCATCTGTGTGGGAAGCTGGGGAGGGACATTTGAAAATGGGAAAAAAACTCCACTCCTGAAACTCATAAAGAAACTTCTGTGTTTTAAGCTTGCACAATGTGAGTCACTAAATGGTTCCATCGTCTCTATACTATTTGTCCAATGCTTTCTGCCTTCAGAGAGCAACCGTGTCAGGGAGAAGCGTAGCAGGAAAACCTAATGGGGCTGTAAGTCCTCTCTCCCAAGCAGCCCTTCCTCCTACATGCATTTAAATTTCAGCCTTAAATATTAAATGCTTGTATTCCACTGCATTTTTGTTAACTCGTTAATTATTATTGTCACTGAGAATTAGTAAAATAAACCCTGTCTAGACAATTTCCCTTGATACGATCTTATAGTGCATTAAAGAAACAAAAGTCATTGCTTCATGTGGGGAATATTTTTATTTCCAATAGTTGATGGTTTACCTTTGGAAATTAATGTTTTAGAAACAAGATTTGAGGGCATCTAAGGGTTGTAAAATCTAGTGGTGACACACCACAATATTTAACAGCTTTGTGTACTCTGTCTTACATTTAAAGGCACCAAAACGTCATTGCAAGACCATAATGCACACCCTGTCATGTCTTATCTCTTAATTAGGTCACCTAGTCTGCCCACCTTTTTAAGTCAGTGGCTAAGACTATATTTCTACCATTTCTCCAGATTGCTTTTAAAATTCCCAAATGAAAGTTCTTCCACTACTTTTTTTAGGAGGATTGGTTTATACTTCAATATAACAACCTTTAAAATGGTTTCTTGACTAATTTTCTACTTATTTAATATCAGGCAACTAAAGTATTGCTTTTCTGCATGATTGCAAGGATTTCACATCTCCTTATCACTTCCATATCTCCTGTATAATTTATAAGTCTCTCTGGTTTTGGCAAATACATACATATTTATACTGAAATTTAAAACTGAATGAAAAAATGTTCACTTCCTTTTTCATCTAGGAATTTATTTTAAATAAAAAATCTGAAAACTTTAAACAATATGCATGTCCTGGTCTTATCTCAACTGCAATCTAAACATCAGCATTGATCACACACCTCTCATCCACAGCCTAACCCAAAGGGCACCTAAAGTTGGAACTTTTCAGTTACAGGAGACCTAAAGAGAAGCACATGATTTCTTTTTCATGGGGCATTGGCCACAACCCAAACTTAAAAGCTCCACAAAGACCTGTTGAAACTCACTTTGTTTGGATTGGCTTTGCTTTAAAGTGTGGTGAGAAGAAGACACATTTTGCACAGAGCTCAGTAACTGAAATGCATGTCTAGAAATTGGGAGGAAGCTGGGATGCAAGCTTCCTAGAGGCTAAAGGAATTTTGATAGACATCTTCTATCCCCCCAGAGCTAACGTTTGATACCCAGCTGTAGGGCAGTTTCTCCACCACTCCAATGAAAGTTGTGTAACTGAGCAAAAAGGAATGCAAGGTTTAGGAACCTAGAGAGAGAGGAAGGAGGAGATATCCTGGACCCATAACCTAGTGGTAGATTAATATGCAGAATGGAGCAGAAGAGGTATGCTGGGCTCTGATTTCAAAGCCAGGATTTAACCCTGGTGTGTCTTTTTCACACCCAATATCTAACTGGTCTCCAAAGTAATACTGAAACTTAGTATTTCCCCATCAGTGTGTTACAGACAGCAGCTCTAGGTGTAAACCTGTATTCCTTGCATTAGGAATAAGATTTCTGGTTTCTGTTCCCTGGACTATTTAAGTACTCGACCCCATCCTTTTTGCAGCACAGGCTATGATGCAGAATAGAGGAATGCACAATACAGTTCTATTACAGAAGGTTTTTGTCTGAATAAATCAAGCTTATAAGACCATTTGAGAGTCTTTCTCTTACGATTGTTTGTCAGGGCAATCAAAGAGCTGCTTGGCTTAAATAGAAATAATAATCCATGGTTTCAAGAGCTGTTTGGTGAACAAAAACTATGAACTGCCCGGTACTTTTTAAATTTCCTTTGCATTTCATAATGTAGTGTCAGGACTTATAAACAGTTTTATCTCTGATTTAAGGGCAGTAGTTCATGCATTCTCTAATCAGCATTTTCCATTCATTATTTGCATTTAATATATTGTTCTCTTGTGTCTCTTTTCCTTGCTTTAAGTTTTGCAATATCTAAGAAATTCGGTGTTCAGGGAAGATCTGGAGTCTACACAAGACTGCTTTACAGGCTCCTTTACTCCTTTACATGACCATATAATACTGTCTGCTAAGTGCAAAACATTTTATTTCTGCTTTGCAATGGGGTAGCAACCTTGCACATACCTCGTATTTGCTACAAATAATCATGGAGAAAGGTGAGGTGATATAAAAATCAAAAAGGAACTCCAATCTCACTGCACAATAACCTTTCTGTGTTGATAAAACCTCATGCAAAGTTTAAGGACACAACACAGAGGTGCACTGATTTTCTCCCACGTAGGGCAAGTGTATCCAATGTATTAACTAGACAATATAAAGTCAAGTGTTTATTGCAAAAAGGAGCAATTTTATTGTTTGTGTTCAAAAATTCAATGAAAACTTATTTCATTCTTTAACAACTATATTTCAGATACAAACCTTTCATTATAGGAAATAGCATGGAGAAATGCTTTGACTGAATAAATTTTTTGAGCATGTGAATTGAACCGAATCAATTTTTGCAATTTCAGACCATTCACTGTGAATACAGTTTAAGACTCCAAGGGAGCACTAGAGCAACACATTCAGACTGAGCTACTTTGAAATTGCTTAAAGGCTACTTCAACTTCATTTCTTCAGCTACATTTGGGAAAGCATGCTTTCACAGGGTAAATTTAATTTCAAGTTGAACTGCTGAATTGATTAAATGCCTTATTGCATCATACAGTAACTTTATTGTAATCCAAAGTTCCTAAAAAACTATAACAGCAACTATAAAAAAAGCTGCAATAACGGTACCTAGTCCACTGACAGTACATTTATGCAGTCTTGAAAATTTGACAGAGAAAAGTACACTTGTCTGTCTCAGACCTTTTGTCTTATTATTTAATTTGGTTCTATTAGTTGCTCTGTTATGAAAAGCAGTAAATATCACTTCCAGTTTACATTGTTGGTTTTTGCTGTCATCTCTCCCTTTGATAATTTTTTTCTGTACTGAAAAATATTAGTGTATTTTCCTGTCCCCTTATGGAAGCCACCAGTCACCTTCCCCTGTATCTTTCCCCATTCCATTGCTGATTCTCTGTGAGAGGAAAACTGCAGAGCCAACATTTTGGGGCACAGAGCATGTATCGATTCTATGAAGGTACAAAACTCTTTTCTGTTTTGGTTTGATTCTTTTTTATTTCCCTAGCTGTTTCCACCTTTCTGTAACCTCTCTGTCTGGCACTGGGCATGGAGCTGGCATTGGCACAAAGCTCTCCATAGTAACTACTTATTCCTTCTTCCAACTGGAAAAAGCCAATCATTAAGTAAGCAAAACTCCGGTGTTTTCTTCCCAAGCGCCTAACTCTGACTGAATTAATACTGATTTTCATCCCTCATTTTGTTTGCCAGGTGCCTGATAACGAAAGCATCCTCCAACATTTTGTCAGCTTTAGTTTAGCCCATGCTAAATCTTCCTTT
This sequence comes from Orthonyx spaldingii, assembly GCA_013397795.1. Taxonomy (NCBI): domain Eukaryota; kingdom Metazoa; phylum Chordata; class Aves; order Passeriformes; family Orthonychidae; genus Orthonyx; species Orthonyx spaldingii. The sequence continues at coordinate 669,593 of VZTJ01003851.1, forward strand.
GAGAGAAGCTTGAAATAAGATTAATAACGTTTTGGAAGGGAACAATTTGACAACCAATGCCTAGAATCTAGAACAAGAGTAAATATGGAACATTTTTGATGTTCCAAAATGTAAACTGGGAAGTTAAGAGCAGCAATTTCTGATTGCAAAACGTTTGCATCACAATGCTTCATTCCAAGGCTAGTTAAGCCAGTCCTTTCTGGTAAGCATTCCTAGCAGTTTCCACAGAATAGCCTTTCCCAACAAAAATTTTCACCTGGAAGTTACTAACTAACTATTGTATGCAACATTCAGCTCTTATTGAAAAATGGTATTTCCTCTGAAGTGTCATGCCATCAATCATCATCCACACTATTTTGATTAGATTCACTGCACCATGTTGTCCAATTTTGCAGGGCATTTTCTGAAAAATTACACAGATAAGACATTATGAATGCACATTTTCACTACATCTGTCCTTCAGTGCAAAGAATAGACCACCATGGCACAATGAAAAACAAAAGGAAGGCTACAGCTGCATTTCTGCAGAACCCTGCAGCCTCTGATCATGCTGGATGTATTCACTCCTACATACTCAAGGCAAAGGCATTATAATATATTTATTTTATTCCTAAGTGTTTGTATGTAACTTCCGTTCATGGGAGCATTCTGTGTTGAGTGTATCCAAGGCTCAATAAAAAGTATATATTGCATCCCCAAAACAAAGCCTATAAAATCTGCAATTTTTTTTTGCCACAGCTGTTCAGTAAGGTATTGCAATACTACAACTACCTTTTGCAGATGTTCACTGTGCCTGCATTGAAGTACCTCCAACTGGACAACATATTATCTCTGTAAATGCGTTGCTGTGCATTGAGTTATTTTCAAGTCCATAAAGTTTGGAAATACCACGAGGTTGTCCCAGTGTCAGCACTCTGCTTATGCAGCGAAGTGTAACACATGGACTCTCACAGAAGTAAATAAAATTATCTCAGGCAGTCACACAGCCAGGAAAAAATGTCACATTTCTTTCTGACACATCACTTTGGAACAGAACAGCTCTCAGGAAGTAGTGTAACTGTGGGAAAAGTTATCTCTGGAGTTATCAAGCTCAGTAACCTTGTTGCTGTATATATTGAGACCAAACTCCGTGTGACTCTCATTTCACTGCAATGGGACTCCTGCAGCAAGTGATATGCAGTGAGGCCAAGTAGAGATAAGGAACAATATAATTTTAATTTTATAATAAGGGTAAATACAATTGAAACTTCTTACCAAACTTCTGTGAATACTCTGCAGAATGGTACGTTCAGTTATAAAGGGATAGAAATTTTAAAGCCCAGTCCCTTAAAGATGTCAGTGAATGATTTTCCATGAGGGAACTGTTTTGTGCCTCAGTGGAGACAGTCTGCTTCACACAGACGCTAACATTTCATTTAAGACAAAGTCTAACATTTCATTTAAGATGATGTCTCCTGTGGTTTCGGTTTCCAAAGAGTCTGTGCTTTGTGTTGGGTCACTGTGTTACCACCTATTTGAAGTAAGGATTTAGCCCTTGTGCTTTTGTTAGCTTCCTATCACAGAGATTCACACACCCTGCTGAATCATAAACACAGCAGCAGCATTAATTACATATTTACAGGAGCAAAATACAGAAATAAATGACTTCTCAGAACACAGGACCATGTTGAAAGAACTGTCAAGCAGGGCATTCGATTTTAAATGCTTCTGATCTGGCAAGGAAGAGATTACTGCTTTCCATATTCATATTTTGTGTTTTGACTGACTCCAGACTAACCTCAGGGAGCGCCCAGAATATCAGCTTGTCTGTGGCTGGGAGCTGACACTGGAATATGCAATCAGGAGAGTCTGCTGTCTGATTAAACCTCTCCTGACACCACCCCAGCTTTGGTGAAATTTAAACTGCCTCTTCCCTCCATCTCTGCCTTTGTGAGAGGCACAGCAAGTCATTACACCATGCTTGTTAATGATGGATGACCCTGCTGGTTCGGCCCAGCGTTCTCTCCAGGGGACAGGGCAGAGATGGGCTGACAGCAGAGCACGGGCGCAGGTCAGCAGGGACCCCCAGTCTGCATCACTGACAATAGCAGCTCACTTTCATTTCCTCACATCCCTGAGGTTTTAATATTATGGTGCAGAGAAAGAGCTTTTTAATACTTCATTGACCATGTTCATTGATGCTGCTTCTCTGAGCCATTTGGACCAGAGCAGGGGAGGTGGTGTGAAAGGCAGGGAAATGTAGTGGAAAAGGAGAAACATCATGTTTTGACTGATGCTATCACCACAGGCTACTGCATTGATAGGAAAGTTAAACCCTTTGGAAAGCTGTAAGATCTTTGACTGCATTGAAATCCTTTGCTGTCACAATTCGCTTTACAGTGTTGTGTTTCAAAACACGTGTTCTCCATTTTTGTAGCGGGTATGCTTCATCCCAAAAAATGGCATAAATGGTGTTTCCCCTCCATACATAAAATGCACACAGACTTTATGCTCGTTTATTATATTGCAATGCACAGATATGTCAGAGACACAATGCTCAATCATGGAAGACTTCATTTCTGGTGTGAAGAGTTGTTATGATTATGACAGAGGTGTCTTGAAATGAGGATGCGCCTGAAGGGAGAGATTGTAAGTGAGCACAGTGGATGAAAGATAGAGAATATAACCTCAGTGTGCACTTATACCCTCAAGGTGAGTCAATAGAGTATCTGAGACTATCATATTAATGTTGTAAAACAGGCAGTGTTTTTGCTGCAGGGGTCATCCAAGAACTGGGTCCTTATATATTAAAAAAAAAAAAAAAAGAGAGAGTTGCTACGCCAGCTCAAACCACAAATTCATTTGTAACTAGGAGCTACAAAAGAAGGCCCCATTTACCTTACCCATCTGTCTGTGAAGTCATTTTCTCTCCTCATTCTAACTCTGAATAGCTTTTCACAGTGTCAGGGTCTCAGGAAATGGCTCGACCAGTGCTCCTCTACTTTTCCCAAAGCTGTTCTGTAACAGCTGAAGCTGTCAGCTAGAATCCAAAAATATGAATGTCACGTCACTGCTTTGAATCATATGGACAAGAGACTTGAATCTGAGGAATTCCAGCTTCTGAAACACATATTGTAACTGCTTACCTACTTGACAAATTGCCATTTCCCACCTGCTTCACAATCACAATGCTGCATTTTAAAAATAGCTACAAATGACATAATTAATAATATAGTGTGCCTTTGTTGTTGTTGGTTTGGTCCAATCTATCAATCTAGGTCCTGTATTTAAGTAGTTGCCACCAAAATAGAGGGCTTTGGATATTGACCTCATGTATGAACTGTGTCTAAATGAGATCTGTGGGGGATCAGCAGAGAGTACAAGGCTCTAACTTGTTAAGAACAAGGCATAAGTTATTTGCCTCTAAGTGTTAGGTGGAGGGTTTGGGTGGAGTTGGAGTTTCTGGCACACAATTGCAAGTACTTTCAGTTGATGTGGTTTAAATTCTTTACTATAGTCAGAGGTGAAACAGTGGTGTACTAATAAATAAACAGTGTATCTGTCAATAACTAGGGGTGTTTGGAAGACTTTCAATGGAACAGTTTCAGCTAAAAGACTGAAATGTTATATGGAGGCATCTCAGTTTTGGTAAAAGCCAAAACCACAGCCAAGTAAGTTTTGGTGGGAGAGAGCTTAAGGGGAACCAGGAGGCACAAGATCTTTGTTGCAGCAGCAAGCCCTTGGAGGAAGGTCTTCTGGAGTTGGAGGCCCAAGGCACTTTGGTTCAAGACTAAAGATGCAAAAATGTTCCAGAACAAAGCACATATAAGCTGACACCAAAATAAGTGAAATAAATAATAAGATTGGTTTTTTAATTTTATTTGTAATCAAAATAAAAAATTATATTGAAACCAAGCATTTCCTTTGAATCAGTAATAGTCTGTTCCAGGCCAGCTGTATGAATTAACACTTAACACCAACATACTTCTTTAGCAAACAAAGCTTTTGTTTCATATTGCTTTTGATCAATGTCTTTTCCCCTAGAGGGGAGGCAGTATAAATCCAACAAAGGCTGAGAGCTTACTGTGAAATCGGTAGCTATTTTTATCCCTACCATCATCATGAAACCCTGCAAACCTTTGTTACTAGTTAACTGAAACATTAATAACGTTTTAAAGTAAAGAAGGGACTCAGTGGTGCTGGGATGTAACTCCACTATAAAATGCACAGACTTGTGTTTTATTTTGCTTCCAGACATGCAGTTGGTTGTCACCCTGCAGCCTCAGGCACCAATATTCACAACCACCTCAGGAAGAGCTTGTGAGGCTGAACAGAGTTTGATACAGCTGATCTATCCAGGCCACCTGAACAGGACCCTAAATCTACACAGAGGCGCTGAGTGTGCATGTGCTCTCCTTCCCAGGAGCATTCTGGTGTAGACGTGTGTTCCCTTCTGCTGACTGAGCTGTGTGAGTAGAAATAACCAATAAAGGGATGAAGTGAACCTCTGGGTGTGTTAACCTCTTGTGCTGCTGACCAAGTTTCTCCAGAGCTTGTTTGTCAGCATTGTGCGAGAAGACAAGGACTGCAATTGTTTACTTCTTCCTATAGAGAGAGTGCAAGGGGGAAACTCATGGAAACATTACTTTCTCTGCATTCCCACAGAGGTCAGTCGCAGTCCTACCTTGTAAATTACACAAGTAAAACACTTCTGTGAAGCAAAGCACACTGATTTTGAAAGCTGGCATTTAAGCACAGCACCTTCATGGTTACATTAATTATTTAACACATTTGTTTGCCATGTAGAAAACCAGGAAATTTTAGCTGAACCAGCTAAAGGAAATTTTCTTTTCACAGTCCGCTGGGAAGGAGCCTTGTGCATGCAAATAAAACATACGATGTGCTGTTAAGAATCCAGTCCTCAGATTTCTGTTGTGTCCTAGTTATTAGCCACAGATGTCCAGTAATGATTGCTCTTTGTTCACCAAATTGACTTTTTTTCCCCCTGTGGGGAGAGGGATGGAGCAATTTGGCTAAAGAAAGTCTCTACCTCCACTTTTTGTTTCCTTAATGAAAAAAAATGAAATCTCTTGAAACATGGAGTAGGGTAATTGGAGCAACAACTGTCTTGTTCAGTTAATCAGCTCTGAATTCACCAAGAGGTATCCCAGCTGGCACTGGAAGTAATCACTGGAAGTGTAGGAGTGTGGATGTAAGCTAGCCAAAGCTCGCAGAACAAAACTCTGCCTGTGATGACTGAATAGACAGCATTATCCTGATGAAGGATTTCTTACAAAATTATTTCAGTGGAACAAAATAGGATATGCACAGTACAAAAAAGGAAAAGCAGAACAATACTAAAATGAAAAGGAGGAGATCATAAAAAAGGAACATTAAGACTTGAATCTACAGAGTCAATAGAATTCTGTTGAATAGCCCATTGTACCTATTCTGATGATAAAAAAAAAAAAAAGGCAAGCTCTCTTTTGAAAAAGGATTTTATTTTAGCTTGAAGTGACACTCTGAAAGGAAATTTTCTGATGAAGAATTCACCAGGACTATGACAGTCACTACTAAAAGAAGAAGAAATGATAACGTAAACTTCTACTAAAAACACCTACTAACAGAAACAATCTAAATATATTCCCCTATTTAAAATGCTAGCATTCGTAACATCTGGAACTTGTTGTTACACCTCTAAACACGGCTCTGCAACAGTGGCACATCAATCAGATGCTGCCTCTCCCAAGTCACACTACTTTTCCTCCATACATTCAATTAAACGACAGAACTATCCCGAACCAGTGAAAACCAACACAGCAATATCTTCTCATTATCTCTTTGCTAAGACATACCTCTTTTTTCATTTTTCCAGCAACAGAGGCAACAGAGGTCTTGCTCTGGGCTATACCAGGATTTTTGCCAGTGTGATTTTAAAGGGATCAATTGAGTAGCAGAGAGTAAAGTTGAATATCAATAGGGAAAGTCTTAGGACATGGATAGGACATCACGTCCTGGATCAGCATGGAAGAGGCTATGACTCATTTTCCTCTTGACAGCTTTTGATTATGCCCCTTGATATGGAAGTATTTGGCTACATCAACAAAAGGACTTGTGCTGTATTTAGGGTATAGACCCTTGACATGTGCCTTTGATATGAACCTTCCCTGTCCAACAACATGATGTTTAACAAGTCCAAGTGCCAGGTCCTGCACTTTTGACACAACAACCCCCTGCCGTGCTACAGGCTGGGGACAGAGTGGGTGGATAGTGGCCAGGGAGAAAGGGACCTGGGGGTACAGGTCGACAGCCAACTGAATATGAGCCAGCAGTGTGCCCAGGTGGCCAAGAAGGCCAATGGCATCCTGGCTTGGATCAGGATAGTGTAGCCTGCAGGACCAGGGAAGCAATTCTTCCCCTGTACTTTGCACAGGTGAGGCTGCACCTTGAGTCCTGTGTCCAGTTCTGGGCCCCTCAATTTAGGAAGGATGTTATGATGCTTGAACACGTCCGGAGGAGGGCAACAAGGCTGGTGAAGGGCTTGGAACATAAGCCCTATGAAGAATGGCTGAGGGAGCTGGGTGTGTTTAGCCTGGAGAAGAGAAGGCTCAGGGGTGACCTTATCACTCTCTACAACTCCCTCAAAGGAGGTTGTAGTTAGGTGGGGCTTGGTCTCTTCTCCCAGGTAACAACTGACAGACTGAGAGGACACAATCTTAAGCTGCACCAGGGGAAGTTTAGGTTAGATGCCAGGAAAAAGTCTTCACTGAAAGAGTGATTGGGTATTGGAATCGTCTGCCCAGGGAGGTGGTGGAGTCACCTTCCCTGGATGTGTTTAAAAACAGACTGGAAGTGGCACTCAGTGCCATGGTTTAGTTGATGAGGAGGTGTTCGGTCATAGATTGGACTTGATGATCTCAAAGGTCTTGTCCAACCTAGTTCATTTTGTGACTCTGTAATTCCCTAGATACTAAACCTTTCCCTTCCATAGTAGCGTGTAAAATCCTTCAGGCTTCACACCACTGGGGAGCTGTAGTCCAGTTTACTTCCAGCCCCCAGCCCAACCCACAAACCAGCTCGTCAGCTCCTCCCATTTAAAGCCACCAGGCAAGGATTACTATTGGAGGAGGCCTGCCTGGCTGAGTTTCCATTAAACAGTGCCAGAGATCATACTGGCAACCCACACTGTGTAGTAGTATCCACGCAGCACAGACTGCAGTACCTAATTTAGGTACCACAAACACTGCCAGCAGCCTTAACACTTAAATCCTTTTTGTGTAGGCAGTCCTGAGGTACAGTACTGCAAGTCATCCTATAATTCCCAGTGACAACTGAAATAGGGGTCTTGTTTGTTTATGATTAAAATTTAAGAGTAATTCTTGTTAAATGGATATATATTTATACCACTGTAGTAGCACAAAGCTAATTATACTACTTCTCCACAACCACAACAAAAATTCCATCTTTTTAAAGAATGAATTTGCCTAACCCTTCTGCACTACCGTAGTATTTCCTGGAAATTGCAATAACCTGTTTTCTGCTGGCAGGGAGTGAGCTCCTTTCCATCAAGGTCCTACAGAAGAAACCCAGCTAATACAAAAAAGAGAGCAAATTCTAAGAAGCACTTTGTATCAGTTGTTGGCATGCAAACACATAATAATGGTACTTAGGCTGTTAAATTGAAGTGTGTCATTTAAGTAGCATAAAATATCACTCTAGCTAAGAGAAATGTAATATCAGGGAATAAAGCAAAAGGAAAATCCTCTAAATCCTCAAGAACTAAAGCAAATCTGTTCATTATAAGCCAATAAATTTGAATCAAATATCTAACTGCTCTATTAGAGGGACACCAGTGGTAATTCTTTGGCCACACAAGGTGGGATATCCATGATTAAGTCCACCAGTGCCAAGATCAAAAGAAACTGTCAGACATTAATCACACCACAGACAATATCTGAAGGAGGTTCCTGTTTGCTGTCACAGTTTGCTGAGAGCATGTCAGGCTGCTTGGGGAGGTGTCCAAAAGAGAAGTCATGCCTGTTACTGAACAGTGTCCCTGTTTACACGATGCCTCTGCTCAAGTGTGTGAGGGACAAAGCTGTCAGTAAAGAGAAATTCATAGTGGATGAAATCACACTTGCATTTGCCAGTTTTCTGAATGCAATCTTTGTGAAGAAGTCAGATTTTAATAACACAGATGTTACAGGGGAAGGACATTCTAGTTACATCCTATTTACAGCAATGTGACTAAGATCAGAATCTGTCTTGAAACCTCTTAAACTGGATCATGAATAATGGATACAAAGGATCAGAGGGTTTGATAGGAAACAATAAACACTTTTAAGGAATACTTTGCTTTGGTCTTCACCATGATGTTGAATCAAATAATCCTCTCTTCTAAAATAGACTTAGTAATGGACATTTGTTCATTTCCTGAAGTTTGAAGAGCTTTTTGTTGTTTTACAGTGAATGTCCTTTGTGGTTTGAGGCCCCTAATTTCTCTTCTGAGAATTACTTGTCTAGTAATTACTTGTCTAGAGACATCCTTAAAATTTTTAAAGGTTTTTTTTCTAAGAAGAGAGGGTAAAAATAAATGGTCTTATCACAGCAATCCTATTGTTTTCTCCAGAGGAAGGGCACCATGATCGTCATGTATTACATTAAAGAATAAAATCCTAAATACATACTGTTTTTCTAGACACAATCAAGCACAACATGATCCACATTCACACTGAAGAAAGTGGTAACCAAAGCAGAAGAAATCCGGACCTAAGCAGGATCATAACTGAAAGCAATATGATTAAAGAAGGGAAAGAAGGATTGGAGAAACACAACTGCTATCTTCTTGGTCTGTCATGTTATGTCTGTACATGTATTGTCATTCATCAGCAACATCACAAGGTTATGTTAAGTCATACTTAATAGTTTAAAAGATCTCTCTTCCAGCATTAGAGAAACAAGAAGAATAAGGTTTTCTATCATTTTTAAAATACAAGCTCAAACCGTTTTTGAGAATTGGTTTAGTTAAAGACAGGCCATAAAGATCCTTAATGACAGACCTATTGTTAATTAGCAAGTGCAGTGCCTAAAACACCAGTGTGGGATGCTTTTTTCTTGAATCAGTTACACTTGACACACTTGTTTCTTCACAGAAAGTAAAGATTTGTTGTGAGATCCTAACTCAGCCTGTGGTGAGTGATGTACTTGTGACACAGAACCCGGGGGTTACTAACCTTACTCAGTTTTTACATATATCAAACCCTATCACCTTTTTCAGTCAAAAGCTTCTTGAGCTACAGAACGACTGCAAGAAAGGCATTTTTCTGTTCCAAGGATGATTCAATACTGGGGACTGGTTGCTAATAGCTCATGCCATTACTTTTAATTGAATAATGTCCATTTGCACAAGCAAATGTCCCTGCAACCATGCAAAGGTTCTTGATTTTTCACAAAACTTATAAAAATTGAAAACTGCTCCCTGATGGAGGGAATATCTTGGTGAAGCCAGTGACGTCTGCAGTCTCTGTTCTTTCCAATTACGTGAAACAGAGAAATATGCTTGTTAGCTGAGACATCACTGCCTTCCACCTGATGAACTGAAAAACTTTAATCTCAGGCTGAGCCTGCAACTGCTTTAAAGCTGCCTGGTTATCTGGGAACTAGCATACATGTTATTCCTGAAGTATTGGTGTTTTAAAGCCTCAAGCTATTCTTCAAAATAAATTCGAGGACAGAAAGAATAATCGTAACAAGATCAACTTGCACAGACAGCATTTGAAAGGTTGGTACCCCATTCAGCAGCAGTGCACCATATTTTAAGTAAGCATGGAACACTTTAGCTTCACAATATGTCCAATAACTAGGAAAATATATATGGCTCTTCTTTAACTGACTTCAGAAAGTGAGGATCATAAAATGATTACAGAGCGGCTTGGGTGGAAAGAGACCTTAAAACTATCTAATACTTCTGCCATGGACAGGGGCAACTTCCACTAGATGTCTAACTGATAAATTTTTTGCTGGTAAGCATGAAACCACAAAGACTGGCAGATTGAAAGGGAGGAGGCCTGAGGAACCAGTGTGGGAAGGTAGTGCCTGCACTGGCTGTGCACACACTACCACCAAACACTACTGAGGTTTATGTAAGAGGTTCACAGACCCCAAAGACTGCCTCAGTAGAAGGTTTGCATAGGACATTTCTGCTTTGTTCCTGACAAAAGCTAGCAGAAGCCAGCAAAGAGAGCTAGAAAACACCTTTAGGTTTGTTTCTTCCCTGCATAAATGAACCTGGCTTTGTGTCTGGGATGCAGGTAGAGGGAACAAAAAAAATATCCAAAAAGACATCACAAGGGTCATGTAACCTGGTGTCCTCAGGTGATATTCATTGGTTTGTTGGGAGTGAGGCACAAAATGTTTCACTATGCACACAAAGCTCAGAACTATGTCAGGGTGGAAGAGTGTCCCCAAAGACCTTATCTACTGTTCAGCTGTTGCAATGGAGTGTTGGGACCGATTACCTTATAATTTCCAAACAGATAATAGTTTGTATCAGTGAGTTCTACAAATTAATTCATCACAGCTTTAAAGCATTCCTCTTCATTCCTTACCACTTACAATCACAGGCATTGCCTCCTCTTTCCCAGCTCCCCACACTGTGATTAACTCTGATGGCTACCATCCAGTTCACGACTAGATTGATCACATTTTCATGCTGTCTTCATTTCCCATGCTTATTACGATGTCAAATAATTGTGGTGTTTCCTGAATTAATATTTTGCCAACAGACAACCCCGCTGAACACACATATCCCTAGGCCTTTCTGCACAGAGAGGTGCTGACTACTCAGAAACAGATGGGTTGGGGGGGGAAAGGGAGGTAAATAAATACAGACATCCAGATGAGCTTGTGGGTGACTTTGGAAAATTAGGCTATAGATTTAATCTCCTACATTTTTATTTAGTTCCCTAGCTTTGGATACTATTAAATGCATTTGTATGGGAGTGTTTCTCTGGAGCTGTTGCAAAACGGGTGCATAAGAGGTAAGATCACATAATGTTTCTTATACTTCTTCCTCATGCTTCTTCATCTGATGAACAACCACAATCCCCAGCTGCCAAGCTGAAGAATATATCTTCCTTTCACACAGCATCTGCCTGTCTGACATGTTCTTGGGAGCTGCCATATGTACTTATCTCCTGATATTTTGTCTTGGATGGAGTGTTCACTAAAGTCTGCTATGGATTGCTCATCCAGTTTCAGGGCTACAGTTTCCAAACCGAAAGCTCAGGATGCCTCTGAACAAGTCTTTTAATGGAGTGGTACATCATCTTAAATTGAAATCAGGGCGTGCCACCATTTTCAGATGCATTTGCTTGTGTGTTCCAGCAGCTGAAACACATTTGAAACATATTTCTGACAGCTCCAGCCTCAGAAGCATCTTGGACTAATGGGATTACACTAGCTGAAGTGATGCTTTTGTTTTCAACTGAAAGCACTTCCAAAACACCATTAAACACACCGGCATAAATTCAGTCATAGGATTATTGTGAAGTTGCCCAAAGAAATTTTAGATGATTCCTTCTCCTAGCCACTCCCATCCTCACTTTGCTTGCTTAGTAACATATCCTTGTCAAAGCAGGAAAACTGGATGGCCTACAGGAGTGAAATAGCAGGAGCTCCCTTGACGTACCCACCTGATTTCATAAAATGAGCTTTAGTTAGGCAAATTAGATTTTATTCCCCAGTCACTGTGGGACTTGGTGAAATGTTTGTTATATGCATTCACTTTGCTACTTTAACTTGGTGATGGTCCAAATGTTGACAATTTGTAGCTAAATAAAATATAAAAGGGCAAACCCATAGATTTTTTTGATGTATATATTTTATATTTAATGCAATTATATTGAATTAAAGTTCTCTGGATCTTCTATGTATTTTTTCCATATACTTCTAATTTGGGCTCATGGTATTTTATTATTATGCAACAAGGAGGGGAAACACTCCAGGCTTGCTTTATCTATTTTTTTAACTGACATCTGATAACTAAAATATTGGGGTACCTGCCCTATGAGAAAGACTGAAGGAGTTAGGTCTTTTCTCCCTAAGAGAAGGTTCAGAGGGCACCTCACAGTATTCCAATACTTAGAGGGCAAAGAGGATGGAGGATCTCTTCACAAGGAGCCATATGGAGATGGGACAATGGGTACAAATTTCACTGGGAGAAGTTTCATCTTCACATAAGAAAGATATGTTTTACAGTTTGCAAGAACAATTACTCACCAGAGCAACTTTTCTAGGGATGAGATAGAGACTCCATCTCTGGAGGTTTTTGAGATATGTTTGGAAAGAGTGCCTAATAATGTCACCTAGGCCCCCTTTCCCCCAAAAGATTGGACCAGTTTATCTTTCAAGGTCCTTTCCAATCTGAATAAAAGGTTCTATGGTTCTTATCATCTGCTCTGACAGAGTTTCACAGCTGAAACTGCAGCAGTTTGCCACAGATGTTTTCCAAAATACTGTGAGACTGGGAAGAAACAGTTTCCTCCCAGAACCCAGATAAAGTCACACACCTGGGACTCTGAAGGACTAAACAAACTATACCTGCTGTTCAGAGGCAAGCTGAAGTACACCATTAGCTTGTTTTGTTGTTTTTTTCCTAGTTGCTGTGAAAAAGTTGAACAAGAAAATAGTTGTTGGCATTTTCTGTTTTGTAAAATGGGAAAGTGTGACTCACATACTAGGACTCAAATCCCTTCTACAATAAAGTGATAGATCATGACAGGGGATCTGCATTCCTTCATAAGAGGAAAAGCATATCATCTAATATAGAACAACATTAAATTCCAGCTCTCTGGGGTCAAGAAAGAAGCTGGCAAGGAGTTAAGGTCTGAAAGTATGACTGAGGCACTGTTTCTGAGCACAGGTGTTGAAACAGTGCTGTTTTAACATCAAGACATCTGCATAGCATATTTTGAAAGTGTTCTAAATGTTTCTTTCTCATTAGTACCAATTTTTCTGACCATTGTCTTGTTAAGAAATAAGTAATTATGGGAATACTTGCAATTCTTTATCTCCAGCATGACTGGAAAACAAAATTATGGGTGCTCAACATAAAAGACTTCTATTCTCCCTCACCTTTCCAGGAGACTGACTTAGTAAATATGGTTCCTCATATTTTTACAAGCTTGTTAGAACTGAACCATTTTCTGAAATTTCTGGTTTTTTATATTCAGCCAAAAAAGCCAAACAACACAAATTTCCTGTAAGCTCAAAATGATGCTGCTTATTGTCTTGATTTGAAGGCAGTGAGCTTTCAGCCCTTGGCTGAAGCACATCAAGGTCAAGTTGAAGAAGACCTCTGAAAGGTTGGTACACTTTTAATAAACACCTGCCAGTCATGCATGCTTTTCATTCCTTTGCATCTGTTTTCAGTTGGAAGGTCACTTCATTACTAGCCAAGACTGGCTAATAGAGATAAAGGGAAAAAGGATCTCCTACCTATGCACCAGAAGGAAAGTGGTTGTGTGATTTGCTGAAGAGTGGGATTCATTAGATGTGTTGCTGCTGGGAGCTTCTAAGAAACTGCACAAATCACAAAGCCCTCACTTTATGTATAGAAAAGTTTGAGTCAGACAAAAGAACAAGCAACTAGTTTTTCAGCAAATGAAGACCAACTGGTTCAGGACTGTCTGAAGAATTAAGCTGTGTATGACTGAAACTAAAGATGGTATCAAAATCTCCCCATATTTGTTTCAATTCTAAATTTTCATAGATAGTATATTGAGAATAAAATAGAGCTCTCTTTAGATCTCTAGTTTGCAAACTACTGTATCAGAAATACAGAACAGCACCATTCACGTGTGATTATTAATAAATTTATTTTCAAGAACAGATTAAACATCCATTCAAATCATGCAAAAATGCAAATGCTAACTTCTGTCCTAAAGTTAGGATGACTATTACAAGCCAAGTAATATCATGTAGATAGACATTCTGTATAATATTACAAGTTCTCATCATTGTTTCACAAATCTCATTATATTTCTTACTTTTTTAATCTGGTGTCTTCGATTCAGTATGATGCAGAGTGATTTCATATTTCATTCAGTTCATTTTTTCTTAAAGGTACCACAATTACACAAAAAAGAAATTGTAAACATAATAAACAATAGTAACACTTGCAGAAGGAATGAGCTAAATGGGATCAAGGAAAAGGTCTCGCTATTGTCAGTAGTTGATGGATTGTGAATTAATTTTGTTTAAGTATCTTTAAGTATTAGTATAAAGGTAATTACATTTTAAAATTTGCTAAGAGGTTAAAGAAGAATTTAAACAATACAGTCCTTGAAGGAGGAATCCCTTAATGAACTTTGTAGAAATAAATTAGCTTTTGCTAGGAAAAGATTAAAAAAATAAATCCTTGTAATATTTTCTTCTCTCTAAAGACAGGAAGAATTGACATAAAAAATAAAGATTATTTGGAAAATGCTAATGTAGTAAACACTTTTCCTCAAGTCAGGGAATGACAGAGGTTTCCTTAATTTGGACACCTTGACTACAAGCACTATATTTTAGTCTTTGTTTAAACAGTTGAAAACTTTTACGCCACCCTGCCTTATTCAGTCAGTGCTTAGGGCAGAACAGTGTTCACTGAAGGAGCTGCCACATACTGTCTTTTATCAGTTCTCCTGCCTTCCCTTTGTCCATGTTGTACCCTCTGACACTCACACTGCATAGTAACAACTCTGTTTCAGGTTCCCTCCACTCTGCCCTATGGACTCTATCAAAGGAGGCCAAATCCTGTGACGCAAAATTGTTTCTGTGCTGAGTAGCTAAGAGAGACAGTGCTGACTGTGAATCATGGGACCACCAAAGCATCACTGGATGCACAACCAGGCCTTTCAAGGCAGAGAGATGACATTGAATCTTCAAAATTCTTGAAATTATTTAGTTCCATAATGCTGAAATGATTCAACATAAGCCAATTTATCTATAAAAGTATTTCAGTTTTACACTTTATATCCTGCTTCAAAAATGAAAATATTTTTATGTGTTTGCAAAGCAAAAGTTTAGAAGTCTCTGTAGTTCTAAATCCAACCCACCTTTTCTTCCTGTTCTTCTCAGCATCACTGCATATAAATTTATCACCAATTAATAGCCAGCCACAGAGATGCCCAAAGCTTCAATGAGCTTTCAAACAGATAAAGTCTGAAGGGAAGAAAACAGTGTTATCTTCATATTACAGATTGGGAACTAAGGCACAAAAAGATTAAGTGGCTTGCCTAAGTTTATCCAGGAAGCTTTTAACAGGCCTAGAAATTGAATCTGAAGTGGTTCTTGCAACCATCTAATCTTTTGGAAGTATTGTTAGTTTTGCAGCAATATCCCTTTTGTATCTTGTTAAAAGTTATTAGAACACTCTTCCCACTTTCTGATTTCTCATCCTCAAGGTGTGTTTTGTTCTTAATTTCAGGAACTGGAAACAACAACACCAACCATATGAATGAAAATACCAAAAAAATAGGTACAATAATTTGCAGTATTTCTGCTTACATGGTGAATGTAGGTTACAAGGTGTGTATTTCCTGTTTGTTCAGAGAGTAGGGATTAAAAATAAACTGTCCTGTAAATGCCATGTTTACAAACTCCCTTAGGTCAGCATATGCCCCACGTCTGTGTGGGCTGTTTCATTATTCTAAACAAAGCCATAAATTCTGTAAAGGAAAATCAAGAAGGAGTGACTTTTTTGGGGTCATTGGATTAAAACACACTTTTTGCAAAACTTCTTTAGCACCACTGTCTTGAAATGGTCCCTTCCGGAAAGGAAGGAAGGAGCTCCTTTGACCTGTAGGAACGAGTGATCACATTTCTTTCCTTAAAAGCAGCAGCAAGGGAATGCTCTCCTTTCCCATACTCCAAGGTGCATTCAGAGAGTGAACTGGTTGCAGCTTATCCTCTCAGCCACATGTAAGCCCAAAGCCAGGAGCTGAGCTGACCTGGGGGCAATATTCCTTTAATGTCCTTCTGCAGTGATATATAATCCTCATCTAGCTGTTGTTCTTGGGTTTATGCAGTTTTAGAAATGTGCTGTTGAAGTTGCAACAAATGCTCAGAGGGAAAAAACACTTAATGAATATTAAAAGCATTAATTTTCCCTCTATGTTACTCCCAAGCATACTTTATGGAACATCCATGTAAATTATGCATAACATTATGCATAACAGCTTTATGAACTTAACTTTCCATTTGGATGGCAGGCTAGAGGCACCTTCTTTTTATCAGCCTATGGGGATTCTGTTTATGCTTTGGAGCAGATAGATAGAAATTTTGCAATATTTCCAGAAACATTTTGTTTTCCTTTCAAACTAGGCATCTTTTCTTACAGGTGAAAGTCTTGGCATAGATCATTTTATTAATCTTTAAGTTATACAGAGGTTGAAGTGGGAAAATCAAACCCTGATTTGCTGGCTTGTACTCTTTGTTGAAAAGATTGTCTATTACTCAGAAAACTAAATTTAAATATGGCATGGCACAAGGCAAAGAATGTACAAAGAATGTAACAAGGCAAAGCAGAATTCTTGTTCCAAAGGAATCTTTTATCCATTTTATTTATCAGGTTCTAACTAAGGATAAAAAGAGGACCTATTTTTGATCATTTGTTCAACTTTACATATAAAATTAACAAGTCAGCTCTGCTCCTAAGAAGTAATAGATTTTTTTCTACTAGATATTAAATGTTAACATTGCATTTGTCTATTTGTATAAAAGCATTTTTATAGAAGACATTACTTTGTTATTAGCCCTTCAGAAGGAGCAAAGCTAGTACATTGTGAATTCCCCTTGGGACACCAAGTCCAGTCTGCCTGGAAGCACAGTATTGGATCTTTTCTTCTCCCTGGGAGTCTGAGACAGACATATGGTATGTACCAGCATATTGTGAAGAAGAAACAAAACCTCCCTCTCATCAAAGTGCATGTCAAACTTGAGTGGAGTGTGCTTCCTGGAAAATGGGCTAAACATAACAGAAGCCCATTTATCTTCCATTTGATCGTGACTGCAGCTGGGCTCTATATCCATTACCACAATGCCTTAGTCACTTTGAAGCCCTGCTAATAGTGTAACTTGTGTTACCTCCCAAATGACAGCACAAGGTGCTCTGAATAGTTGAGGTGACACACTGTCAAAGTCCTGCATGTAAAAAGTACTGGAAATCTGTCCACTCCCACCTGGAAAGGGATGATTTCTACAGTTTTTTTGCTAAGTCTCCTACCGCGTTCTACCTCCCATCTTCAATAAGAAGACTTTTTTGCTTTCCAATGTGTGCCTTTTCAATAGTATTTAACATTCTGAGAAATACAAATAGTTCCAATTTTGAAACTTTTGAAATTATGAAATTGACACGAGCTCCAATATTTGTGTATAAGAGGGAGGGAAAGTGGGAAGGGAAGAATACAGTTTCAGTAACACCACACACATCATCCTGTCTTCTCAGATTCTCTCATTTAGAGAATATAAACATATTTAAATCATGAACAGCACACACAGCACAATGTTTCCTCCCTTTTTAAAAAATCCTAAGACAAATTTTGAAGGGCATTTCATGCCATAGTTTATATTGGGCAACTGAACTATAACAAGACATCTACTTAAAGGCTTTTTGCATAGGAATACTGAGCAACCAAGAAATCTCTGATTTCCCCAGCACTGGGGGACAGGACAAGGTAGTGTCTATGTTGTTTTGATCTGATGACAGCAGTTGTGCAAGGTTTTGTGCCAGGAATGGAACTCAAAAACTCTCAAGACAGAGGGTATGTTGCCAACTACATAACCTGAGCTCCCTATGGACACTCCACATAGATTCTCCTGCTGAACTGGGTCAGACCATAAGTAAAGCTTATGCACAGCTGTGTGTATCTTCTCCCAGACAAATTCCCTTGACAAGATTTTTACAATGTGCAAAGACTTGTAAAGCCAGACATGATTTAGCTGGCCAGGATATAGCTGCAGCACTGTAAGAAGTTACAATCATCATAAAAGCTATGACCCTACCTATCCACATCCTTCCAGAAATTCAAATTTTAAGAAAGATTTTCAGGTTAAAAAATGAAGAGTTAAAAACAATTGGAAGAGCACAGAAGTTAGGTTGTACACTATAATTTGCTGTTTATGTTCAGATCAGTGCTAAATGGCTTATCTGCATAAAATAGCTAGAATTTTCATGCAAACTAAGTTTTTACAACTATTGGAGAAAAATAAATAAAATTATTACCTATACTTTTGGCATGCCATTTTAAAAATTAATTTGTTACAAAAGTTGTCCAAATGATGCTTGCGAAAATTAAATGCATGAATCGAGTTCATATCTATTGTAGGAATTATATAACAGATATTTATGAAAAATTTTCCCCAAGGACTATTAAAGTCTTTGTGTCAACACCCTTGATTAGCTTGTACGTACCAAATTTTATATTCACAAACATAATATATAAACCTGAAGATGTGAGCAATATTTATAAGTAGACATTCAAATGTTCTATTCAGAGATGTTCTGTCATTAAACAGTATGGATATTATACATAATGTAGAAAAAAATACTTTGATGACATAAATTTGCAATGAAATGGAGCATTTCTGCACTGATGAACATATCAGACATGTTTCTCCAAATATACTGGATTTTTCTGAAAAGAGCAGCTGTATTACTCTCTAGAGAGTCATTGATTTCTGCTGCATGGAGTCCATGGTTCGAAATCACTTATATTCCTGAAGTAAATGCTGCCCTGACTCACTCATAGTGTTAAATTTTAAATTCTGGCATTTGAATCTAAATGTTCAAAATAGGATATAATTCCAGAGGTGAGTGGCACTTTCCATTCAGGTGAATTCATTCTGTTCTTGCAGTGCTTATGTACATGAACTCAGTGTCCCTGTGTACTTCTTTTGACAAGTAGAATCAGAGCCTGGGAAGACTGTAGTTTCATTCTGTGCCTACAAATCTCAAACAACAGGAGTATATAAGGCTTATGACTTAAAATATTTCTCATATTCTCTTCTTCTCCACAAATTTAGACTGTATTGCATTAATGGTATAGGTGAAACAACATGGTAATTTTTTCCAAAAGGGGGTGTAGAGGGGTGTGTGGGGGTGTGTGTGTGTAAAAATGCTTCTCACAGATACTAAAATTATACAGTTTAACCTAGCAGCCAAAAGGAAAATGGTGAAACTCCAGTCCTTCTGAGATAAACTGACTCAGTAATTCAGAAATATTCTATTTCTGTTCACTTGTAATAAGAGCTGAGCAAATGATGGGCTTCATTCACACATACTGCCAACGTAGACAGATTTATTTAGCCAAGAGCATTGTATCTTGATCAGCCTGAGTCGCAGAGCCTAAACTCGGGGTTTAACTCTGGCTGCAGAGTACTTTTCTCAGGTTATTTTCTCCTCCTAGTTCCTGTCAATGCCAGTGCCACAGTACAGAGAGCACAGATGTGTTGCCCTGTGTCTTCTTCTGTGGACTACTGCCATGCCTTATAGTCAGTGACCCTAAAGGGTAAAATCACTGAAACATCATGGGAAATTGAATTCCAGCCTACCTATTCCATGAGCCACAGAAGGAAATGGAAAACTCTCCTGGACACAGGACCTCACTCACTATTTGCAGAGGAAAATCTGAACTTATATCTCTCCATAAGTGTATTGGCTAATCATAAAAGTAGAGCAGAAGTTATAGACATTGTGAATGTGGGTCTTCATTTCTCTGTCATTTATTACCAGTTTCAAAAGAGAACACCTTTTTTTATTTTTCTGGGGTTAAAAAAGAATGACTGATAAAAATAACTAAAATGGTTTTATTTCTATTACAACCAAATATTTGTCTCCGTTTTTGCCACTGAAACAAAAAATATCAATTATTTTCTCAATTCTAGTTAATGAATCTCTTAGTGGGTTATGAAAATTGCCAGCAAAATTATCTGCTTTTCTCAGTGTATTATATGGACACGATGATGTAAACAGAATTATTTCTTCCTCCTTGAGATGAGGTTTGAAGCATATTAGCAGATGCTGTGTATAAGTTTGTATCATCATTTTGCATGCTATAACCTTCTTCCCTTTGAAAAAAAGCAAGATTTAATTTGGCAGAACTGGCAATCTAGCAGCTTTCATGAACACTAAATTATTTTAATTTTAATTGATTCTTTGGATGTTTTTTAGCATCTAAGATAATAGAAATTTCCAAGATCTAAAGCAACTATAGTTCAATAGCATATGACTTTCAACCAGAATATAGATCAGTTCTTATATCAGGTCTTATTTTACCTAAGTTAGTTCGTGCCTGACTGCTCAGTTTCCTAGTGGAAGTAATGTGTAATAAAAAGGAATTAAACAAAAGGATAATGTCTTCTGATGGTAATAACTGTTAGAAAATAATATTCTTGATATAAAAGGAAATATCTCCTATTACAGTTTGCTTTTACTGCCAGAAATAAGATTTCAATTAATATGTAATTAGTCATCCATTAAGATATTCATATATTTGGCTTTTGAGACCATTTAAATGGAACTAGAGTATGTCTCTAAAATTAAATGAAGCAAAATCAGCTTCACAAATAAATCCTGCAGAATATCTTCAAATTCTTATCTAATAACTGTCATATGCAGACAGTAGACATTTTTGGCTAGCTAATCACTGAATGGAGCAAGTACAAAAAGAGGCAATATATCTTTTTCATTCTTTAAAAAGAGATAAGGTCATGAAACACTAATTATTAGAATGTTTTAATGAGAGAAATCACACGATGTGATTTCCACTATTCAGAAGGACCATTTGTGCATACTTAATGAGAATGTCAATATATAGAACACATGGTTTATTGTTGAAATAGTGGAATTCACAGTAGATGCAAAACTCTTTTCCTAAATTTAAAAAAAAAAAATAAAAAAATACAACCTCTAGATGAAGAACATAAACATGCAAATGATTTAGTACCAGAATTAATCCCCTCCACTCAGTACTTTCAACCACATCTAGCAAGCAGCATGAGGCTTTGGAACCCTCGGTATAAAGCAGACATTCATGAATTGGCAGGAGCAAAGTGAGGGGCTCCCAGGCTGATTTGGGCTGGAGCAGTTGCCCTGCCAGGAGAGACTGAGAGATCCAGCCTGGCTCATCCTGAAGAAAGATGACTTTGTACAAGTCCAAGAGCAGCCTCAAGTCTCTACAGAAAGGCAGCTGAGAAGGAGCCAGGCTCTTCAGCTGTGCATGGCAATAAGGTGAAGAACAAGGAGCTCAAGCTGAAATGAGACAATCAGACTAGATATCAGAAAAGAAATTTTGCTCATGAGGACAGTAGGCACTGGAACAGCCTGCCCAGAGAGGTCGTCCAATCTCTGTCCTTGGATATTTTCCAGATCTGACTGTGCAAAGCCTCTTGGGATCCTTTCCTGCTTCTATTATTCTATAATCCTCTATGAACATGGACAAAGCCACTTGGTGGCCAAATTCTACTAGAGATGAACAGCCAAAATAATTTTCAAATCAAATAATAAATCAACTAAGAAACAAACTTTTTTCAGTGAAACAACCACTAATCCATTTACCTGGCAAGATTTTGCCCTCATCTTTTTATCATTTTCCTCTTACTCTAAATTTTAGTGTCATCATATAAATTGATAAACTTCCAGAGGTCCCTTCCAGCCTGAATTTTCATGCAATCATGACTATTTTCTTTTGTCACATGTGGTCTATAAAATGCATGCATAGCTGGAATCTGGTGAAATCATAGCTGTGCTCACATAAAGGCTGAGTCTGGAATGTTTTTCAAAGTCCAATTCGCAGAAATCCTGTCAGAAACTTGTCATTAATAAGCAAATTAGTGGGGCAGAAGCAGCAGTAAACCATTAACCAGTGGCCATTCAGCAGTGAAACACAATGTGCTTCCCTGTGGTTTGCACCACCTATTTCAGAGCAGGCTTTTAAAGAGTGATGCCCTACACCATGTAAGAGTATATAAGGTCAGTTTTATTCTTCAGAAGCTAGACCATGCAGAAATTCTCCCTAATTTATATGAGGGTTTATGGCTTTTCAACATATTTAAATCGAAAAATTAGTTTGACTCATATGATCTGAGAGCCTTAACCTTAGCCTCTTCTACCCTTTGTAATAAATGCTATGATCCTATCAAGGAGCTCACCCAGACAGCATATAAATGGGACACTCAAGCAAATCTCACCTTAGGCATTAAGACTTTTTCTTCTAAACTATCATGGAAGAAATACACTTAGAGGCATGTTTACCACCTTTTCTGCCCTGCTAAGATACATAAACTTGAAAACAAATTGCCCTTTTGTACTATTCTAACTCACTTCTTATCAACTATTTAGAAGTTTTCCCTGACACATAAGGAAAAAAGATACACTAATTTTCTAATTGTAAAGGTACCTACTATGTCTTTAGTATGAAAACAGTAATTTAGAACTACAGTCTTCAAAACATAGTTCAGAAAGGGATGTGTAGAGATACAATTCCCAACTGGTGTGAAAAAAATATATGCCCTCACTACACCAGACCTATATTAAAAATGCATATGCCATTTATTATCAAGACTATCAAATAAGAATGGCCCAGCTGCAGACAGCTTGAAGATATAATCTCATACATAACAGAATCACATGGGCAAATGCACTAGAGAAGACAAACCTTTTCAAAGACATCCATGATGTCTGCTGCAGCCTTAGATGATCTGAAAGAGAGCACTCTATGCGTAGTGTCCCAGAGGAACATTACCCATCTGCCCCAAGCAGGAACTCTCCCATATGTTCCTATATATACTCATAATGGGCAAATTAATGTGTGAAAATCAAGCCAACTATGGCCTTAATATGACATTTGCTGCCATCCCTACTCCAAAAAAAATGAGTTGTTTTCCTCTGCATCTTTCTCTGTACTCTCTTACATATGATATTTTTTGTACAAGTTATATGATAAGAGAAAGAGGCGAGTGTTTCCTGTTATGCACTATTAAAGAATTGTAAAATCTTTTATCTTGTTTGTAAGTACTTTGCAGGAGTTTTTTGTATTCAACTACAGAAATACAAAATGAAAAAGAAAAATTCCCATTTGTATCATAAATACTAATACAGAAGCATGCAGACAGAGTCCTAAACAGTAAATTCAATATTAAAGAGAAAAGAGCTATTAAAGAAAGTCTTACAGTACCTCCTGCTATCACTTTTTTTATCTCCACTGCCTTCTGCACCCTGAAGAATGGTCTTATTTACCTACATCTTAATCCCTGATTTCTGAGAAATCCTGATCAAAATTGATATCCATTTGACTGAAGAGAGCTTTTAGGGATTTTTCACTACATCTCCTAAATTAGCAAAGACATCACTATCTGAGCAAGAAGTTCCTCCTCCATACAAAGCTAAGCACTTCATTTTGTGCCTGGAGTGTTTTTAAGCACTGTTATCTACAACAAAGAACACCCATGGATGTGCAAAAAAACCCAAAAGATATGAAGAGTTTTGTGGAGAAAAAAGCAAAAACGGATATTTCAAGGCTGTATTAATTCCAAAGAGCTTAGAAATGTTTTCTAGATTCTAGGAAAAGAACAAATTTTTTTCCCCTTTGCCTGGCTTTAGTGTAACATCCAAGGCTGTTCTTTTCTGCATCGTTTCGATAGCACTGGTCACATTGGTGTTAAGAATGACAAAAAATGTCAGTACAAAGTGGCCATAATCCTGTGATCTATTGGCTCTATACCACTCATGGTTTTCTTTTCATAAAATATTTTTACCTGAAAAGCACTTAATGAGAAAAACAGCACTTCATGGAAAAAAAAAAACCAGTAGATGGTTTCTACATCCAGTTCATAATTTTGAACTGAATATTGAAAATATGCTGAACTGTACTCCAATCATTTGCAAACTAGTAACAGTTGTGATGACCTGGATAATATGTTAATCCATGAACTTTGCAGAAATGGCATACAAGAAGCAGAAACAGGTAGAGATTTTTGCAGTCAAAATCAAAATCAAAGAATGAGGAAGTTACAGAGTTTTGTCACCACATAATGTCTTTTGCAAGCAGTTTCCAATAAAAAGCAAAATAAGTCTAGGGTTTAGTGGTAAGCAGTTGTTACTATTTTCTTAATGAGTTTTTTGTTGACTTTTCAGCTCTCCATGAGCTTTCTTGGACTGGAAAATCATTCTCCTGCTCAAACTGCATGACATTTCTAAGAAACAACATATGGCATCCATTATTTTATCAAAGCTGTGTGCTTGTGGCAGTGGCAAGGCCACTGGGCTGAGGGCCCCAAGTTTTGCTTGTTTTAAAATATTGCTGCTATCATCTCTGTGCTGTTAAGAGCATTGGTGTACTAGGATTTCCAGGTAATATCTTTTCAGACCTGGTAAGGCCTGTAAGAGGATGATGCAAAGTGGTTTGGGTACTGTAAAAAACTTTGCATTGCAAAACGACGTGACATTCCCTTCTCTTTGTATTTTGCAATCTCCCATGACAGCCAGTACACTGGGAATCGATGAATGAACAAATCCAACTCCTCCACTCTCCCCCTCCCTCATACTTGGACATCCAACAGAGCTTTCTGGATATCTGGCAATTGTTCTGACAAACTGCAACAACACATGTTGAGATCCATGGCACAACACATAATAACTCTGAAGCATTTTGAATAAACTTACAGTCGCTTAATACACCATGTGAGTTACGAAGTAAACTTTTCTATGCACATCTAGGAAATCTTAAACAAAACATGGGCAGATGGTGCTGTGCAATATACAAAAGTGCAGTAAGGACTGATGCATTCTGGATGGATCCAGGTATTTCTGTCTCCTGGTATCTCCCATGCCTTCCTATTTTTATCCAGGACTTCTCTCAATCATCAAAACCAGACTCCACAATGGAATAGGTGCCTATGGAAGATAATATAGTGACCTCTTACAGCATAACCTTCCTTGGGAGTGAAGTGATTTTTAGAGGGAAGTTGTATCTTGTAGGTAAGAATTTTCCTTCCAGCTTTTCTCAGGCAGTACAATAACATGTTTAGCTCACCATGGGCAGAAGCCAAATGCCACAAACTGACCTTAATTTCAAAGGCTTTTTTAGAATTCAAATACTCAATTTCTATAACAGTGTTCTTATAAAATATTCCATGGGATTCCACTAATTGAACCCAAAGGAAAAGTCATTCCCAGGGCTTAGTTCTTGCTAGCAGATACTTTGTGTTTTAGCCAAGTGTGTTGGCAAACCATGCAAACCTCTGTAACATTATCTAAGTACTTTTAGATTAATGGGACAAAGGCAAACTTATTAATAACACATCATCTTGCATGTCAGCAGCATGTTCCCATGGAGGAGGCTGAGGCATCCGACAAAGTATTGCAGAAAGCTGTGGTCTGTTCCAACACGTTCAAGGTAGGATGCCTTGGGGGCGGTGGGGGAGGCAAACATCTGCAGTCCACAGTGGGATGTTATTTGTTTTCCCGGGGGCAGCAGCAGCACCTGCTGAAGAACCAGCATCCTTCTCTCCTGGTGCCAAAATACAGGCCTGAGTGTGGCTGGAAAGGGTTAGCATGGTGTCGTGGTTTAACCCCAGACAAGCAGGAGTTGAACCTACCTGGTACATCAGGAAACTAGAAGACTGAGCCAAACCTATCCTCTTACTGCTCCTTGTTTTGAACTTCAGGGTAAATAAAATTCTTTGCCTTATGTCAAATGTTGTTCTGAGCTGGCATCAGTTGGAAAGCTACTGGACTTCTGAATATAAATAGAAAAATTTTGCTCCTTCCCACTCACATTACATAGATGAAGGTCAGCAGATGTACCTCACTCCAACCACAGTTTTGTGGTAACTAAGAAAGAGGGTCCCATTTCCCTATTCCCATCATTGCTTCCCCTCGCTGACTGCTGCTCTAAACTTTCCTCAGCAATGATGATCAGTCATATTCCAAATAAAACTGTGAAAAATTGCAGGCACCAAGTGAACTCGTTCTGCACTAGCAGATAAAGGATACTAGTCAATCTACATGTGACAACAGCTAAGCACTGCATGTGCCACTGGAAAGTGCACGAAAATGTATGGAATGTGTGTACTTACCTGAGTAAGACAAGGGTAGTCTGCATTTCTGACTTCAGCATCAGACAGCCACGAGACCTGACCTTCCACCTCTTCACTCCCAGGAGGCTTAAACACATTGTCACACTCTCTTTGCAAGAAAGTGTATTTGCTTAAAGAACTACCCTGCTTTGCATTGAATACTCCTTTAAGAAACCATCTATTTCCTTTGGTATACCAGGAACTAAGGACAAACTTTCAGAGACCCAAGGACTTTATGTGGAACCAAGAGACTGGTTAATCAGAAATAGTTGTTGTTGGTACAGCCTTACCATGACAGGCTAAAATTATCAAGCCACATCTGATGATCTGTTCTATATTTCATTGACTCCATTTTTCCCTTTAGCAGAGAAGGCCTTTTCTTTTTCCAATTGGTCTATTTAGGAATATTGTTCAGCCAGAATTCCACTTCCCAAAATAAGCATGTTCCCCACCACAAACTTTTTTTTCAGAGTGGGGTTTGCATATTTATCCCAGTCACAAGGGGCATTTACAGATTACAGCCAACATTGCTGCTGAACTAGAGACAATGTAGTCCAACCAATCCTCTCCTTTTAAGAACCATTCGTGCCCTCCATCAACCTAGATCAGGATAATCCGTTCCATGTGTTCCTATGTTGCATCCAGACAGTCATATAAAAACTAGGAATTTAAGATTCTCTATCCTTTTTATTTTAATAGGTAAAAACACAATACAGGGGAATAGTTATACCTATGTATGTGTCTCTATATTATTTGAATTAGGTAAAAGATTACTGTTCGAGCCTGCTAAGGTAACCTTGGCACATGCACATCTGAGCAAAGATTCCTATGATGTATCAACTGCTGACTCTTTATTTAGCAGACATTAAACATATGCTTTGAAGGACTGTGTGTTGATCCTAAAGACATATGAGTTTAACGGATGAAAACACAGGGGTGTCATATTCTGTGGGGACCAAATTTGAATTAATTCAGTGTATCTCAGGCTCATATCCTTATATTATTACCTTGTTGTGATGTTTCAGATTAATATCTGTGCTGGCATCATATTTTTGTTACAGCTCTGTGAGTGCATGGGGATTCCTGACAAGATCTATTTCAATACCTCCTCAGTGTTTCCCAGTGTCAGCAGGAATAGGACACACATCTTTCTCAGAGGCAAAAGCTCATTCTATAGCTCTCAAGAGTGAATTGCCCGCATCATCCACTTTCCTATTAGCAAATGAAGGTGCCCATGTGTGCATTGGTTAACTCACAACACATACCAGATTCCTGAAGCTCTTTGGCAAGAGTTTTCGTGGATACTGCTGCATGTATTTCCCTTATTTCCACAGCCCATTGCAATAAGGTTTAATCTCATGTTGCAAATGTAGATTGTTCTCTTCCAATACAAATATGGGTTGTTCCAATTTTCTACATATAAATTACCTCTTTTTATAGGCAAGGTATACCAGATTGCTAACTTTTCTTAGATACACAACTATGATGTCCCATTCAAACAAAGGCAGAAGCTTTTGCACTTAAAACAAGTTATATACACAAAATAACAGCAAATGTCTTTTAAAAGTCGTTTCCGCATTTGCATTTCTTAGAAATTTTGGATTCTAGGTAGAATCACATAATGACTGTTTTTATTACATTTTGGTGTCGTAAGTATCAGAAATCTCTTGGTAAACCCTTTGGGGCATTGCAAGAAATCAGAAAAAGCATGCGTATATGAAGTGTGTCAGATTAGGTGTCCAAACTTTGCCTGTTTTAAGCTCTGCGATTTTTGAGGTGTGAGTAACCATTGATATCTGTCCTGGTGTTATTTCATTGCATTTACTCAGCAATGACTTGTATCTTTCTGCAGCATCAGCAACAACAAAAAATACTTTTGACAGTATTTTGGAAGTCCCAGCAGCCGGGGTCATGCTGTTCAGTGAGAGACTTCATTGCTATATTGGAAAGTACAATAACCATCTGTCTCCAAAGAAAATAGTGACCTGCAGAGTGCCAGCAACCTCATATTGTTACAGCTTGGAGCACTCCACCCTTATGGGATGCACCAGGTCTGAGCTGCAGAAGGGTGGGAGTGAACTCGCTGTGCATGAAGCGAGGCTCTTGTCAACAAGAGGCCAAAGCAAGGCAAAGAATCCAACACAGGAAAGACAGCAAAATATATATGCTTCCTCCTTTCCAAAGGCCAAGCTATGGCAGATTTTTCTCATGGGTACTGCGTCTCAGCCATTAACAAAGCAAGCCTCTGGGACAAGGGTCTCATGAGAAGGAGAAAGATTGCAATTGTTCTGGAAAAAAATACATTATGTGTCCTGATTAAATAAAAAGCTGTGCTTCAGCATTTGGGCCAATACAAATGGCAGCTTGAGAAGTTAGTGATTAAATTGCAGCTTAGGAATGTGTTCTCAACTATCCATTATTTAATACCCACAGTTTGGAGAAATATGAACCGTTTCAATCATTCTTCTAGCTAGAAATAAGCAGTCCATTAAAGCAGATATTTTCGAAAGGGCGGAGTTCAAAAGAAACTCTTAAGGGAAAGTGTTATAATTACTATCAAAATGACAACTGCACATCAACAGTAAAGGGGAAAAGGTTTCCTTAATATGCAAGAACTAATTTGAGCATGTGCAAAACAGAGAGAGACAGATGGCTTCTATCACCACAAATAGAATAAACTGGCAAAAATTATCACCTACAGGGACTGATGGATTCAAAATGAACTGATAGTTTTCACATATAGTAACTCTAAGAGAGAACAGATAGTCATTTCATGTAAAAATAAGTCTCCCAGACAGCAAGGCTAGTAGCTTTGCTAGCAGAGCACTGAGCAAGATTCCAGAGAGGCCTCACAGGGTTACAGCAATATTCTGTGTGATCTCATGTGTGATGCAATAAAGTGATACATTATCAGAGCCATCAAAGAGTAAAAAAATATTAAGATATCTAGCTCCTGAACCACATCGTAATGCCAGAATGGAGATTTGGAGGTGGAGTTTTTTTGCCAATCATAGGTGTTGGCACACTATATATCCTTAAATGTTGAAAAATATTCCATGGTAGTTGCATATTATTTAGCTGGATGGATCATTAGACATTTTTACCTACACAATAAATGGACGCAAAAGCAGAATAATACTACTAGATTTTTTTTATGACAAGGATAATTTTCATATCACTTAATAGAGATACATTAATATACAATAGAGAACCATTTATTCCTCTAAATATTCTGGGAAAAAAATGAAGACAGTATTTTTGCTAAGGATCTAATAATAATGTTATTCACATAGAGAATGAAAAAATGACAACCTTTATCTATAACATCCACCCGTTTCTGACAATAAGCAAGAAACTACCTAAAAAAAAAAAAAAAAGAGATACATTTGAGCATCAGTATTCAGCAGCAGAGTATTAACATTTTCAAAACAAAATATCCTTAGGGGGTTATTTGAGACAGTCTTTATCCAAGCCACCTGGACGATATCATTATTGGACATCCAAACTTGAAATCATATTTTTAAAACCCTGAAGTCAATATGTTATTTACTGTATTGAAAATATGCATACTGAGTAGTAAATCACACACAGCTTGTCACTTTAGCTTTCTGTGGAGTTACACAGTCAGTATATGCTAAACTGGACTGCATATATTCCCAGTTTAAACAAGGAAAGTGGGCAGAAGCTAAAATGCTGTCGGCTCCTACTGTATTCCTCACTCTGCTGCTGCACAAATGTGTGCAAGAGAAAATACCTGTGAGCTCTTCCAGTTTAGCCTGTGCCTGTGGGAACACAATAAATGGAACAGGGAGTGATGGACCTCTGAGGTGATATATTGTCATGTAAAGATTTTGGATTGGTTTTTTGGTTTTTTGTTTTAACAAATGCACTCAGTCCCTGAAGTAACATCAGAACTTTCTCCATCCAGTTGCAGCATTACAGTAAATTCCTTGTCATAAACAACCTTTCATAGAGTAAATGACTTCCATATATTATTAAAAAAATAATAGCTGTACCAAGGGAATGACTGCTGCTGTCAAGAGAATTCTGCTTAAGGCACAGAGCACCAATTTTGCTATCTTATTAAAAACTCTCTACCAGATGAAACCTTTGAAGGGAATCTTTCCTCTCCTCACATAAAAGAGATAAAAAATGACTGTTCACACGAACCTGTGGGTACATCAACACACAGTCTCTGTAACTCACTGCTAAGTGCACAGAAATACATTGTGGAAACAAGAGAATGGAGGAACAGTCACATCAACTAAAGATTCATTTTGCATTGAAGCTTGCATTTTTGTGCTGAAAGGTACTGGCATCGAGAGAGAACAGACCTCTGCCCACAAAAACACAGATTTAAATGAAGAGTATTGCTAGGGAGAGCAGGCTGAGTCACTGAAAAGCCTCCATGTGGAATTAAAACTTACACCTCTTTGAATCAATCCCCTGTTAACTGCTGTCTGTATGCTTTAACAGTGGTACCTGTCTGAACTGACAGGGCAATACTCATGGCTCCACTTTGTATTCTGGGTCACATCATAAAAGAAAATGGCGAGATAGCAGTATCCAGAGTGTATTGGTCAATGGCTCAGAATCATGACGGACATCAGTGACAAGTGGAGTCCCTCAGGGGTCTATACTGGGACCAGTGTTACCTAATATCTTCAAAAATGGCATGGATGAAGGGTTCGAGTGCACCCTCGTCACATTTGCTGATGACGCCAAGCTGTGTGGTGCAGGTGACACACCTGTGTGAGAGACTGATGTCTCTTTTGAGTGCGGGGGGGGGAAGGGGCAGGTCAGGCCTTTCTTGGTGAGGCAGTGCCCTTCTCTGCATCCCCCCCCACCCCTAGAGCCTGGCCGGACACTGACTGCCAGTCACTGGCATGCCAGAGGTAATACTCTATACCTCCCCCTGCAGCCCCAACTCAGCTCCTAATTGGCCAAATGACTGGAAACCCCACCTGGAGGACAGGCCCAGGAAGACTAAGGGGTATTTAAGGCTGAACACGAGGCAAGCTTGTGTCTTGGCCCTACCTCCTCTGGGAATTTCTATGAGCTGAATGCCTCTGAAGCCCCAGAGTTAGTATCTATTTATCCTTTTCTATATCTTTTTTTTCTGGTTTTTTTTTTTTCCAATTTCTCTCTTCTTGAAATTTTTGATTAACTTAAAATCAAATGGGCTTAGAGTTTGCTAAGTTCAATGAGGCAAGTTAATGCTTTGAGAAGTGTTTTGTGTTGATTGAATATTGCACTAAACCTTTTGCCAGAGTTCTCTGATTTTCTGAAGTTGTCAGTAAAGTCTTTTCTTCTTGTTTTCACCTCTTGAGAATATCTTGTCAGCATTTCTCCTGTATGTCTAACTCAGAGTACAAGAACAACCATAAGCCCTTTTAAAAGCCGTGTTGGGAACCTGACACACCTGAAAGACAGGATGCTATCCAGAGCGACCTGGACAAGCTAGACATGTCAGCCCATGGATATCTCATGAGGTTTAATGAGACCACCTCAAAGTGGTGCACCTGTGTTAGGGCAGCTCCCCTATCAGTCCAGGCTGGGGGATAAACAGATCAAGAGCAGTCCTCCTGAAAGGACCTGAGGCTGCTGCTGGATGAGAGGCTGGACATGAGCTGACAATGTGCACTCAGAGCCCAGAAGGCCAATCCTGTCCTGGGCAGCATCCAAAGCAGCGTGGCCAGCAGGGTGAGGGAGGAGATTCTGCCTCTCTACTCTGTTCATAAGACCCCACCTGAAGTGCTGCATACAGCTCTGGGGTGCCCAGCACAGAAAGGATGTTGATCTGTTGAAACAAGGCCAGAGCGGGCATACTAAGACGATCAGAGGGACAGAGCACCTCTCCTCCTAGAAAAGGCTGAGAGAACTGTGTTTGTTCCACCTGTAAAACAGATAGGGGTGACTATTTACAGCCTTGTACCTGAAAGGAGCCTATAAAAAAGATGGAGAAGGACTTTTTACAAGAGCATGAAGTGACAGGACAAAGGAGGAAAGATTTAGAACTCAGAGAGTAGGTTTAGATTAGATATTAGGAAGAAATTCTTTACTGTGAGGGTGGTGAGGCACTGGAACAGGTTGCCCAGAGAAGATGAGGATGCCCCATCCCTGGAAGCATTGAAGGCCTGGTTGAATCAGGCCTCACTTTGACCAACCTGGTCTAGCAGAAAGTGTCCCTGCAGAGGGGTTGTAACTAGATGATCTTTAAGGTCCTTTGCAACACAAATTATTCTATGATCACATGGGGGCACTGCAAGAGACTGCAGTGCATCAGACTGCTACTGCTGCTCCAGATGACCCAGTCCATTTCACAGACTGTTTTATAACCAAGTCATCAATCCCACATTTCCTCAGCACATGAGGCAGTGTCTCTTTGACAAGCTCCCCTGCTTGGTCCAAGAAAAGGAATTCCATGAAAAGCAATGTTTTCTTGGAAAATAATTTTGACAATGTAGCATTGAAAATCATATCAAGCAAGCACTATGTTAAGGAAGTAATAGAACCAGAAGCTTCAATTGTCCTGTGTATTCTTTCACAAAGAAATGGAATCAATTAATTCACACGAACACAGCATTTCACTCCCAGAGCTTCATGGCATCCAAAAGTATGAATGCTGGTATAAATGTGTTAATCGACTCAGCAGTCTGTAGAATTTCTAGTAGGTTTGTTGTACCCTGCTGGAATATCAAGGTCAATGAAGAAAACTTTGTGTTTGATGATGACTTAGGTGTGCACCAGACAATTGCTCTGCCTCATCAGAGTCAGATTTCTTTTTAATCAAGATTTGAACCCTCAATTTAGCAGGAAAGAAAGTGGAAAGATAATATCCTTTTTCTGTACTCTGTTATCAGCCATGCAATGCTGGAGCTTTCACAACATTAGGAAATACAGATCTTGTCCTTTAGAAAACAACCTTTCTAAACCTTTTTACCTTTGAGATTTCTGCCTTCTTTTCATCAGAAGGCTATTAAAAACCAATTACAAAAGTCATAGTTTACACTTTGTGAAGGAGATCCATCTGAAACGTGCTGAGGACACTTAATGAAGATGAGCACACTAAAAAAGTGCTGAATTTTTCCTATTCTGGCATCCACATAAAGATTAATCTGCAAGCCTACTAAAATGCTCAAACGAGTTCTGAGTGTTTAATTGTAACTTGGTTAACACTCAGGTGCCAGTTATCAACAGACACATCCATTTGTTGTTTTCCAAATTGTTAACCAATAGTGCTATTAGTGTTTGAGATTATGAAAGGTATACCATGACACAGTTAAAACGTGTCTTATTTCAGTTCACTTTCCCACTAAACTAAATGTTTGTTTGGGCTTTGTTTGTTCATTTCTTAGGTTTTTGTTTGTTTGTTTTTGTTTGTTTGGTTGGTTTTTTTTTAGTGAGGCAGAAAACTTGCATTTTTAATCAGAACCTCTGAAAAAGGAGGTGATGATGCCTGCTATCCCTTATACAATTAAAAGATGTTTCAGCTGCAGGTCTAGGTGGTTTCAGCCCATGGACAGAAAAGCAAGCCTTGCTGCTGTCCCTTGGCCTTTGCATTGTTTATGCACCCTCAGAATTCAGGTCATCTGCTTAGCATACCCTTTTCAGGCACTTGGGCTTCACGACAGTCATAGGTCCCTTCCAACTGAAATAATCTATGTGTCTATGTGGTTTTTATGCATTTAAACTCAGTGTCCAGATTAATGTTCCCAGAGACTCACTGAGTCCTCAGTTTGTTGGAAAACTCTTCTAACTAGTAAAGTCATCTTCTGATATTCCACAGAGCCTCCTTCTATAGGTCCCATGAAGTTTTGTTTGAGACTTCCTGTATGTGGTAAAGATGAATAAATAGTGGATGGTGAGAGCTTTGCTCTGTTTACAGATAGGGAAACATATCTAAGAACACTTTGCACTGTTTTGCAATGATGTTCAGGGGCTGGCTTGTTTTGGGGACGGCATTACACAACAGTACAACACCAGGTGAAGCTCCTTTCTGCACTTCTCAGCTACCTCTGTTATCTCGTGTCAGAGATTGCAGCAATCTTAGTTTTCCAGTGATTTCTTTATAACCTCTAACAGACTCTACCTACTAATTAAATTGGAGGTTAGAGACAAAGCTCTAAGCTAACAGTGCAAATTAAGCATAGGAGAACTGCTAATTGTCTGCTAATAGAGCAATTCTATTCTTATGTCACAGACTCTCTACCCAAAGAAAACAGTAGTTTGGGGTTTTGCCAGTTTCAGAAATGAGGGAAATACCAATAAAAATGCAAAAAGTATTTTCTTTGTTAGCTTTATATTGACTATCCTTTGAAAAACCTTGAGTCATAAAGTTATAATGACTAGCAAGTAATACAAATCAATGATATGAGTTTTCTAGGACAGTGAGCTTCTAGTTACTTCAAAGCTGGTATCACATGGTCTGACAAGTCTTTGTATCAGCATACATAACATGCATCCATGCACACTGCATGCTCTGAGACAAAACACTCAATGTTGTATCGAGGACTTACCCAGCAGAGGTGTCAAATGCAAGAAATTCAACTAAAATCTGTCTTTTGGGATTGTTCAAATAAGGTTTTTCCTTCCTAGCCCTCTTTGGAACCTGTCCACACAGAGACTTGTACTTTCTGTCTGAAAAAAAAAAATCAATAAAATGCAATTGATTGGAGAGAAAAGTATATTTAAATTAGAAAATCTTGTCTTAAAGGGATAATTTTTTTGGTTTGACAGCTGAATAGTCACAAGTCTGCATAGTCTTTTCTCTGAAGCCTTGATCACCGCTAAGTTTAAACACACTTCTGAATTTTTCTCTAACTGAAAAGCTAGTCAATTTCTAGATTTTGAGGAAATAATAACACTTTCCAGGAATTTTTTGAAGCTACTTTCACAAGAAACCATTATTTTTTAAAAAGTTTATTTATTTATTTATTTACTCTCTGACTTTTTCTGTGGTTTTCTAAGTTCATTATCCTACATTTCAAAAGCAATAATATTAAAAATATCTTACTCAAATCACTGGGTTTAAAACATGCTACCATGATATTTCGCCTATTTGTGTATAACACGTGTCAGAGTAGCAGAATGTATTAAAGTGTCACTCAAGTTAGCATACGTTGAAAAAATACAAATAGAATTTTTTTAATTCAAAAGGAATAAAACTTAAAAATAAGACATTTTCCAGTAAGTTTCAAACTTTTGCGCTTGGTTTTTGGTTTTGTTGCTTTTGGTTTTTTAAACAAAATTGAAAGTTCATTGCTTTTCTTTCTAAATATTCTAGAACAAATGAACAAATGGGTCATTTTATACTTTCTTTTTTTTTTT